>CM040121.1:594074306-594516625 GCA_022559845.1 Amorphophallus konjac
CCCGTGTGGTTATTGCTGCAGAAGCAGCGTGTGTGTGGTTGGGGTTCGTCCCCGTGTTGCTACGAAAGTAGCGTGTAGTGAAGTCTCACCCGGTTGGATGAGGGGTGGACGTAGGGAGCCCGTCGTGGTCCCGAACCACCTAAAAATCCTTGTGCCTTGTGTGATTGTCATTTTTTCTATCTCCATTCACAGGTACATTATATAGATTTTTACTCACTGCACCACTGCACATTGCTACCTCCGTTATCCGTGTTAGACATATATTCATCTGTCTGTTGCATTGTTATTACGAGTGAGATCGGAAAGATCGAGAGAACTTTTTAGATCTCATGTTTGTTTAGGCTAATCAACGTAGTTTGTTTTAATTCCATTGTGTTTAGTTAAGAAAGATTTTAAAATCCGCTATCTCGGCAAGGGGACAATTCAACCCCCCTTCTTGTCCGCCATCTCTCTGGGTCAACAAAGACTAATCTAACGTTGTTTAATCTTCTCACCAAATTAAAATAATGACATATATACTCCTATAATCTATGATGTTATCCTGTATATCCTTCTAAACCTTAATATTTTACATGTTCAACAGAATATTTTGTTAACTCTGATGATGTTAGAACCTGAGAGATAAAAATGGAACAATATTATTTAAGACGGGTATACATGATAACATCAAGAATATAGGGATGTAAGTAGAAGATGCAAGATTCTAGGGGTATACTTGTAATTATTCCATTCCAAAAATCTAACAAACATAAGTGAAACTGTCAAGTGCTATCTAAGATTGAAGGTAGGAACTGACGGAATACACATGCAAAGAAACTAGGTACAATGGCATTTTTTCAGATAAACCCCGGGGCTATGTTTTTCATATGAATGGTGGATGTTGTGTGCATGTTCTGTTCCATTTGCTGCGTCACAAGGCTGCATCATCAAACTCTCAACGTAGAGGATAGTGAATCGTTGTGACTTGTGACTAGGTACCTAGGCGAAAGCTTGATTACAAAATGGAACCTGTGCTTCAATGTAGCATTTTCTTAGGTTTTTCAACTAGAATGGATTTGGTTGCCTCAAGGTCCACAGGCAAGTGACTTCAAGAATATAGACGAAATTTTATGATGTGTTTCAGCATTAACAAAAGCTAAATGCTGCATCTGAGTTCATTAAATCTCACCATGGAGAAAAGACCAATAATTGGCAGCTGCAGAGGAAAACTGAAATCACAGTGATAACTCAGCTTTAAATCAGTGCATAGCCACTCTGCTTGACCGACTCTAGTGTACAAGTAGCCATAATTTTCAAGGCCTTGCCTAGGCAATGCACAGGCATCACCTAAAAGACAAGGTGATCAGCCAGGCTTCTGGCACCTAGATACTAAACCAAATAAGAGGCTCGCTTGGGTTGCCAAGGGGCATCTAAGCCACTTCATTAGGTGCTTTGCTTGCCTAGGCCATATTGTAGGCTGTCTTTGCCTTTTAACTCTTTACGGGGGCCATTCTAGCTTTTCAATTTCCACATTAGGCAGAGGTGTAAAACCTCAATGTGCTGCGCGCGCACACTCACACATACACAGAGGATGGGAGGGGGAACGGAGGACCTGGAGGGGAAAGGCAGTGGGGAACGGTAGAGTCAGTGATGGCAGCAGAGGCAAAAATAGTGGCAACAATTGCCAGAGACTCAGCAGTAGCAGGGTGGCGACAAGTGACAGCCACAGGTACTCTTTAAAACCCTTAAAGGGGCATGGAGAGTTGAGATCAAGAGGCATTAGAGTTCAGGGGAGGGCAGGATCCCACTTTCTAAAGTCTGGATTCCAGATTTGTGCCTCAGTCTCAGGCTATCCGGACCCAAGGCACGGAGGTAGGCACCACCCAGCCAGCCCAGGCGACTCCTGGGCTCGCCTTTTTAAGGCCTAAGCAGGCAGACCAGCACCATCAGCCAAGAAAACTGCCTTTCCATCTGGCCGGGTGCCTTGACATATATGCTGGATCAATGTGGGTAAATAGGTGATAGGTGGAGTGGGAGTGTAATAGCAGGTGCGGAATGTGATGGGGACTAGAGTTATGTAGGGAAATTAGGGTGTCAGTCTCACACACACATGATACATGAAATGTCAGGTTCAGGTTGGGCCAGGTTGCTTGACCCCTCAACCCTAACCTAACCAAACAGAGTTCGGTCAAGTTCAACTCGACTCGAACATCAGGTTAGCCTGCTTAGGTGACCCACCCAAACTTGCAACCCTAAAGTCAGCACAGTGTGTCCTCAGTTACATAGATTCTTGCAATAATCATCTTGATCAAAATGATGCCCACAGAACCTTAATAAAACAATAACATTATATACATTCCATTTATCAAAGAATAAAAGAGGCTCTGGCTTGATGTACAGAAACATTAAATCTACATGTGCAAAATATTTGTGATAACCTTTTTCTACTATCAGAAACTTGTATAGAGATCTCAGAAAAACCTTAAGCACATATATGGTAGAGCTAATTTTTAAATGAGATGAATAACATCTATGCTGTAAAGGAGGGAGTAGAACCTTGTACTGTCCAGAAAAATTTAATATACCTGGTGGCAATATAGATAGCCAGAACCAAGTCGAAAACTCAGATCACAGAAATGGGTTTTATGCATATCAATAGATTTGAACTGAGGTAGTTCAGTGCTTGTCAAATTTCCCAGTAACCGCCTATGCTTCTTAATTTCACCAGACACAATATCCTCCCACTTTTCCTTGGCCTCTTTCTTACAGTTTACTAGCCATTCATGTATTGGCTTACTGTAATCTATAGCAAGTGGATCCCTCATGTCATTCAAAAATAAATCCTACAATAATAAACAAGAGTTCAGAATTGGTTTGGACACAACCAACTATCACATGAATGAGATGGAAGAAATTCACCTCAATGAGGAAATATCCAGAAGGATCACACTGTCCAGCTGCCTGCATTAATTGATTTGTTGAGCAATAAATATTATCCCTCAAGGCTGTTAGCCTCTGTGTGCCAAGGACTAAGAGTTCCTGGCTCTACAAAATAATTTTGGAAAATGTTAACATTGCAACAGCAATATGGGCAGAATATAGAGAGCTGCTGTATCTAGGGCAATCCATAAAAATATATATATAAATGCAAGCTGAATCAGAGGACAAATAGGTATGTAGGAAAGTCAACCACTTACGATTTAACATGTCAAGTTCAGTGCTACATTTGCCTTTCTAAATGCAAACAACACCAGGAGAGTGTATATATGCCACTTGTCTGCACTAAATTTGGAAGTCTAATATAAAAGGTTTGAGATAAGTATGTAAATCATTTAATCTTCACTAGAAGGAAATCTAGAAAGACTTCAGTCTCGTACATATACTGAATCCAAAGTACTACATTATCAGCTGAACCCATGTTCGATAGAAGCATTACTCAAGATCTTAAAATTTAGTATATTAAATGTTCACGTGACATTGCATTTGATGCAAAGAAACATGCAGAATATATATTTAGAATAAAATCCAACTCCAAACATGCTTTCAGAAGTTCAATACACAGAGTCGGAACATCTTGTCAATTAAAGAAAGCATTCAAGATAAAACTGTATCAGACTTCCATAATCAGAAATCTAAAAAGCTCTTGCCCTGTTTCCTATAGATTCCAAACAAATATAATATGGATCATCCATGCTCTCAACCAGCCAGTACCATAAAAGAGGACGTCTGGTTTCTGTGACAAAACCTAGAACATTTCCTGGAGATCCCAAGGACCTAAGAACCTAGCTTATGCATTATCCCCCCTGAACTTCCTCTGCCATTTTCCCTTCCACTCTTCTTCTCATGCTCCTGTGCATGTCGAACCCAGGAGATTGCTTCGTAAGGTTAAGTACTGGACCAACCAATCCACAGCGATAGTATAACCTGAAAGCATTTTGTTTTAACGTATAACTCAGACAGGGGGAGAAGATGAGAAAGCACATCCTTGCATGGAGCAGACCGCGGCTGTGGTTATCCTTTGTTTCAGGTTCTTCTTTCAAATTCACGTGTTTCCTCTAATTTGTGTTATGTCTAATAGATTCCTATTCTTCTGCTTTCTGCAAGTTTAGCATCTCTCTTCTTCTATTTTCTTCGCTTTCCTTCTTCTCCTTTCAGTCATCTGCCTACACACTGCCCCATCCCCTGCTCTCTTGGACATCAGATGACACCCACCCCACACAAAACAAAGGAAAAGGCAAAAGGAGGAGAAAAGCTGGTAAAAAGTTGTGGCTCTTGTTGCCACCCGCTACTGTCACTAGCCTCCCCCTCGCCACCATCAAGTTCTTCAACACACCTTGTGTTCCACGGTAGGAATGAAACAGAAAAGTAAAAGAAAAGAGCACGAGGATAGTCAAACTTGATACAGAACTGCAGCCTTCTTGCTGCATCAGTTTTGTTGGCACTCCCAGTGGCAGCCACGGCCTTCTCCCATTTCTTCTTCGTGCTACTTCCCTCAGCCACCTGCATTCTCTTGGTGCTATTAGCCAACAGTTGTCAAAGGATATCATGTACTCTTACATCCATACCCAAGAAATCCAGATTTCACTCTGCTCCAAAACCAAGCTGGTTCCTTAGGCAAGGTTGCTGAACCGTATGCTGAAGTGCAAGACCCAACTAGTTAAACCATTCCATTCCTTGAGTCCATTTTCTGCATAGCGAGCTTAATCCTGCATCAAGCTAGCATCATGGCAGGCTTTGGATCATTCTCATCATCCAAGTTCCTGAAGCCCAACCACATCATATCTATCATGAATATTTTGTGGATTACCAGATTGAGTGACACCAACAATGCTTCTCCAGTAGAATAGATCCATGACACAGCCTCTTTCAGTAGAGCTGACTACCAGCACAATTCAGGTGGACCAGAACCTTTTACACACTTCCAGCAGATAAGAAACAATGCAATAGACTTCTAGTTCCAGCAGCTCCTATCCAGCATAGCACATGTAAAAAGATCTTCTTGATGAATTAGGAGTTTCTGGTGCTAATCATCTAATATTCTGGACCTCAAAGGCATGTATGGTATGAGGCTTCCTTCATGCCAAACTGTGGGTAATATGGGGAGAAAGGAACAACAGAATCTCCAGAGGAGAAGCTAAAGCAGTCGATAGATTGGTCTCCTTTATTTATGAGAGAGTAAAAGAGTGGGTGGACCTACTTTGCAATGTGAATTCACAAAACTCTTCCCTTTATTGTTTTGTTGGGGGTCAGAGTGGCCCACACCGTCTGGATGTTGTACAGGGATTTTTTGGGAACTCATTGACAATACTTGTGCATCCCTCTTTTACTTTTAATACAATTGTGGTACTACCCATTTTCAAAAAAAATTGTATGGTGTGAGGCTTTCCAAAGTTTGTACGCACTTGGCTACATCATGGACATGTCAAGGAACCAAAGAAGTCCACCGGTAACCAGTCACATGAAGTTGCTCAGAACACACCAAAAGGATGACTACCTTAAGACGTGACGATTTTTGTATCTTTGGGGTATAGTCCTGTTTTGTAAGTCAGAAATTGATTTAACACATGAGGATGTCTTTGAGACTGATTGTTTGTATGCCACTGATTGCGAGGAGCCAAATATCATGGATGCATGGGAACCCACTCTCTGTCAAGGCAGACCTGGATTTATTTTCCGAGTTTCAAGTCTATATGAGGACCCTAGTATCCTACTCTCTTTCGTGCTACAAGTAAACAAGATGGACTTGGATGATGCGGCCATTTTATGTCAATTTGACGACTGTGACATCATCTTAGGCATGGAGCTGAGAGTCTTGCATTTTTAGATTGTCTCCTCTTATAAGACTGATGTTGATCATTCAGTTAATTAAAACTTGTAGAAGGCCCAGTTGTTTAGAACTTGTAAAAGAGTTTTGTCACACTGTGGGCAAATGATGCAGAGCTCGAGGTGCTAAGGGGGTGGCTCTTTGTGAAGTGAACATGACTAATATTGGAGGGCAATGGATCACCAGAGATCTTTCCTTTTTGAATACGGATTGCAAGAGATAGAATGAACACTTGCAGCTGGTCCAGACTCCATCAAATTACAAACTATTTATAAGGGGATTACACTCAGCATATCATCAAAAGGAATTATCTCCTGGTTGGAAAGGATTCAATTGCCTTTTCTTGGAAGGTGGAAAGGATTCAATTGCTAAATCCAAAGAACATTCAATTGAATTTAGTCTTCGTTTGCCTAATAAAATCAGAAATTAACTAGTATATGCTTCAACTTCCATGATAACATAAATTTGGAGGTGATACAAAACCACGTATCCTAACTCTCAAGAAAAATGTAAAAAAACATAACACTAATTCCAATTTCTCAAGTATGTGTGTATTTTAATATAAGGATTTTTATTTTTTAGTCCCTATAAATATAGCTATTTACGTTTGAGTCCCTCAATACAACTATTTGTCTGAAAGTCCCTACAATCTTCTACCTCTTGTTAAAAAGCCCATGTAGTTAGCGGACGGTAGAAAAAGAGAATATGCAGTTAAAAGTGGAAAGAATATTCGATCTAGTTAAGAAAATTACCAAAATAACCCCTCTCCTCTCTCTCCCCCCCAGGGCAGCCGGCGCCGGATGGGGACCCCCCTCTGATGCCCTCTCTCTCTCTCTCAATTGCATACTACCTCTTTCCCCAGGCCAGCTGGCGTCTCTCTCTATCTCTCTGCTCTCTCTCTTCCCCGCACTCTCTTTCTCTCTATCCTGACAACAGAGGCATCGGCCATGGTAATGGCAATGGACGCAGTTACATCCTGGGCTTCCCTGTCGCCTCCTGGGATGACCCCTCTCTCTTCTCCGATGGCTTCGCCGGTCTTAAGAGACCAAGAGAGTCGAAAACCCATCGGAAGCTCAGGTGCTACCCCAAACCCTGCTATGTTTCTGCTTACTGATGTCAGCTTGCCCAAGAACTCGCCAGAGATGGCTGCTATTGTCCAATTCCAAGACGCCGTCCCATGAAAAATCCTAGCTAAGAGGACATAGAGGAGGAAGTGATCAGGGGGAGGGGGAGAGGAGGGAAAGAAGAGGATGACGCTGTCATTGCCCCTGAGGAGGATGGCTGTCGGAGGAGATGGCAGAGGTAGAGCACATGCAGGCGGCGGAACACACCAAGGGCTAGCACCCCGGCCCGAAGCTGCTGCAGGGCGTAGCCTAGGTTGGCCCAGTGTCTGGTGCAGACCCCCTCCCAGAGCCGTTTGTCCTCTGCCATCCTCCGCCACATCTGACACATGCACGCTCTCTCTCTCTCTCTCTCTCTCTCTGGCACCCTCTGGTGAGGGTATCGCCGGAGCTGGAGGGGGAAACCCCCTCTGGCATCGTCCCTTTCTCTCTGGATGGGAGGGTGCATGGCTTCACTGCTCATGACAGAGCGCATCTGCAGGCTGGGGAAATATACGTGGTGCTGGGTTTCATAGCTAAACAGATGAAAGCAGAATGTGATCATCGGCATGATTTGCTGGAGGATCTGATGTTGAACTGGTAAATAAAACAGGGAACTGCAAGGTAAAGTTGATTCATGGTGTTGAATTACAACTTCTTTGAATTAACTGAAAATTTGGGTTAAGAAGAGTTGGGGTTAAGCTGGGCCGGGAAATTTGGGTCCTTATGTGAAGAATGAGCACTGTTTTGGCCTCAATTTATGAAAAAAGAAGACAATCTCCATTCAATGAAAACGTGATATAATGCACTATATCACATTCCTGTTGCTTCCCTACGTTGAAACCATTTGTATGGTGAGAAAATATTAGACTATGATTGGTTACTCTTCCGGCCAACCATGGTGGCCGTGAAAAGAAAGGGAAGGGAGCCACTGCAGTGGCGAAGAGGAGAGAGAGAGAGTACCGCGCCAAAGAGCACAAGTTGGAACAGCAGCCTAGACGACGGAGAGGAGCTCCCGCTGACATAGGCGGAGGTGAGCAGGGTGAACACACTATAGGTGCAGGTGATCACGAGCACCGTCAGGAGAAGACGAGGAGGATCGCATCCTGCCAGTAGAGGCCACTCTCTCTCTCTCTCTCTCTCTCTCTCTCTCTCTAACTAGGGGTTTTTCATCCTTTACCATAAATGGGTGAAGTAACCATAGATGGGTTAACATTTTTGTGGATGGTATGGTACGGAGGGAACGGCAGCGACTTTTTAGTGAAACGGAGAAGATTGTAGGCACTTTCACACATAGTTGTATTTGAGGGACTAAAACATAAATACCTATATCCATAGGGACTAAAAAATAAAATCCCTTTAAAATATCAGTGACTAACAACACGTGGTTTTGAATAGAACAATTCAAACGATAAAATAGTAAAGCCTCTGATGATAATGATGAAACAATAAAATAAAGATGGTACAAAATGCAGCATAAAAACTGCCAGTTTTAGACAGTAAAGGGCAATGTGCAAATGCAATAAAACTATGGGTGTGCACTTACTTTCTGCCCTGCCAATCTATTGCCATAGACCTCCACACAGAGGACAACTTCTGGGTGGCACACTGGCATATCTTGACATTTATTCAATGACTTGACCTAAATCAGGCAAAAGATAGAGCAAGAAATTATAGCACCATGCAATCAAGTTTCCTTCAAAATGCAACCAAATAGCTAACATAGAGTCATTAAGGAAAACATGCATATAAACAAAAATAATTTTGAGAATCTTCCCTATATAATACTGTTTAACACGTGGAAAAATAATTTTGTTTAATATCCATTTGTTGGATAAAAATGCACATATTTTAGCTAATTAATAAGCATGCGCATAATTCTTTCTACGAGTTCAATTTATCAAACGATTTAGGGTTCTGGACCTTTCCTCACCGACAATGGTCGGTGTTAATTTACATCGGTACAAGTCCAAACACCTTTGATTAACTGTCAAAGATACCCTTAACCTCTACAATATCTGTTGTGATATTGAAGGTTTAATCCGAAATGGACTTCCATACCCTAAGGTAGAGGTATATTTATAATTTTCTCTCAAACTAAGATTTATTTGTAATTTTCCATAAACTATAGTTTATTTGTAATTTTTCCTTGGATGAAGGTAAGATCACAATTTCAGCACAATCATGACATTCTTGTGCAACTTTTTGAGTTTTCTGGATTTTCTTATATTTTATTGGCACTTATGCAATTAGCAAAGGTCCAGGGTAAAACTGTAATTTTTTGTTTTCTGAACAAAACAAAGACTTTTCTCTAATTTTGAAGAACATTTCTACAAACTTGATATGTTTCTTAAATTTGGGAATTTTCAGGATTTTTCCTGAATTACATGAGTTTTCAAGCAATTTTATAAAACTTCAGGGTGAAACTGTAATTTTTGGATTTTTACAAGATTTTCCCCATAATTTGACATCAAAGATCCAAGAACATTGGATTTATGAGTTTTACATGATTTTTCCTTCATTCATAACAAATTTTATATGAAATACAATGAATTTCCCTCATGCCAGGGGTATTTTGGTCAGCATACCCTAGCTTGAGATTTTTTGTGTAAATTAGTCTCCAACAAAAATCTCCAAGGCATGGACAGATCCGCTCCAAAAGGCTCCTGCACAGCTCTTCAAACTCCAAGGAAGGTCTTCAAGCTTCTAAGCTTTGCTCCAAGGATCTTTGTGAAGTGAAGTCCCTGTGTTCTACCTT
The DNA here is from genome assembly GCA_022559845.1 of Amorphophallus konjac. Taxonomy (NCBI): domain Eukaryota; kingdom Viridiplantae; phylum Streptophyta; class Magnoliopsida; order Alismatales; family Araceae; genus Amorphophallus; species Amorphophallus konjac. Next base: position 594,083,968 of record CM040121.1, read on the forward strand.
GGTCGGCCTCTCCTATTTATAAGAGTTGGGGAGTGAAGAGGGGGACCTCCCTCCGGTAGCTTGCCTTGATTGCTTGGTAAGAGGTGTTGCCTCCGATGCTTGCACGAAGGAGAAAGGGTAGGGAGGAGGGATGTAACACAGTTGGCCACGGAATTTTATATATATAATTATATATATATAACACATATGTTCTTTTTGAAAAGAAACATTCCCCTATATGTGTAGAGGTTTATTCCGTTGGTGCGCATAGTATCAGACGATTTGGGTTCGGGTGCTGGACCTCTCCCCACTGACCTTGATCAGTGTTGATTTACATCGGCCTAATATCCGAACACCTTTATTTAACTGTCAAAGAAATCCCAAAGTCCCCTCCACAGGTTCGGATGTTGAGGGCAAGCTCACTCGGGTGACTCACCACGATCACACATTTACCACCGACGCACTGGCTAGACTAGGATTTCGCCAAAGACTTTGAAGTTCGAGCGAAGCCCTAGAATTTAGGGGACAAATGCAATTTTGCAGGGGCCATAGGCCCTTTTTAAATGCGGCGGGAAGCTTCCCGGACCTCTAGGATATTTTGGTAATTTTACCAGGCCAGGGATATTCCGGAAATTTTTGAGTTGGAAAGAAAGTAGGATAGGACCACTGACTCCCCGAGGCACTGAGGCCGTTGGTGGAAGGTTTTAGAAGCGACAAGGCCATTTTTTAGGTAGCAGGGGTGTTCTGGTAATTTTACCAGACCCTACATAGACCTAGGTTTGATATGACACCCAAGTGTCGGACTGAGCAGACAACACTCTCGGACTGAAGGAATGACAAGGGGCTTCATAGAAGGGACACATCTGCCAATTTTGCCAAAGGAGGGGTATGTGTGCAATTCCCACAAGTCGGGGGGGTTTCTTATAATTTTCCCCGATCGACATACAGAGGGAATTCGTAGAGCACACTGAATACATTTATGGCCCCAAATAGGTACAAGGGTTGTCGGCGAGTTGTCGACTGTACATTACAAAGATCTGCACTAACATGGGAAGCAGAGATGTAGCCCCAATTACAAGAAATTGCAAGATAAAACTGCAAATAACATGACTTTTTGTTTCTCACGATCCCGGAGAGGTCGTTTCCGTAATTCCCTCATTATAGGGACGGAAGCACATAAATTATTCACCCCGGGGGCATGGAAACTTACAAACACGGCCCACTGAGGGAGATTTTTACAAAAATACCCCTTTGGGGCATAAACACAAGATCCAGGGACTTACCCCTCGCAGGTCAAGACAAACAAACAAGGTCCTATGTAGTACTTCCGAGAGTTGTAGATGTCGTGTTCTCCTCTCCTTTTCTTCGAACCCTTGGGGATCTATTTATAAAAGGTAGGGAACCCACCTTAACAAAACCGTGAGGATTCGCCTCATTTCTGACAAAAAGACAGGTTTTATCCCTAATTCTGACAAAAAAATGGGCTTTGGCCCCGTTTCTGACAAGGTGGGGTGGCTTAAATCTTTTTTCTCCCCTCTTCTCTCTCTCTCTCTCTCTCTCTCTCTCTCTTTTATGGGGATACGGACCCGAAGGGGGGGCTGGACCTGCGGACAAACCCAACGGGGTTGACCCAGCGGGGGTGCCAGCGGGGTCAGCCGGCCCCTCCCGAGTCGGCCGACCCCACTGGGGGGGCCAGCGGGGTGGGCTCGACCCCCCCGGGGGCGGCCGCCCTTGCGCGCAGGCCAGCGGGGTCAAATGACCCCGTGGCGCCCCTTTTGGCCCCTCTCCGTGGCTTTTCTACCCTTTTCTGTCGTCCTGGGTCAAGGAGAAACCCCAGCTCTGTATTTATTGCCCCCCAAGGTCCATTCTTCGCCGCGTGACAACAGTACGTCAGTGGAGACTCGCGCAGGAGGGAAGGCTTGTTTGTTTGTTGTTTGATTGCGCGTTGCCGCGTGGAGAGGAATCTTTACATCCGTCCATGCCGTGTGATACACTTGCTCGACTATTCTGACAGGTGCGCATGCGTATTTTTCTCTTAATCTTCCTTGCTGCGACGCCGCTTGTGATTGTATGGTTGGGCCAATGGACCCTAAATCACGGAGGTACTCCGCGGTCCGAGGACATCGACGCTACGCCGTATTTTTCCGTCGGTTATTTTGGGATGAAATTCTCAAAATATTTCGAGAAAATTACGGGCGCAACAAACACCCAGGATTTTTGGATTAGGAATCTGTGGGTTTCGGAGCTCCTTCGTAGGTCCCAGATCGTATTTCGTGATTAAATCGGATGTTTGGCTATCGGGCTTTCAGACTCCTGTGTAGGGTGAACCGTTGTGATTTCATACTCCGGGATGTTACAGGCGCGTTGTGTGTTTTCTGAGGATCGTAGGGATGATTTTTTTTCATTTTTCATTTTTTAAATTTTTAAAATCCCAAATTAATTTCTATAAAAACCCCTTAAACTCCCCTCTCTCCTCATTCTCTCATTTCTCTCCCTCTCTCCTCTCCTTTCTCTCCTTCTCTCCCTCCCTTCTCCAGGCGGCTGATGAAAGACGGTGTGGGCGAAGTGGCGAGGCACGTGGGGCGACGATCGGCGAGGATGGAGCGAGGATTGGAGGCGATGGGTGGAGCTCGTTCGCGAGTTCATGAAGTCTGCGTTGGTTCGGGGCGCGTTTTCACGTCGAATCAACGTCCTCGGCACGGGATCTCGTCATGAGAGGTAGGGGGATGGATCCCTGGCCCTTGCATTCTATTTTCCCGCGGTTTGTAGCCCGAGGCGAGGCCGAGACCGAGAGTGGGTTTTCCTTCAATTCGGGGCGATTTCTCCCATGTTTAGGGCGAGTGACGGTTTTCGCCGGATCGGGCTATGTTTCGCCATTTATTTCCGTGCATTTTGCGGTTTGGGAGCCCGGGGAAGGTCCCCGATGTTTTTCCCCTCGATCGGGATCGAGTGGGGCGTGAAATAGGACCCCTCGGTCGGGATCAGCTTGGAGGAATGCCGGTTTCGGTCCACCAACCGGTGGAGTTCGGTCGGCCGAACCGGTTCGCCACGGTTGGGCGACCGTGTTGGTTTGGTCGACCGACCCCTGAGGGCCGATCGACTGACCCTTTACTGGGAGGTCGACCGACCCCAGGGGTAGGTCGACCGACCCCAATCCCTTTTGCCTGTTTTGGCCTCCAGTTGACCCGATCGAGACCCTTTGGTCGACCTTTGACCTCGCAGATGTCTCGGACACCCCGTGGGGACCGAGATCATGTTTGGGTGTCCGGAAGAATCACGATACCTCGATTAGCGTGCCCGTATGGTTTAGAGGGTTCGGGTGACCACGTATGTTCCGGGCTTCCTTGTTGTGGTAGATCGAGTCACTGTGTACCGGTATAGGTGCGGAGGGTTGTCCCCGCACGATGTTAGCTTCTTTGGAAAGCAGTGTTTCGTATGGGCCATGCGTATAGTCTTCCTTAGAAAGGAAATGAACTCAACGGTTGTGAGCCGCTTTAAGGATTCTTTTGACCATGGTTTCTAACTCTTGGATTAGGATAATTTGACGGCATGCAGTCGTATTGTGCAACGGCCTTGGGACGAGTCACGCGACTCTTTGGCCGTTGGATTAGCGAGTTTAGCTAGTCGTCCTAAGTCTGGTGACACCGAGCCACCCTCTGTTCTGTGATACTCATGACGGGTGTGTGCGTAGCCCGTTGGTACTTCGGTGTTTCTCCTACTGAGAGTTTTACCTCGAGTGACCCTCCCACTAGACGTAGTTGACCTGGGCACGTAGTTGCCGACCAACCAGGGAGTGGTAGAGGCTAGATCCGAGTAGACAGTTTTTAAGCTGGTTACCGTAGGGTCCCTTGCCTTTGCAACCTGAGTCCGGCTGGGGGGAAAACCGGTTAGAGGACCTGACCTATAGCAGATGGCATGTGTGTGCACACATAGTTGGGGGTGTGCGCGCTGACGAGTGCGACCCCAGCTAGTCCTTGTTCTGTGGTTACTGGTGTACGGTGTCTCAGTTTTCCACCTGGGACGAGTAGGGAGACACCTGAGGCTGTTGACTAAGTCGTCAATGGACGCATCCGGCCTTACTGCTAGTGGGCAGTTCTCCTATCACCTGAGACGAGTTTCTTCGTAGTTCTTCGAGTGACTTCTGTGCGTTTTTCCCGACGTTCAGGTCGAGGGTTCCACCCGTAGCCAGAGTCTTGTTCACGACAGTGAGATCGTGACCTTACCCCCGGACCGTGTGGTATGGGCTATGGCCTTCGTCGACGAGGACGAGCCTGCACGATAGGAGTGTCGTGATTCCTTTCCCAGTAGCATAGCCGTGGTTTCACCGTTGGTTTGGCGGTTTTGATTGTGAGGTCGGGGTTTACTTTCCGTTACTCGTAGAAGTAGTTTAGAGAGTTGTGTTTCTGCTGCCGTCTACTGCTACTGTTGTTGTTGTTGTTGTTATTGTTAGCGCTGTTGTTTACCGCCGTTGTTTCGTGGTGAGGATCCGCGAGACCCTTATTGAGCCAATGTGATGAGGCTCACCCCTGTCTTTTCAGGTGTTGCGGTTCCTCCGAGATTCAGAGGTGCAACGCGGAGGTTCGTAGTTGCCAGCTTGTCAGAGCCGGAGGCGTATCCGATGGCTACATACGTTTCTTTACCTTTATAAACTGTACTTTGTGGACTGGACTCTATAGTTAATTTGTTAATTGAAAATGTAATTTATTTTCTGTTATTTAAACAGTTAATTCTATAGTTATTGTCTGCATTATTTAAATTTCAATGTACCTCCACACATCTAAATAACCCTTCCGAGCCCTTCAACTCGTGGGTGACAGGCTAGGATTCGAATGGTTTCGGGTATTTTCCGGTATCCGGATCTTGTGTCGTTACAAGGGACCTCCCTCCAATAAGTTAGTTTTTTTTTCTTTTCTTCTTTTTTTTTGTATGAGAGAGAGAGGACCAGAGGGACGCACCCTCCGCCAGCACGCGACCAAAGGGACCTCCTCTGGTTGCACGCGATTGGAGGAAGGCTCCCTCCGGTGCTTATGCTACAGAAGGGACCCCCCTCCAGTTGTTGGGCAACATGGGAAGGCCCTCCAGTTGCGCAACCGGAGGGATGCCCCTCTAGTTTGCAGGGCAACCGAAGGACTCCTCCGGCATTGTGCCCGATGCTGCGCAACCGGAGGGGGTTCCCTCCGCCTCTACATAGAACTAAGAGAGAGACACGCGGAGGAGGGATCTCCCTCTGATTTTGTTTGCCTCCAAAAAGCTATAAAATCCTTAACCCATCGCTTTCAAGCAATTCTTTATTGCTGGGGGTCAGGGCTGCAACACGTGAAGGCCTTTTGTTTGTCTTGTTCTCCACAAGACTACTTGTTATTTGCCTTTTGTATTTGTTGTCCGCCCTTTGTGCAGCGCAAGGACCGCTCTTCTGGATACCAAGGACGGTCCACGGAGATCGGGTCGACTTTTGATTGTTGACTTGCTGAGTGGGTATGTAGCTTTATGCCACCCACAAGCCATTCGATGAAATTCTCATGCATGAAAATATGTAGGGTTTGCATAAATAATCCCACCCGACAGAACCCTGAGGGGGTTTATACGACGGTGACGATTTTATACTGTCTCGGCCTCTCGGGTCACTTAATAATTTTTTGAAATTTCTCCAAAATTCTTCTGAATAATTATCTGAAATTCTCCGAAAATTGTCCGGAAACCTCTGAAATTGTCTGGAAATTATCTGAAAATGCCTGAAATTGTCTGAAAAATCTCAAAAAATGTCTGAAAATTCTCAAGAAATTTTTGAACATTAGAACTAAATATCACAAATTTGTGAGGTTCAACAAATTCCCCTCACGGCGTGTCCGTCAGAGCCAGAGGCAACAGCGGGCGGCCCGTGCACATTATTAACTTTCTTGGCTCCCACTCCTTGATGTCATGCCGGAGTTTCGCAACCTTTATGGCCTCATTTATTTTCTTGCATATATGTTGATGTTGATTGCTTCTTCCTTCATTTTGCAGGCATTCAGGATGTCTAGTGTCAAAAAGAGTCATGCCACGGTCCCTACCGTATCAAAGAAATCGATGCCTCCATTGGGTCCTCCAAGAGTCACCAAGGAGAATTTATTTTCTCCTGATTGAAGACTGATTGTAGTTGCTGAAGAGCTGCATCCCGAGGAGCAAGAGGTATAGCAATTGACTCGACTCTGATTGTTAAGCATGGAAGCCTTTACAAGTACCAACGCCCTGGAGATTATCTGAGTCACTTCCCCTTGAACGAATACTTATTTCCGTTTATTCAGAATTTCATTCCCGAGGACATAGACGAGGAAGATCCTTGCTTGCCAGCGGAACGATGTCAACTTGAGAGGACCATTTTGGTGGAACGGGATAGCATTTAGGAACTTGTGCTACTTCTTCTCCCAACTTCTTGATAGGTTTTAACGTCAAGCCCAATTTCCGACGGCCACTCAGTTGGGATTCTTTAGCACCGACACCAATTGTCATACCAAGGCACGTACGTTTACACTGGCGATATGGGAATTGCCTGGCAAACACAAGGCAGCTCCGAATTCAATTTCTGGTTGGTTTTCTTACACCTTCAGGTACACAGTTTGCCGCTGAACGGTATGATAAATTGTGTCTTATCGACAGATTCATGGGTGGCTCCATGCCAAGTTGGCATGGAAGATGGTCAGTTATTTCTTCTCACTAGTTTCACTTGGGAGCCAAGGAATGACTAATGGGCGTACTGCATCATTGCAACAAGATTCTAGATCACATTGGTATTCAACATATGGTCACAACAGCCCTTTATCATTATCCTTATTATGCTGGCTTACTTCAACCTTTGGTGGAAAAATTCAATCGCCGGTTTAATACTTTTACTATTGTCGAGGGCAAGACAACCATTGACCTGCACAGTTTCCACAGAATTTCAGGTCTCCCCATTTCCGGATGTCCCTATGAAGAGGTGACCCTTCATGATTTGCACCGGAATTATTCCACAAGCTCGGGAGAGTATGGACTGCCCCTTAGCTTCAGATATTTGATGAAAGTTTGGTGAGATCTAGCTTGGTTTAGAAAAAAGAAAGCTCCCTTTGTTTCTACTGATGCTGTGAGAGTCAGTCTCAATTCCTAGATATGGTATTTTTATAATGGGCTATTTTGCTTTTACGAGGGCTTTGCGGAAGATGATAGGCCCTTCAATCAGTATTACCAGCTCATTTTGCAATTACAAGAAAACAAGCGTTACTTATCTACATCGGAAAACGAGGGGTGGAATTCTCGTAAACTACCAGATCAAACTTATCTAACAGCTTACCTCGTTTACTAGGTCGCCACCTTTGTTGTCCCCCATGGCGAAGAAGGTCATGTACAACCTAAGCTAATAAATCCGGCATGCCTTCTTACTGATGGTCATCAATTGCACCTACTGCTTCGGCAAATATATATCATGACTTGGGAAATTTGACAATCCATAGTTCTCCCAGGGACATGAGTGTGTCAATGGCCACCCACTATTTTAGCACTTGGGTTGGCTTATTGCTGCCAGAATTGTGTTAGAATGTTAATTTTGAGAATCCCGCGACCCCATTGATCTTCTTATTCTGAAACCGCCCAAATCAGAACTCATTGGAACATATGTCAAGTGTACGGAGGTTATTATCTTATGTTCCCACACAAGAGGAAGAGGGTTTGAATTTTGCCCATAGTTCCTATGACTTTCGGCCATTTACCATTGAGGGCCCGAATGGTTTATCTCATGGTCTTCCTCACCATCCAACTTCTAACCGTTCTTTTTATAAGGATTGGCTTTGTTGTATCAGACCGAGCATCCTTCTCTTCCGAAAGGGGAACACTACCTTTTTAGAGCCTTACTATCCACACCGCTTTGCGCAGAATTTCGATTATGACCAATCAGTACCTTCATATGTTGATTTTGCCTTAGAAGGGAAGTTATGCAGGAATCATGACACCCACTTGGTCGCAATTAGTTGATGGGACTATTTCTTTAGATGTGATCCAGATCCGAGATGTACCCTCCCAATGAGAAGAAAGATTGGCCATGTTGATATGTATTATGCCCGCTAGTGATTCAAGTATAGTAATGTCTTCAGGCAACCTCTGCAAAAATTGAAGGATGCTGAGGAAGCTTGCTTGGGGAGAACAGACTTACCCCCACTTGCAATTGAGAATTCTTTCCTCTATGCTCAATCTCCACGAATTGCTAAGGTTGTTCGAGATTTTCACATACAATGGGAAGTTGAGAATGAAGCTAACACCATAGATTGGTGTCCTTATTTGGGGGCAATCAGGCCTTTGAGGTGCCCAAGTGACACTCCCTTAAAGAAAGATAAAACCGCGACAGTCTAGAGAGTGTATTCGTGGTAGGGGCATTTCTTATCAGATTGTGGGTATCCCCAGAATGCTCTCAAGACGACTAAACTTCTTCCATAAGGCTTCAACAATGATCTCTAGTCGCAATGGGAGAGGCACTTGACAAACTCCATTCTTAGCATTGGCATGTTTAAATACATCTCACTGATTGAGAATGGTACAACTCTGCAAGACATGGGATGCCGCTGCAAAAGTGGGTATAGTCATAGGCCTTCAACCAGAACAAGTGATATTACAACCAACTTTCTCCCCTACTCCAGACAGTATGTAACCAAAAATTTTGCTTTTTTTCCTTTAAATTGTGACCTGTTTTTACTTGCTGAACTTATTTTGCAATGGAAGCACATCAATTCTTTTCTCCCTTTCTTTATTTGTAGTGAGTTTTTTCACCGTGGACAATACCTCCAGCCAAGGGAAAGAAAGCTCCAGCTTCTTCGAAAAGGCAGAGGTCAACTGAGGATGAGGATCATGGTATTAAAACCTCCCGTCCCCGAACCAAGGAGGCAACTTCGCATGGGAAGCATCATGGTAAGTTTTGTGCATTCTTGCTTGACTGATAGAACAATTTGACAAATTACATTGATGTCCGTCTTCTTTTCAGGCTCTACAGACATTAAAGCCAAAACGGTGGGGAATGAACATTTCGATCTCCACCACCACTGAATTTAACTGGTCAAAACCTTTAATATTTGAACCGAGGAGTTTTCACTAACCTCTGCTAACAAGTCTCTCCGACATCTAGTTATGGCATCCTCTAAATAGGAGCGTTGTCAGACCTCATGTTGAAATCCCTCCAGGGTTTAGTAGAGTCCAATGTCGTTTCCCCTCGTTTCTGTCTGGGAGAGCATAGCTCGGCCAAAGACGCCTTCCTTTCGGCCGTTTAGAACCGGTCGATAAATTTCTTTCGCAAATCAATCCAATCGGTCACTGAATTGGGATTCAATCTTGAGTACCATTGGAAAGTGATACTAGTAAGGGAGGATGCAAAATAGCAGAGGAGGTAGGACTCCTCGAGCGCTATCTCATCCATGGCTTAAATAATCGGCCAGATGTTCATGTGGAGATCCCTGGCCATTGAACTTTTGTAATTTTGGTGTCTTAGGACAATCAGGCGGAAGCTTCTTGAATTATTGATATATCGGGTACGGCACACTGTACAATCGACAGTGGTGACATCTTCACCATATTGGGCAAATTTGTCTTCAATATTTTTTTCAATCAAGCGTCATTGGGCCATGATATCTTCGGCTATCGTAGCCCGTAAGGATTGGGGATTGATTGCCACATGTGAAGGCTCACAATCTGCCTCGACGGCCAAGTCATGCGGAGGCGGCACTTGTCGGTCAGCTGCTTGAGCAACAGTGTGTTGATTCCCTTGAGCATTTTGATTTTGTGTTTGTGCGGCAGAGCGTTGATCTCTCCCGCTCAGCTGCCACTTCATCTCGGCCATGGGATTGATAATTTTTCCCTCAAACTAAAGGCTATTTGTAATTTTCCCTAAACTAGGGTTTTTTTGTAATTTTTCCTTGGATGAGGGTAAGATCACAATTTCAGCACAATCAGGACATTCTTGTGCATGTTTTTGAGTTTCCTAAATTTTCTTGTATTTTTCCTGGGCACTTATGCAATTTTGCAAATGACTGGGGTAAATTGCAATTTTTTGTTTTCTGAACAAAGCAAAAACTTTTCTCCAAATTTGAAGAACATTTCCACAAAGTTGAACATTTTTCTTGAATTTCAGAATTTTTAAGATTTTTCCTGAGTTACATGAGTTTTCATTCAATTTTACAAAACTTCGGGGTGAAACTGCAATTTTGGATGTTTGCAAGGTTTTCCCCACAATTTTACATCAAACATCTCAGAACTTAGGATTTCTAGGTTTTACATGATGTTTCCTTCATTCATAATAAATTTCATGGAATACAATGAATTTCCCTCATGTCGGGGTTGTTTTGGTCAGCATACCCTAGCTTGAGGATTTTTTGTGTAAATTAGCCTCCAACAAAACTCTCCAAGTCTTCGATAGATCCGCTCCAAAAGATTCCTGTGCAGGTCTTCAAACTCTAGGGAAGGTCTTCAAGCTTCCAAGCTTTGCTCCAAGGATCTTTGTGAAGTGAAATCCCTATGTTCTTCCTTAACCAGCCTCTCCTATTTATAGGAGTTGGAGAGTGAAGAGGAGGGACCTCCCTCCGGTAGCTTGCATAGATTGCTTGGTAAGAGGTGTTGCCTCCAATGCTTGTGTGAAGGAGAAAGGGTAAGGAGGAGGGACCTCCCTTAGGTAAGTTAGTTTTTTTTTCCTTCTTTTTTTTGGTATGAGAGAGAGAGGATTGGCGGGACGCCTCTTCCGGTTGCGCGCGAGGCTCGTTTATGCATCGGAGAGACCCACCTCCAGTTGTTGGGCAACCGGGGGAGGCCCTCCGGCTGCACACAAGGCTCCCTCTGGTGCTTGTGCTACCGGAGAGGCCCCCCTCTTGTTGTTGGGCAATCGGGCAGCAACCGGAGGGATGCCCCTCCGGTTTGTAGGGCAATCAAAGGACTCCTCCGGCATTGTGCCACCAGAGGAACACCTCCTTCCAGCGCTACGCAACTGGAGGGGGTTCCCTCCGCCTATGCACAGAATTGAGAGAGAGAGAGAGGCGAAGGAGGGATCCCCCTCCAGTTTTGTTGGCCTCCAAATTGTTGGGAGTCGGGGTTGCAACACGTGGAGGCCTTTTTGTTTGTCTTGTTCTCCACTAAACAACTTGTCATCCGCCTTTTGTATTTGTTGTCCGCCCTTTGTGCAGCACAAGGACCGCTCTTCCGGGCATTGAGGATGGTCCACAGAGTCCAGGTCGACTTTTAATTGTTGACTTGTTGCATGGGTACGTGGCTTTATGCTACGCACAAGCTATTTCATGAAATTCCCATGCATGAAAATATGTAGGGATTGCATGAATAACCCCGCACAACGGAACCCCGAGGACGTTTATACGACGGCAACAATTTTATACCGTCTTAGGTCGCTTAACAATTTTTTGAAAATTCTCCAAAATTCTTCTGAAAAATTATTTGAAATTCTTCGAAAATTGTCCGGAAATCTCTGAAAATTGTCTAATACTTATCTGAAATTGACTGGAAATTGTCAGAAAATTCTTGAGATTGTCTGAAAAATCTCAGAAAAATGTCTAAAAATTCTCAGAAAAATTGTGAATATTCAAACCAAATATCACAAATTTGTGGGGTTCAACAAACACATCAAAAATTCTCCTTCCATGCTTTATTTTTTAATAACATTCACATAAAAGGTTACCAACAAGAAACATTGACTTCTAATCAGCACATTGAGGCTTAGGACTTTGAAAAAAACATCAAATCCAGGTCAATGAACAGGTACCCCAAGTCGTAAACAAGGCTGAGAGCCCAAAAAGCCTGTTTTTTTTTAATATAGATTATTACATGTTTATACTATATACGTAACTTTTAATGTTTAAGAATGCAATGTAAATGAAAGTACATACATAAGATAAGCGTGCATGTACCTTACATTGTAACACATTCCCACATGTCATTCCTACCTTCAATGAGGATGTTATAAACCGGAGAGATTGCAGCCTCCCAATTTTTTCAGATGCCGATTGCGCCCCTGCAGAAGGCCTGGAACTTCCACTGCAGCAGAAAAAAAGTGGGTTTAAACTAGAAAAGCATAAAATCAAATGTCATATCTTTCTATCTTAAAAACAAATGAGGAAAAAAATGTACTGAAACGAATGTAGTCTCGCAGCTGCCCTGTCTTCATCTTGGTTTTGCTTGATCTCCACAAAGCATTCAACTTCGTTAAAGTTAATGTTCTGAACATCATGTTAGTGCAAAAATGTTATGAACAAATAAGAAAAGTTATTATGGATATCTAAAGATGATATAATCTAAATCGAGAAGCAAAACAGAAAATGTTTTAGGAGCTTAGAACAAAATAATTTGGTGTCATCATTTTAGAAAATATACAAAGGAAGTTATGGTATTACAGAAACATGCAGCAGTGGATCAAACGCTTCAAGTTCAAACATATCAACCTCATTAAAGCTGCATTACTAGTAGCACCATGATCATGTCAGCTCTAAGCCCGTAACAAAATTTGCTAGCAGCGAGGTCTTAGTTTGTCCCTTATGCCATTGAAAAATTGTCATAGTCCATATACAAATATCAACAGAGCAATGGGCATAAAATTGTTGCTTCCAAGGCTGATAGTTTAGAAACGCCGATATATCTGCTTTTAGTCTTCTTTATCATTTCACAAGAGCGTGCACAAAAAGAAGTTCATGATCAGCCACATTCACTAGTATTTAACCAAAATTCCCATACTTCCATTTTCTTTGTCACAGGAATATACTCCAAAGTAGCAGAGTGACATGTGGTGATGGAAATGGGACAAATAGGAAGTTCACATTGAGATCCATACATAGGATGATAGCTGATGGGGAATTGAGCATAAGCATGTTCTGTCAGGCCTAAAGCCCTTGTAATCCATTCAAGGTTAAATTATTCATATGGATTTTCTTTTTTTGAAAGAAGGTAGACAGCACTATCAATTTTATTAAAAAAAATAAACATAGTACAATCAAAGAGGAGGAGAGATTCCTCGTACTCTGAATTCATATGGAAAGTTGCTCGCTCGTGCAAGATTCCTAACTCGTGACTGGCTGCCTTATCACTTGGAATAAAAAAACATATTTCTTTGAGAGGGTGAAGAAGGATGTGTGGTTCATCAATAATGGGCTGTCACTTCACCCAAGCTACTTGGGGCCCCTATTATAGAAGATAGGTTGATTTGGACTCCTCATGAAGATGTGGGAAGCTACCTTGCAGAGGTGAAGAGTGTGGAATTCCTGAAGGGGTGAGTCGGTCCACTGGCCAGTGCTCCATGCTATGATGTGACTATCCGGGGAGAAAGTGACAGCCAGATTTTTAGAAGAGTAGCACTGAAGAACAGCCAGTGAGCTTCTCTGGCGACTGAGTCAAATAATGTACTAGGGTTTTGTGGTTGCTCATAGACTCAAAGTTCCAATATGTTGCATACTTGTTGCAAGTAATTGGCAATGCACCAACCTTGGCATGGCCTTTTGTGGTTATTGTATAAGGGGATCATCTTTTTAGTGAACTCAAAACCAAAAAAAAAAAACATTGGAAGAGATCCCCTTCAATGCAATAGAGAATACATGCTTACTTTAATCCATGCTCAATTTATGCTTTTCTGTTTTTTCATATTTTTATACATGTTTTTACATGCTAAACATAGGGTGATCCTAGCAAAGGACAGAATGGCTGTATTGGCCAAGATCAGATGGAATTGGCTGATACGCCTGATCCCTGATCCCTCCTTGTTATGAGGCTAACCCCAGTCATTTTATTATGCTACTCAGGAAAAACATTGAGATATGGCTCTAACATGTCCTCTTATAAATTGCAGGAAAATAAAAGTTCAGAACATGGATGGAACAACAACAAAACATACATCCAATTCAGAAGCTCGAGTATCCCTATCAAAATGTCTCCCTCTTTTCTTCCTTTTCTCCGAAATCTGTTCCCCATTTTCTTCTGAGTGATCCCTTCCGTGGGGTTCAATAGAATAACGATTGGAGGACATTCTAGGGTCCAAGCTTTTGCTTCCAGTTGATGTACTTATGAAAGGAACAATCTGCTTGTCTGACATCGTTGAAGCAGTACTCTCGCTGCATATATACATAGACATCAACATATATACACATGTTTGCACACAGAGATACAACATGCATCATACTTGTAAACATATTCCACATGCATAAACAGCTAATGAATTATAGAAGGTGTGCATGCTATCATTACAATGAGAAAAATGGTATGACGTACAAGATTATGTCAAAAACACAATAGATAATGCTCGATATAAACTGAAAAGGAGCATATATACAAAGAGATGACAAAGATTATGAGCAATAAAAAAATTCTTGGAAGAAAGCATTGACCATAAATAAAGGAACCACCATATCTTAGGTGGGAGTCTAAGAGGATGAGAAAACACACACTCTAATGTGAAATGCTACCATAAAACGGTAAATTAACACGGTTGATGACAACTAACAATGCAGCAGAGCACTCCCTGGTTGTTGGTGACGAGCTCCCTCCATCCTCGGTCCCCTACAATTACACAGAGTGTTCACAGGAGAGCAAAAAATTACAACTGAGAGCCCTACCAAGACTGGTCACAGCCAGAGTACCTCCAGCGCTTCCAAGGCCTTCTCCACCAGCTCTTCCTCGGTGAACACCCTGAGCTCGTCCACCCTGCACACGCAAACACACGCCACCCACATCAGAGGGCCCTAGGACCGCCCATGCTCCAAGTGGGGGAAATATAACAACTAGAAAGAGAGCAACCCCAAATAGGGGAAGAGGAGGGGAGGGGCCTTACGAGAGCTCGTCGTCAAAGTCGCCTGCTCCTGACAGCTCCGCTTGTAAACCCTGCAGCTCCCGAACGATGGAGACCTTGAACTCGGGGACACGAGTGAGGGGGCTGACGAGGTTGGGGACGTAGAGCGGGCCGCCTCGAGCGAAGGGGACGCGGCCGCCTCCGCCCTGCTCCTCCGTCCTCTCCATTGTGAGACCCCCCCCCCCTTCTTTTCCGAGGGGGACTTCGCCGAACAGCTTGGTTTCAACGTGTGTCTTCCGTGCGACGTAGCCAGGGGTGTCGATCGATCGGACCATACAGGATCCGAATCCAGACCTCATGCAAATCCGAAATCGATAATTGTTTCGAATCCAGATTTGGATCTTAATATGAAATTACATTTCGGATTCAGAACTTCAATTTTAGAACCACAACTATGATTATGTAACCCTTTGCTGGCAGAATCTAAGTTGCATATTCAAAAGAGAAACAGAAGTCAATTTATCCTTTCCCAAGAGGAGTTGCACACTCGAAAAATAGTTAATTTAACATTTCCAGCCATACTTGGACGGTTGGGAGGAACTGTTGCTGTCGGAGACTTAAAAGACATCAAAGTTGCATTGAGTATGTCCTCTCAATCTCAAGACTTACGAGTATAAATTCCTTCTACACAAGCTTGCTTAACAAATAATGTACCTTATTTAAATATGAAATCTTAAACGCTACTGTTGATGCATCTGCTGTTTGTTGCTCAAAAAGATCAGTCAACTTGAAAGCAACAGTACGAAGGTGATCAACAGCATTGACAAGTGCTGGAAGAGCATAATTCTTCAGGTTGGCAGTATTATGGAAGTTTCAACTGCATAGTGCATACTGGTGGAGTTAATTATTCCTGCGTGGTGCATAGTGGATACTGCATAGTTCCTGCAAATGGCCGGTCTCAAAATGATCAGTCAAATATAAGTCTTGAACCCTAAGATCTCAAATGCAGATTGAATTAATAAGGTGATTACTGCCCAAACAAAGAAAAATGAAACAAGGAAGCGAAAAGCATCAACCAAGTGAAAACATCTTGTACAGGTTCGAAACATGGATTTTATTACCCACATTAACTTGGATAACAATTTAGTTTCATTACTAAATTTTTTCTAAATCTCTGGATCTCGAGATCTTCTTAATTAAGAAGTTCCCCAAATTCCATGAGAACTCTAACTACAGCTTCCCTGAGGAGTGAGGACGGTGGCAGCAAGAAATCATGCGCCACACACGTTCTGCACATTGGATCGGACACAGGAGAGGTTTGCGAAAGGCAAGGCCCTGACGAAGCTCTTACCCCTCTCCATGGACACCTCGTCGAAGGTCATGGCCGGGGGCGTCCGGCCTCCACTTGTGCATCCCAAAGCCAACAGGAGATCGCACGCCAAGGGAAGAACGAGAGCAAGCAGGGGAAGGGTGCAGGTCAGGCCAGAGCGTCTGACACTATTTAAAAAATACAAAGTCTGAGTAAGATCCGGTCAGATTCGACAACTTAAATAAAAATTAAAATATTTAATAATATAACATTTATAATCTCATTAAAATAATTAAAATTTTGATATTAATTATGTAATTTGTGTGAAATTAGACTTTTAAATTTTCTAATTAAGTAAAATGATATAATTTTAACTAAGTAATTTTTAAATTTTGAAGTGAACGGGTTGGGCCGGCCCGGGGCCCGAACGCAAAGCCCTAGCCTAGCCGGCGAGCCTAGTCAGGCCCGGCGCAGGCAGAAAAAGACCTTGCGGCCCGGCCTGAAATCAGGCCAGGCCCGCGGGCCTATCAGGCCAGCCCGGCCCATTGACAACCCTAGTGGTGCCTGACCATCCATCACACATTAATATGACTCCGTACTTGCTCTATTTTTATTTGAAGGAGTCCATATAATTCTTGATCTCAGCAACTTGTCCATCGAGATATATGCCGACCAAATCTCTCGTAGTAGTTTATTGCATATGTAACCCAAGCACTTATACTTTTTGGAACATTGGCTTGCAATAAGGCCTATTGGCCACATTAAAAGGCAATCCCGTGTGGTGCCACCATTTTGCAACGACCTACCCGAGTTTTCATTTTGGCCTCTTCTGGACATAGACATCATCCATCCTCATTTGCTTACATGTTCTATGGGATAGTGCACCGGGCTCCACATCTTCAATGTTGATCGATTGTGTCCTTTTTTTTGTGAACCTGAGTCACCAGTGAAGAAACTCCTGATGTCCTATGGTTGTTGAGTAGTAGATGAACCACCGTTGGCTGATGCTCCAGTCCGTATCACCTCCCGACTTCATGCTCTTGTCTCCTCGGGATGTCTTGTCTCATCTCTACTCAAACGTACTACCTCATGAAATTGCGTTTCATATGGACCATTCACTGTGGCATAAACATTAGGTTGATGAGTACATGGTTGTTGTTCTTCGTCGCTGGCTGTCCACGCGCATTCTTCCTCGTCACTACCGCGTGCTCTTCCGTTGATCCCCGCTTCATCCATTTTCTTCTTTTTTTCTCTTCTGTTACATCTCAATTCTCTTCTCCTGCAAGTACCTGGCCATTGCAAGTTTCACATCTCTCGGTATATGGGTACAGCCAGCAACCTTAAAGTATCACACACCTGCTCCTCCTGCAAGGTGCTTCTTCAACCAGGACACACCTCTACTCTTGTGTTCTATTTTGCAATAGTTCCAACGCCAGCAACTATAGTTGACATCCAACATAACCCCACGTGACCTTCTAATGTCATTTGGATGTTCATTGGGAATCATCAAGTGACCAAATGTGTCCCCCTAAATTTAGGAACTATAAACTTCTATGTGTAAAAAAATAGTGAAATACGGTGTGAATACATAAGTATTAATTCCAAAATAGGACCGTCAAATAAATTAAATCTAAAACATGAAATTTAAATCTAAAACTTGGATCACCGCAGCCACCTCCTCTGCCCTCCCATCGCCGCCTCTGTGCCCTCCACCCTCCCACGACCCTCCCACTGCCCTCCTCTACCCTCCCATCACCTCCCACGGCCGTCCACCTCCTCCTCCGCCCTCCCACTGCCTCCCATCGCCTTCAACCGCATCCCACCGGCCATATCTAGCCGGTGGGAGGGCAGAGGAGGTGGCGGTGACCAGATCCCGTCCACCCATCGCCCCCACCGTACTCCTCTGCCCTTCTCCGCCTTCCCACCACCTCCCACCACCGTCTTCCACCTCCTCCGGCCTCCCACCGACCACATCTGGCCGATGAGGGAGGAGGAGATGGCGATGGTCAAATCCCACCCTCCCACCACCCCCGCTACCCTCCTCCGCCCTCCCACCTCCCTTCATTGCCCCCTCTGCCCTCCCACCGCCGTCCATAGCCTCCTCTAGCCTCCCACTGACTAGATCCCACGCCGTCTGCCACCCCCTCTGCCCTCCCACCGCCCTCCCACCGGCCACCCCCGCCGCCCTCCTACTCTCTATAAAATAAAGGAAACGAATAAAAAAAAGACTCACCGGAGGCTTCTGGTTACCTTTCCCCGCTGCCTGGACGCATGCTCGCCAGCTTGTGCCGTCGCCTAGATGTCGCCCACCACCGCTGCGCTCGACGTCTCCACCCCCCATCCCATGGCCGACTTATAAGGTCGATCAGGCGAGAGCTGGACGGCCTGCACGTACCAACCAGTCCCACGACGGACCAGCCTTGTATGAAGCGGGACGCACGATCCTGTTGTCACGCCCCACACTCTATACCATGGAGATATTGTCCGTTTTTGCCTACCAGTCGCGCGATTTTGTCCCTTTTTAATAGTGATTGGCTCCAGAATTGGGGACTTTTCAAGAGGTCACCCATCCCACCTATTAAGTACGCTTAAGTACGAGGTTCTTTACAAGAACTGAGCCGTTTCTTCAAAAGAGATCTCGATGATATAGAGTACAACTTAGCTATATTTGAGGGTGTAACAATCTACATTATGTCACGCCCCATACTCTACATTGTCGAGGCATTGTCCGCTTTGGCCTATCGGCCTCACGATTTTATCCCTTTTTAACAGTGATCAGCACCAGAATATGGGACTTCTCGGGAGGTCACCAATCTTAGTATTACTCCTCATTAAGCACGCTTAACCACATAGTTCTTTACAATAACTGAGCTAATACTTTAAAAAGCGCCTTGGTGGTATTGAGTATAACTTAGCTATGTTTGAAGGTGTTACAATCTACCCCTCTTATATAGGCGACGTCATTGTCACTGGGCACACATGGCACACAAACAAATTATTAGACAAGTAAGATTCTAGAGGTGGCCCCTACATGCTTAAGAGGTAACTCCCACTATTTAGCACTCTGTCCCATTGCGGGTTCAAGAGGTGACTCTTATAGTGTAGCATTTTACCTTACATGGCACTTAGTTTTCACACTTTCGGTTAGGGTATGACTTTGATACCATGATGTAGTACCACGTACTCTATACTATCGAGGTATTGTCCGTTTTGACCTACTAACCTCATGCTTTTGTGTAACGACCCAAGATCTGGATACCAAGAAATACCCGATACCATTCGAATCGTGGTCTGCCACCCACGACCCGGAAGGCTTATTTAGGTGTGTGGAGGTACAGTAAAAATTAAAACAATGTAGAAAATGACTACATAATTAACTATTTAAATAATATAAATAAATTACATTGTAATTAACAAATTAACTACAAAGTTCAGTCCAACAAAGTATAGTCTACAGGAAAATAAACGTACTCTAACGCCGGGTACGCCCCCGGCTCTGGCAAGGTGGCAACTACGAAGCTTCGCGCTACACCTCCGAACCTCGAGGAGGAACCGCTACACCTGAAAAGAAAGGGGTGAGCCTCATTTTATTGGCTCAGTAGGAGTCCTACGGATCCCCACCACGAAACAACAGCGGTAAACAGCAGCGATAACAACAGTAACATGAGTAGCAATAGCAACAATAACAACGGAAGTAACAGCCGTAGTAAGAACAGTAACAACGGCAGTCGGTGGAACCACGGCTCTCTAAGCTACTCCTAACGGCGATGAAAAGTTAACCCCGATCTTACAACCGGGGATCGTGGCTACACTACCATGAAGGGAAAACCACGGCATCTCCGTCGTGCAAGCACATCCTCGCCGACGAAGGCCTAACTCAGAACCATACGGTCCAAGGCACAGTCACGACCTCGCCGTCATGAACCCTACACCGTCTACGGGTGAAACATCGGTAACTCTATCGGAACCCTAGACCTAAACATCGGGAAAAGCACACATAAGTCACCCGAAAAATCATGAAGAAACCCGTCTCGTGTGACAGGAGAGCGGCCCACTAACAACAAGTCTAGATGCGTCCTTCGATGACTTATACCGTAGCCTCAGGTGTCTCCATACTCGCCCCAGGTGGAAACTGAGACGCCATAGACAGTACCACAGAACAAGGACTAGTCGAGGTCACGCTCGTCAACACGTGTCCACCGCCCCCAACTACATGTGCACACACATACCATCTGCTCTAGGTCGGGACCTCTAGCCGATTTTTCCCCCAGTCGGACTCAGGCTGCAAAGACAAGGGACCCTACGGCAACCAGCTTAAAAATCGTCTACTCGGGACTAGCCTCCACCACTCCTAGGTGGGTAAGCAACTATGTGCCCAGGTCAGCTACGTCTAGTGGGGGGGTCACTCGAGGTAAAACTCTCAGTAAGAAAACACTAGAGTACGAACGGGCTATGCACGCACCCATCGCGAGTGTCACAGAACACATGGTGGCGTGGTGCCACCAGACTCTAGACAAGTAGCTAGACTCGCTAATCCAAATGGCCATTGAGTCACGTGACTCATCTCAAAGCCGTTGTACCATACGGCACCATGCCGTCAAACCACCCTAGTCAAAGGGTCATAAACTACGGTCAAAAGGACTCTTAAGGCGGCTCACAACCGCCAGTCCATTCCCTCTCCAAAGGAGACTAAGAAAGCTCCCAACCCCAGGCTGGGCCATGAAACTCTCTGTCACTGGCCATAAGCATGGCCCATAAGGAAAACCACTTTTCGAAGAAGCTAACATCGTGCGACGACAGCCCTCCACACCTACACTGGTACACGGTGACTCGATATAGCATAACGAGGAAGCCCGAAACACATAGGGTCACCCGGACCCTCTAAACCACACGGGCATGCTAATCGAGATATCACGATTCCTTCGGACACCCAAAAACACGAACTCGGTCTCCACGGGGTGTCAGGGACATCCACAGGGTCAAAAGTCGACCAAATGGTCACCACCAAGTCGACCGGAGGCCAAAACAGATAAGAGGGGTTCAAACCGGTCGACCTAGACCAAGGGTCAGTTGACCTGACAGGGGTCAATCGACCGGACCCACAGGGTCGATCAACCGGACCAGACCAACCTCCCTCCCTGACTTGGGTGGTTGACCAGACCACCTGGGTCGGTCGACCGAACCAGGCAGGTTTGCCTACCGTGGCAAACACCTGATCCGGTCGATCGAGCCAACCATTCGGTTGACCAAATCTGGTGACGCACCTACGAAATCCCGTCCGAGGGGCTACAAACCACTTCCTAATCACCCCGGGTGATGGGGAAACCATTCCCCACCCTCTAGACCGCCGAGAGGCACCATTCAAACCACAAAAATATGATTAAAACGACAAATTCGTCGCTCACCCCAAAATTAAGTATTTTAACCCCCGCGTGAACAAAACCCACACTCGATGTAACGACCTGAGATCCGAACACCGGGAAGGCCCGATAACCCGAATCTCAAACCGCCACTGTAACAACCCAATATCCGGATACCGGGAAGAACCCGATACCATTCGAATCCTGGCCCGCCGCCCACGAGTCTGGAGGGCTCGGAAGGGCTAAAAGGAGTGTGGAGGTACAAAGAAATAGGAAATTGACAATTCAACAATTAATAGAAATAAATAACAACTACAATAATAGAGTCCAGTCCAACAAAAGGTACAATATAAAGAAGTAAAGCGTACCACATGCCAAATGAACACTCGGCCCGACGAGCTGGCAAATAAGAACCTCCGAACAGCACTCTCGAACCTCGAGGAAGAACTATCGCACCTGAAAAGCAGGGGTGAGCCTCCTGTCACTGGCTCAGTAGGGATCTCGCGGAACCCCAACCGAGAACAACGGCAGTAGCGGAAAGCAACGCTAACAAGAGCAACAACAGCAACAGCAGGAACAGCAAACCGGTGGCCGGTAAAACTCGGCGCTACAGCTACTCCTACTGTACACGAAAGGGGAAACCCCGATCTCGCAATCGAAAAATGGACCACTCTAACACCAGTCCTACCGAGGAACACACGGCAATCCTACCATAGAAGTCTGCCTACACAGGCACGACCAACCGGGACCGCACAGTCCCACACTGGCACGGCGAAGCCTCGGCAATCCCTACCGAGCACCGCTGGCCACCACCTCGGAAAGCACATTGGAATGGTCCAGAACCTATGTCTCGCAGACGGGAAACGGAACTTGGAAACAGTAGAGTCACGTCTCACGTGACAGGAGTACCTGCCCACCAGAAGCAAGGCCGGATGCGTCCACTGACGACTTAGACCACGCCTCAGGTGCCCCCCTCGACCCCTGGTGGAACGGGGACACCGTGCAAGTAACCACATAACAAGTGACTAGTTGGGGTCGCGCTCTTCAGCGCGGGTCCAACTGCCCCCAACCACGTGTGCACACACATACCTTGCTCTAGTCTGGCCCTCTGACTGGTTTTCCCCTCAGTCGGACTATGGCTGGTAGACGTGGGGCCCGACGAAAACCAGTCTAAAATCGTCTCTCTGGGGTAGTCTTGCCACCACTCCCTAGTGAGACCACTCGCGTGTTGGAAGGCTACGACTAGTGGTGAGTCACTGGTGTGACCACTCTCCAAGGAGAAACTCCGAGAAACACACACGCACCGTGTGCGAAAGTCGAGAAGAACCAAGTGGCGACGAGCCACTGGACTCTGGACAGTTCTCTATACTCACTAAATCCAACGGTCCTTGAGTCACAAGACTCGGGGTCAAGGCCGCCGTACGCAACGGCACAATGCCGTTAATCTAGCCTAATCCCTAGGTCTAAAACCATGGTAGCATGAATACCGAGGTAGCTCACGAGCCGCCGAGACCATCCCCTCAAGAGGGAACTCGAGGGACCTCCAGCCCCAGGCTGGATGATAGGACTCACAGTCCAAGGCCACACACATGGCCCACGCGTAAAGCACATAAGCATGATTCCCAAGACAGCGCACAAGCCGACACGCCGATTCTCCATCCCAAGGAAAAGCGGGAAACCTCCAGCCCCCAGGCTGAATGACTGGACTCACAGTCCAAGGCCAAACACATGGCCCACTCAGGAATCATCTTCCAGGGATCCCCACGACATGCGGGGGAGAACCCACCGCACTCACATCGATACACGGTGACTCGATCAAGCGTAACACAAAAGCTCGGAACACATGGGGTCGTCCAGACCCGCCACACCTATGGGCATGCTAATCGAGGTAATACGGAACCTCCAGACATCCCAGAAACGCGGCCACGGAACCCATGGGATGTCCATGACACTCACGAGGCTGAAGGTCGACCACTAGGTCACAACCGCATCGACCGGAGACCAACTCAACACTAAATGGGCTCGGCAAGCACAAAACCCAAGTGGCGGTATGGCTGGGACCGCTTAGCCTGGCTTAGCGGTCCAGCCAAGACCACGTAGCCCCATACGCCATCAGGAGCCAGGCGGTCACTCTCAGGCCGCCTAGGAGAGTGGCTGTCCAATGCCTGACCGTTTGGTGTCACCAAGCGGTCAGTTGCATGGCCGCTACCCCTCTTGGCTTAGACTGAACCCAACAAGTCAAACGGTCGTGCCCTGGCCACTCCATGGGCCAGGCGGTCCACGCCAGACCGCTTAACGCTCCAAGCGGTCTATCGTGTGACCGTTTAACCTACCGACCCAAGGGGACAAGTGGCGGTCAAACCAGGACAGCCCAACCATGAAAACGGTCTGCCTTAGACCGTCCAGACATGCAGAGCGGTCTATCGCATGACCGCTACCCCAAAACACGGTGAAACGGATGATAAGCGGTCACCCTTGGGACCGTCTCACCTTATAAGTGTAAGGTTTCGCATAGCACCTACGGGCGACGCAGCGGATAACAAAATTTTATTTGCCCGATCCCGGTGTTATGGAAAGCTTAATCTGTGCTCTAATCGGTGTTTCTAAGACCCCAACCTGCCTAATTACAGGTTACGTATTTCACCTTGCGCAGAACGACGCTGTCGGCTAAGCCTGATGCATAAAACCGAGCCGCATAGCTGCACGGCCTCTAGAGCAGATCCACACGGATCCTTGCGCAGCGACGGGACCCCCCCGGCACGACCTTCCCCGACCCTTTCACCTTCTAGAGAGAGAGCAAGAGAGAGGAAAGGGGGGGAGGAGCTAATCCTCCTCTTTAGGCTTAATGCTTGATTAGCCAAAGAGTTGGAAGAAGGCTCGAATGAGCTTCACGTAGGATTCTATATATAGAGATTTGGTCATTTCTGAAAGGGCTCCAAAAGACCAAAATCATATATATATCATATCTACTATTATACATATGTATTAAGCTTCATTTACACTCCTTTCCAAAAAGAATTAAATAGAAATAATACATACATTTGTATAATAATAATCCGTCACCCAAGAATCCATTGTGTGTGATCCTCTAGGCCCTTAGTCACTCTAGTTTAAGGCCCATTAACTTATAATTCCTAATTAGAAGTAAATTAAACATATTCTTCGCTTCTACCATAGCCGAAGAATAGTTTAATTTATTCTGAACCTTTGATCACGTTGGGTCAAGCAAATCCGCGTGATCCTAGAGGACGCCGGGTTTAAACCAGCCTGTCTGGTACCTGTAAGTCCACAGTTATCGCATCGATATAATCCCTCGCTCCTTCTATGAGTCTGGTACGATCGAGGGTATGGTTTCTGTCAAACCCCATGATCGTGCCATTTGACTATGACCTCCTTAAAGTGTATGACGTCCGTTCTAAACAAACTCACACGACCCTGGCCAGGGATTTAACGGAGTGTCAATGTCATGACCCATTAACTGTCTGATATATACCCGACAGTGAGCGATCCCCTCTTGACCATTGATGATCTTCACACGTATCCTGGAGTGGTTAATGACTCGGCAACTCATGACTTATGGTTAAAGTCACTTAGCCAATTAATTAAACCATTCCAGTCATCGTGTAAGATCCGATCAATGTCTCAGGTCAAATGATCAACGATGCTACTGAAACAGTTGGATCTTCAGTTGACATTAGGTATAATCAACCATCTGAAGATCCAATAGCGGATCAGTTCAGTGTACATCCTCCAAGGACATACACCTACACATATGTGTTGGTGCCCCGCACCAATGACCATGAGACTGGTCACTGACACATCATGTGTACTGGTTTAATAGGTAATCAAAGTCCCCGAGTGATTACCCTCTAACCATGAACAATTTAAGGTATGTGTTCATGTAAAGTCAGTCTCATAATCGAGATCACATCTCGAGTTGACTTTACAACCACATATCCTAGGGACATCGTAAAATAATACACAATCGCATATTTACGCTCAAATACCACTTTATTAATAATGAACAAGATCGTACAACTATTGGGCCTACCCGACCCGAAATTGGCCTGTAGCACACCAACACTAACAATCTCCCACTTGAACTACAGCCAATTGCCCACAACTTTGAGGCCCATCTTATCCCGATGACGCTCAAATACAGTCTGTGTCAAAGGCTTAGTCAGTGGATCTGCTATGTTGTCTTCTGACGGTACACGCTCTACCGCCACATCTCCACGATCAACAATCTCCCAAATAAGGTGAAAGCGCCTGAGAATATGCTTTGACCTTTGGTGAGATCTCGGTTCCTTCGCCTGGGCGATGGCCCCATTATTATCATAAAATAATGGGATGGGAGCTGATATCTCGGGAACTACGCCAAGTTCCAAGATGAATTTCTTCATCCAGACGACTTCTTTAGCAGCTTCAGCTGCAGCAATATATTCCGCCTCCGTGGTCGAATCTGCAGTCGTATCTTGCTTGGAGCTTCTCCAACTGACTGCCCCTCCATTTAACATGAATACAAATCCAGACATGGATTTACAGTCATCTGGATCTGACTGGAAACTAGAATATGTGTAAGCTCTAAGCTGTAGGTCCTCTCCTCCATAAAGTAGAAAAATGTCCTTAGCCTTTCGCAGGTACTTAAGGATACCCTTTACTGCCTTCTAGTGCTCTTCGCCTGGATTTGCCTGATATCTACTGACAATGCTCGAAGCATTGGCAACATCAGGCCGTGTACATAGCATTGCATACATGATTGACCCTATCGCCGAAGCACAGGGTACCTTATTCATGTGTGCCATCTCCTCAGAAGTTTTAGGACTCATCCCTTTGGATAGGTAAATTCCATGTCTCATGGGAATAAGACCTCTCTTGGAATTTTCTATCATAAACCTTTGGAGGATAGTGTCTATGTACATGGATTGGGATAATCCTAGCATCTTTTTAGATCTATCTCGATAGATCCTTGTGCCCAGCACATAGGATGCTTCTCCCAAATCCTTCATGGAGAAATTCTTAGACAACCAAGACTTAGTTGATGTCAACATATCTACATCATTCCCAATGAGTAAGATGTCATCAACATAAAGGACCAAGAAGGTCACAGAGCTCCCACTGACCTTCTTGTAAACACAGAGTTCATCTTCATTCCGAATGAAGTTGAAAGATTTGACAGCTTCGTCAAATCTTAAGTTCCAGCTTCTAGATGTATGCTTTAATCCATAAATAGACCTTTGAAGTTTGCATACCTTATTAGGATGTAGCTTGGAGGTGAATCCTTCAGGCTGTACCATGTACACCTCTTCTAACAGATTTCCATTAAGAAAAGCTGTCTTCACATCCATTTGCCAGATCTCATAATCCAGGTATGCAGCAATGGCAAGGAGGATTCTGATTGACTTAACCATGGCTACCGGCGAAAAAGTCTCGTCATAGTCAATGCCTTACCTTTGACGATATCCTTTTGCCACTAGTCTAGCCTTGTATGTGTCAACCTGTCCATCTGCACTTATTTTTCTTTTGAAAATCCATTTACAGCCGATAGGGACCTTCCCTTCGGGTACATCAACTAAGTTCCAAACTTTGTTGGTGTACATGGACTGGATATCTGAATCCATTGCCTCTTGCCATTTCTCGGAGTCTACACTACGGATCGTCTCCTGGTATGACTGAGGATCATCATCCTCATCGATACATACCTTAGAGGACCCCTCTGAGACATGTCCAACATATCTCTCAGGTTCTCTCGGTAGTCTACCAGATCTCCGTAGTGTCAGTGTTTCACTCTGAATAGGATCAACCGATACAGTCTCATCTAATGAGTTTGTGTCTATGGCCGGGTTGTGGTTCTTGGACCTCGTCCAATTCTATCTGGCTCCCACTATTTTTCTGGAGTAGATATTCTCTTTCCAGAAATACAGCTCTCTTAGCCACTAAGACCCTTTGCTCAGAAGGGTGATAGAAATAATATCCAAACGTCTCCTTTGGATATCCCACAAACCTACACTTATCGGTTCTCGACTCAAGCTTATCACTATCGTTCTTCTTTACATTGGCAGGACACCCCCAAATTTTAATGTGATTAAATTTTAATTTCATGCCCTTCCATATCTCATATGGTATAGAAGGAACTGATTTACTTGATATCCTATTCAATAAATAAGCCGCACTCTCTAACGCATAGCCCCAGAGAGACAAGGGTAGTCCTGACATAGACATCATGGATCAGACCATGTCTAACAAGGTCATGTTTCTCCTTTCGGATACACCATTGTGCTGTGGTGTATACGGTGGAGTCTACTGAGAAACTATTCAATTATCTTTAAGATAAGAAGTGAATTCATGGCTTAAATATTCACCTCCTCGATCCGATCGAAGAGCCTTAATACTTTTGTCTGTCTGTTTCTCTACTTCATTCTTGTATTCCTTAAACTTCTCAAAGGCTTGTGACTTATGTCTCATTAAATACACATAGCCATATCTAGAGAAGTCATCAATAAAAGAAATGAAATAGAGATAACCTCCTTTTGCTTCTATGGACATGGGTCCACACACATCCGAGTGTATGAGCTCGAGAAGGTCAACAGCCCTCTCACCATGTCCACTAAAGGGAGCCTTGGTCATTTTTCCCATGAGACACGACTCACGGGTATCAAATGGCTTGTATTCGAACGAATTCAAATACCCATTTGAGTGTAAGTGAGAGACTCTTTTCTCACCTACATGACCAAGTCTGCAATGCCATAGATATGCAGAATTCACTTTATCAGCATTGGAAACTTGCATAACATCAGAACGTGTATCTAATACATATAGCCAACTGACTAATGAACCATTGGCTATAATCAAACAATTATTCATTATAGAGCACCCAGTGCTATTAAAAGCCAATGTATATCCAATGTTATACAGACCAAAGATTGAAATAATGTTCTTAATAATATTAGGAACATAATAACAGTCATTCAGCTCCAGAATGACTCCTGAAGGTAAACTGAGGCGTGCAGTCCCGACAGCTTTGGCAGCAACTAAAGCTCCATTGCCCATCCTCAGTTCAATCTCATTTTTGCCCAATCGCCTTCTATTTGTCAACACCTTTATAGAATTGCAGATATGAGATGCACATCCAGTATCCAATACCCATGATGTGGATTCCATATATGACAAATTAAGGTTTATGACAAAAATACATTCATTTAGAATTGTCTTGCAATTCTTTTTCCAATGCCCAGTTTCCCCGCATCGAAAACATTTGTCTTCCTTTTCATTCTTCTTGCCCTTCCCTTTGTCAACTTTGGCGATTTGCTTACCCGTGGCCTTTTTCTTTCCCTTCCCTTTGTTACTCGTGGTGGATATTTGAGAGGCCTTCCTTTTCTTGTTGGCCCGGCCAACAATCATTACAGACGAAGATGATTTATCTTTCTGCATGGTTCCTTCAGCACTCTTTAACATATTGAGCAGCTCCGGGAGAGTTGCATCAATTCTATTCATGTTAAAGTTTATGATGAAAGAAGAAAAGGAATCGGACAATGACTGGAGTTTAAGATCAATGCATAGTTTAAGATCCAACTTGAACCCCAATGCATTGAGTCTTTCAATCCACTCCATCATTTTCAGTACATGGGCCTGTACTGATGAACCCTCAGACATCCGTGTCCTGAAAAGCCTTTTTGAGATATCATATCTCTCAATCCTACCCTGCTCCTCGAAGAGCTGACGTAGATTGAGAAGTATGCTTCTACAATCAGCCTTTTCAAATTACCTCTGTAGTTCGGGAGCCATAGAGGCCAACATGTAATATTGGCCAAGGGAGGAGTCCTCAGACCACTTGGCATAAGCCAGTAACTCGCCCTCGTCGGCATCAGGAGCTGGCTCAGAATGAACCGTGTCCAACACTTACGCAATTTTTTCGGCGGTAAGGACTACGCGTAGATTACGCAGCCAATCCGAGTAGTTCAGTCCAGTTAATCTATTTGCATCCAAGATGTCGCGGAGGGGGTTGGACGACGACATTGTAATCTGGATAAGAAATAAAAGACAACTTAGCATGTGTTCAAATTCTAACTTAGATGTGATTTTCTATCTTAGTTAGTCCCACTATTTTTCGATCGAACTATATAACCCTCAGTATATAGAACGGGAGATCAGCGAGATCAACCTAGTGGGTCGGAGTCCCAACGAGACTGATGTAT
This sequence comes from Amorphophallus konjac, assembly GCA_022559845.1. Taxonomy (NCBI): domain Eukaryota; kingdom Viridiplantae; phylum Streptophyta; class Magnoliopsida; order Alismatales; family Araceae; genus Amorphophallus; species Amorphophallus konjac. The sequence continues at coordinate 594,113,572 of CM040121.1, forward strand.
GACCCTGTGGAAAGCACAACAAACCATACATCATCTTAAGGGCAGTCAACAAGCACTTGCATCTAATGCAATATCCGATATTCGGCCCCCGAGAAATCATCCTCTTGTGGAAAGCACAACAAAGGATATTCTCGGTTAGATCTAACCATCATTACTACATAGCAATGAGTTCATGACCCGACCCTTGTGGAAAGCATAACAAAGCCGAGTTCAATTCCTCACCCCATTGAGGCCGAGCCTTGGAGTTTAATCCCGCCCCCAAACTCATGGACCATGTGGAAAGCACAATAAATCCATGAAATGAAGACGTTCATTCACTCCATAATGATGGAGGGCCACGACGACTCCTAGAGCCACGCTTACCATATCTAAAATTCAATCGCGAGGGAATTTAATTTTATCTTTGTTGGGTCCCAAACGGTGGCAATCAAGAGGGGAGGGGTGAATTGATTGGCAAATTAAAAATATTTTCTGAAGAACTTGCGTGACAAGATAGAAGCAATCAAACGCTCGGTCTTACTCGTGCATGATCACACATGAATGCATGAGAAAGATGGTGAGTGTGTGAAGAAGAAGGTGGTGAACACTCAACTCACCGTGAAGCCCACTCGACAAAATATGCACGCGAACAAACCACTAGAGACACAAAGTTTTTAGGTGGTTCGGGTACACCGCAATGTCCCCTACGTCCACCCCTCACTCATGAGGATTAACGACTTCACTATGATGTGAGCCAAGCACACACACACGCTGTTATGAACAGCACACACACACACATGGTACCCAATCTAGGCACCCCAATCACACACACACACAAGCTCGTGTCCATACACGAACACACACTCACGAATCTGTTTCAAGATAGTTTAGAATACAACAACTTTCAGATTCACCAAAAAGCACTAAAGAAGATCAGAGTAGAAAGGATCTCTAGATAGAACTCCCCCTTTGTGTTCTTCGAATCAACTTTGATACTCCAGCAGAATGATGAACGAGTTTGGATGAAGTATGACGCAAGGCAGCACAAATGGATGTGGAAGCTTGATGTCCGATGCAGCTCTTTGATGTATATGATCTTGGGCTTGGATTCCAGCTCCTTCCTTTGGATTTCAGCTTCAGAGCAAGGAGGAATGGGGCTTGAAGGCTGCAACTCCGAACCTGCACATACACAATAGAACAACCATCATCCAAAATCGGATCTCACCTCTCTCCTATATATTAAGTGCCAATAGGGTTTGATTAAAATATTAAAATAGTCAAAGATAGCTTGGGAACCAGATCCACAAAATGTGGAGAGGTTTGTGGAATGTCTAGAGGTGATTAGACATGGATTGGAAGACTTTCGGTGCAAGGAAACCGAAGTCAAACAAGACGGATGGAGGTCGGACCGGAAGGGGTCGACCCTTGGGGTCGACCCTCGTGATAGGGTTTTAGCACTCAAAGGCAATGGGTCGACCCTTGGGGTTGACCCTCAAGAGCAGCCGTGCTGCTTTTGGACAAAATGCCACAGGGGTCGACCCTCGGGGGGTCTTTAATGTTCTGGGCAGAATGGGTCGACCCCTGGGGTCGACCCTTGCAGGTACCAGCTGCTGGATGGAGAAAAGGAGACGGGGGTCGACCCCAGGGGTCGACCCTCTCAGGTACCTGCTGCTGGAATGGAAAAATAAACGAAGGGGTCGACCCCAGGGGTCGACCCTTGCTCCTGAACATAAAAAAAATAATGAATATCAAGTGATCTAAGTCCAAGGAACATAAGTGGGGTGTTCACCAAAGAGTTCAAAACAAGAAGAGGTTTGAACCTTAAGCAAGAATGAGTAAACCCCATCTAGATTGGATTAAGATCAAACCCGAGCAAAAACACCCTTTGGGATTAAAACAAGAAGTTCATCTTTGAAAAACAAAAGATCAAGAGTTTAAGTGTTGGGATGGATCTCACCAAAAGTCCTTATATTGTTCGATTCATGAACCGCCTTCTTGTCCCTGTCAAAACATACATTTTGCATTAGCTTTGGCGATATCAGACTGAAGTTAAACATCTTACCAGCTGAAGTGATTCCCGACTTGCAAAGCTCCGTATCTCATCAAGTGAAGACTATTCCAGAAATAGTCATGGCATTCAAGTTAAATTTAGTCATCATCAAAATCCATTATATCCATTACAAAAACCACATAGAGGGGGTTCAACAATCTCCCCCTTTTTGATGATGACAAAATTCAGAATGTGGAATTACAGAATCCAAAAGCCATACCATGATAACAAAGAGTCGAGTCGGAACAATATAAGAAGGACGTGAATTAACCACCTCAAACTCATGAATCAATTGAAACTTCTATTGGAGCAGAGTGCTATGCGATTGATAAAGAGAGGCATATTCCAACAACCAGCATATCTTACTAGGAAAACAACCACAGTCCACAATCTGATTACAATGTAACAAGGGGAAGTGAAAGTGCAATATAACAAGATGCCATGCTATGATTACAAGGAAAATGCAACACTCCTAAGACACTAATCAAATATGAAGATGAAAATGCAACACACATGCATGCAAGCATACATCACACATAGATATAAGTAGCCGGTAGCCGGGCACACAAGTAGTAGTAGAAGGCAAAACTTCTCCCCCTTTGGCATCATCAAAAAGAGGGGGTGAAACGGGACTGTGAAGGTGCCATGAGAACGGAGGGCAACAGCCTAGTCATCATCCGGATTGGGTGGACCGGGAGCACGCCGGACATACTCCAAAATTTCGTGGCACAATTGGGTGTGATGAGCCAAGGCATCAGTGACAGAGTGAGTGTGTTCTTGGTGAGACAGCTTCAGGTCATGCAGCTCATTTGCAATGTCATCCAAGGCCTCCCCATACTTATCCAACCGCTCATCAATGTGATCCAACCGATCGATGATTAGCCTGGCCGCCTCAGATGGTATATCTACTGCAGGAGGAGGGAGTTGTTCTTCATCAGACTCGGCGTCTTCATCCTCATCATCATCATCAGAACCAGCAAGAGGAACGACGGTTTTCAGTTGCCGGACTAATTCACCGTCAATGAGAACATAACCCATATTGTGGCAAATGGAGTGAATGGTGAAAATGTCGGCATCCCGCATAGTTTGTGAGGATTCTGCAGAGAGATTTATATTCTTGTACTGGAAAATGGCAGTTAATGCTGCAGCATAAGGTAGAGTTCTATTTCTGTGCTTTATGCTCGTGCAAATATGCTCCAAGATAATTGCGGGAAAGTTAATACGGATGCCATCCAAGAGACAGTAAATGAGAAACATATGAATTTCTGTAACTTTGTCATGTCCTCCCCCTCGTGGAAGCAAAATGGTAGTAATCATTCTGTGAAGAATGTGTTGAACCGGAGGGAAACGATTAGCATTCAACCCCGCAACAGATCGGCCTGCTCGATCTTCAGAAGTCATGTAAAGATAAATGACATCTTCAGGAACAAGAATATCACCAAATGCATACCCCTCGGGACTGAGCTGAAATGCTTCGCTTAACAACTGTGGGGAGAGAAGAATCTGAACCCCATTAACTTTAGTAATCGGAGTGTCACCAGCCATGGAGAGATTGCTATAGAATTGATGCACTAAGTTGGGATACATCCGTCGGTGGCTAGACATGAACACATCCAAGTTGGGCTGACTGCAAACGACATCAACTAAACTGGGGATATGTTTGCTCAAATTACCGAAGTCCACAGCTCGGGGACGAAGAACTTTTCTGTCAAGCACCTTGCTGGATGAGATTGACCGCGAAGAGTAGCAGCCTTTGCGGCTGATTTAGAGCGTATTTCTTGAGCCCGGCTAGACTCGGCTCCTCTGCGAGATGCACGTCTCTTCGGGGCCATCTAAACAAAGATCAAAAGGGCCGCAAGATGGGGTATGGATCAAAATGGTTTAACCGTGGAGATGAAAGCTATAAACGAGAGTCTATGATCCTCCACCAACACCAAGAACTTACCTCAAGTGAAAGGAGTAGCAAGGAACGATCCTTGGAGCCGGGGAAGGAAGATCGCGCGGAGAGCCACCGGAAGAACCGCGGCTAGGGTTTGAACGATTTTGGAGCCAAAGAGGGTTTGTTAGGGCTTACAAGAGATGGTGGCTAGCTTTCTAGGGGGTTATGAGTTCTTATATAGGCAAGGGAGGGGCTAACATAGGGTTAGAACCCCATTCGCGGACGGCCCGGACGCGGTGGAACCGCGTCGCCGGAATGGGTCGACCCCTGTGAACTCAACCCCGGCAGAACCGGTTTTTGCGAGGGTCGACCCTTGGGGTCGACCCATTCAGTGAAGTTTAGCAAAATTTGTTTAAATTTGCACCGGATGGTCAAGAGAGAGGATAGGCTCGAGTCCCCAATGTACATACATGTTGGAATCAATAAAAATAAGAGTGATAAAAGGTTTTAGACAATTGGGGAAATGCCACAACCATTTTAAGAGCAAAATGTGACGTGCTTTTATCCAATTCTCCGGATTTCACGATTCGGACAGTTTTACTCCATTGATGGCAGGAGAGTGTATTCAAGGTCATAAACGGCCATAGAATTTTCAACAAGAATGAGTGGATAATATATATATAGAAGGAATGCAAGAGCACACATAGAAGACTTATCACACAATTGTTTTTGTTCTTTTTGATTTTTCACACACCTTGATGCTTATGTATGAGAAGGAAAATGCAAGCTAGGATATAGCTAATGCAAATGGATGCAATGCAGTAATCTATGCACTCAACAGCACACAGAGTCATGATGTTGACTCTTCTATTCTACAAACCCCTAGTTCTCTCCTAAATGATGTGAATTTCTCCTCACAAAGGGGTTTGGTGAAGATATCGGCAATTTGATGATCCGTATCGATAAAGCTGATTTCTACATCACCCTTGCTAACATGATCTCTAATGAAATGATGTCTAATTTCAATATGCTTGGTGCGAGAATGATGGACTGGGTTCTTGGATAGATTAATGGCTGAGGTGTTATCACAAAGTATTGCGGTGTTTTTGAAGGATTCGCCATAATCAACCATTTGTTGTTGGATCCAAAGCACCTGAGCAACACAACTACCTACAGCCACATACTCGGCTTCGGCAGTTGATAAGGCCACTGAGTTTTGTTTCTTGGAGGCCCATGAAACTATGCATCCTCCAAGGAACTGACAATACCCGCTGGTGCTTTTTCGATCCACTTTGCAACCCGCATAATCGGCATCGGAGTAAGCAATTAAATCAATGCTCGAGTTACGCGGAAACCACAAACCTAAGTTCACTGAGCCAGCAATATATCTATAAATCCTTTTTACAGCTGACAAGTGTGACTCCTTAGGATTGGACTGAAAACGAGCACACAAACATACTGCAAATTGAATATCAGGCCGACTAGCAGTTAAGTACAACAAGGAACCTATCATGCTTCTGAAAAGTTTTTGGTCCACAGATTTACCTGTTTCATCTTTATCAATTTTTATTGATGTGGACATAGGTGTGGGTTGTGGTTTGGTAGATGCCAAGTCGAACTTTTTCAGCAGCTCCATTGCATATTTTCTCTGATGTACGAACATCCCATCGGCCGTTTGTGTAACCTGCAATCCCAAAAAGAATGTCAGCTCTCCCATTAGGCTCATTTCAAATTCACTTTGCATCAATTTTGCAAAGTCCTTGCTGAGAGTATCCTTGGTGGAGCCAAATATAATGTCATCAACATAGACTTGAACAACTAAAATTTCCTTACCGTTCAACCTTGTGAAAAGGGTTTGATCCACATTACCTCGTTTGAATCCATTTTGTATAAGGAAATCATTTAACCGTTCATACCATGCTCGGGGTGCTTGTTTAAGACCGTAGAGTGCCTTGTCTAACTTGTACACATGGTCTGGATACTTTGTGTCTTCATACCCTGGAGGTTGCTCCACATATACGTCCTCCTGAATAAAACCATTTAAGAATGCACTTTTCACATCCATCTGAAACAGTTTGATATTATTGCAACATGCAAATGCTAAAAGAATTCTCACTGCCTCGAGTCTTGCTACTGGAGCAAAAGACTCATCAAAATCGATTCCTAGCTCCTGGCTATAACCTTTGGCTACCAGCCTTGCCTTGTTCCTAGTTACCACCCCTTGATCGTTTGTTTTGTTTCGAAAGATCCATTTGGTTCCGATCACAGAGTGGTTTCTAGGGCGAGGCACAAGGAACCACACTTTGTTCCTCTGGAATTGGTGTAGTTCTTCTTGCATAGCCAAGATCCAGGAATCATCTTTTAAGGCATCTTCTATAGAGTGAGGTTCAGATTGTGAGAGTAATGCAATATAATCGAGATTTTCAACTTCCCTGAATGAGGAACGCGTTCTTATTCCTTCTTCCACATTGCCAATGACAACTTCTGGTGGGTGATCTTTTGCAAAAGTCCATTGTCTAGGCAGCTGTAGTTCACTTAGAGTTTGCTGATTTTCATCATCCTTTTGTTGTTCTTCACCTTCTGATTTGTTTGCTTCATTCGAGAGCTCTTTGGTGGTATCTTCTTCTGATTCTTCTTCCTGCAAGATATGCTTTTCATTAGGATCCTTGGATGATGATTCATCAACAATGACATGGGGACTTTCCTCAACTACAAGAGTTCTCAAGTTATACACTCGATAGGCTCTTGAGTTAAGGGAGTATCCGAGAAATATCCCCTTGTCACTCTTGGGGTCAAACTTAGCCAAATCCACCTTACCGTTATTATGGATGTAACAAATGGAGCCAAAAGGTTTGAAGTAAGAAATATTTGGTTTCTTACCTCGATATAGCTCATAAGGTGTTTTCTTTAACAATGGCCTTACCATGGCTCGGTTTATTATGTAGCATGCTGTATTGACGGCTTCCGCCCAGAAATACCTTGGAAGGTTGTTTTCATTTAGCATGGTTCTTGCCATTTCAACAAGTGTCCTGTTCTTCCTCTCTACGACCCCATTTTGTTCGGGGGTCCTTGGTGCAGAGAAGTTGTGTATATAACCTTGATCCCTGCAAAAATTACTGAACTCATGGTTGTCAAATTCCCTACCATGATCACTTCTCACGGTCTTGATGCACCACCCTTTTTCATTCTGAACCATCCTGCAAAACGCCTCAAACTCCATCAAAGCATCACTTTTGTTTGAGAGAAAATACACCCAGCTATATCTAGTAAAATCATCCACAATAACAAATCCATAAAGCTTACCACCCAAGCTATGTGTTCGGCTTGGTCCAAAGAGATCTATATGGATCAATTCAAGGGGCTTAGATGTGGTTACATCACTTTTAGATTTAAAGGATGTTCTTGTCTGTTTGCCCTTGCTGCATGCTCCACAGATTCCTTCGTTGACCATCTTCAACTTGGGTAAGCCAACCACCAGATTTTTCCTGAACAACTTCATCATCACATTGAAACTAGCATGCCCAAGACGGCGATGCCATAACCATGCATCATCAGAGTTTTTAGCAACTAAGCAAAGATTTTTATGTGAAACATCATCAAGATCAATCATATAAACATTGTTGTGTCTAACCCCTATGAACTTGATTTCATTGGTGTTTCTATCTACCACAGTGCAGTGAGTAGCATCAAAAGACACATTGCAACCTTTGTCACAGAGTTGACTTATGCTTAGAAGATTGTGATGCAAGCCTTTGACAAGCAAAACTTTTTCAATGATTTGAGTTTGGTTCTTACCTATCTTACCTTCTCCAACAATTTTTCCTTTGTCTTTACCTCCAAAAGCTACCACCCCACCATCCTTTTCTTGCAGGTCTGCAAACATTTCCTTGTTCCCCGTCATATGCCTTGAACATCCACTATCCAAGTACCATTTGTTCTTTTGAGCTCCAAGGCAGACCTGCAAATACAAAGAGAGTACTTATGGGGTTTTTGGTACCCAAGCAAGCTTGGGTCCTCGGTGGTTAGACATAAGAGGCCTGTATGATCTATTCATCATTCTAATAAAATTTTCATCATCAAACCTCATGGTTCTGCACTCATACATATCATGGCCTAATCTTCCACAATAAAAGCAAGTAGTGATTCTTTTATCACGATTTCTTCTCCTGTTCACATTCATATATGAATCGTGCATCTGTGTGTTGGAAGATGAGGCATACGTATTTCTTGAAACCCATGGAGTTATGTATGTTTTGGACTTAAAGTTATTTCTTTTCTCAGAAGAGGGTGGAGAACATCCTTCATCAGGACCCACACAAGTATTCAACACTTGTTTACCTTTTTCAAGTGTGGTGAGAGCATTCTTCAATTCATTTATCTCAACCAACAGACTTTCAACTTTCTTTTCAGCAATTTCCTTGGATTGATTACTTGAGACATTTTCAATCCTTTCATGTTCCAATTCCTGTTTCAAATCTTCATGCATTTTGATGAGGGCAGTTTGATCTTCACGCATGCATGAACTCTCTTCTTCAAACAATTCAATTTTAGACATGAGACTTTCATTTTCTTGTTCAAGATTCTCATTTTCAGATTTCATGAAATTGCAATTCTCACAGGGATTTTTAGCACTCACAACTTGTTCGACTTTCTTTTTCAGAAGTTTGTTTTCAGATTTCAATTTTTTGCATTTTCCATACAATGATTCATATGCAATCTGCCATTGTTCACAAGTGAGTGATTCAGTTTCAGATTGTACCTCATTGGTGTCGTCATTTGCCATGAAGCATAGATGTTGGACAAGTTCATTTAGTCCATCTTCATTCCCGGAGTCTTCTTCATCTTCATCGCTCCAAGTGGCCACCATGGCCTTAGGCTTTTTGAATTTTCCCTTTTTGAACCTTTTGGCCAACTCCGGGCATTCTCCCCGCATGTGACCGGGTTTCTTGCATTCATAGCAAATTATCTCTTCCTTCTTGCTGCTTTCATTCCTCTTAGGACCTTGCCTTCTTGGCCCTTTCCTGAACTGACCTCCAAACTTCCTGGTGTTCTTTACAAGTTTTCTTGCTCTTCTGGTGAACATAGCAACAAGCTCCTCGTCTTCAGTATTGGCTGAGGAACCTTCCTCGCTTTCTTCCGACTCTTGAGGATTTACCTTCAGTGCCATAGTTGTGGCAACTTTCTTCTTCTTGTTGTCGTCCTCGCTCCTTTTGATGTTGATCTCATATGTCATCAGGGAGCCGACTAACTCATCCAAAGTCAGAGTGCTGAGATCTTTTGAGTCTTCTATCACTGTAGCCTTTGTGTGCCACTGAGGTGATAGAGATCTCAGTACCTTCCTCACAAGATCACGGTTTGAATATTCCTTGCCAAGAGCCTTCAAACCATTTGTGATTTCCATCAGTCTCGCGAACATTTCAGAAATGGTTTCGTCTGGCTTCATCATAAACAACTCATAATCCCGGACCAATAGATTAGCTTTGGTCTCCTTGACTTCAGAAGTTCCTTCATAGATCAAGCGTAGTTTGTCCCACATTTCCTGTGCAGAGGAACACATAGATATGCGTGAGTATTCATTCGGATGGATAGCACATTGAATTATATTCATGGCCTTAAATTAGCTGAACACTTATTGATGTGATCATCATCCCAATCATCTTCATTGTCAGGCAACTTATAAGGACCTCTGTTGATAACATTCCACACTTCATAATCTTGAGCACGCAAGAAAATATACATTCTGTTTTTCCAATATATGTAGTTTGTTCCATCAAAAAATGGAGGCATGTGAACTGAATGCCCTTCGGGCATCATCCCTCTGTTTGCCATAGAAAAGGATCTGCTCTACGATCGTGAGATCGGGCTATACAGAGACCAAAGCTCTGATACCAATTGTTGGGTCCCAAACGGTGGCAATCAAGAGGGGAGGGGTGAATTGATTGGCAAAATAAAATTATTTTCTGAAGAACTTGCGAGACAAGATAGAAGCAATCAAACGCTCGGTCTTACTCGTGCATGATCACACATGAATGCATGAGAAAGATGGTGAGTGTGTGAAGAAGAAGGTGGTGAACACTCAACTCACCGTGAAGCCCACTCGACAAAATATGCACGCGAACAAACCACTGGAGACACAAAGTTTTTAGGTGGTTCGGGTACACCGCAATGTCCCCTACGTCCACCCCTCACTCATGAGGATTAACGACTTCACTATGATGTGAGCCAAGCACACACACACGCTGTTATGAACAGCACACACACACACGGTACCCAATCTAGGCACCCCAATCACACACACACACACAAGCTCGTGTCCATACACGAACACACACTCACGAATCTGTTTCAAGATAGTTTAGAATACAACAACTTTCAGATTCACCAAAAAGCACTAAAGAAGATCAGAGTAGAAAGGATCTCTAGATAGAACTCCCCCTTTGTGTTCTTCGAATCAACTTTGATACTCCAGCAGAATGATGAACGAGTTTGGATGAAGTATGACGCAAGGCAGCACAAATGGATGTGGAAGCTTGATGTCCGATGCAACTCTTTGATGTATATGATCTTGGGCTTGGATTCCAGCTCCTTCCTTTGGATTTCAGCTTCAGAGCAAGGAGGAATGGGCTTGAAGGCTGCAACTCCGAACCTGCACATACACAATAGAACAACCATCATCCAAAATCGGATCTCACCTCTCTCCTATATATTTAGTGCCAATAGGGTTTGATTAAAATATTAAAACAGTCAAAGACAGCTTGGGAACCAGATCCACAAAAAGTGGAGAGGTTTATGGAATGTCTAGAGGTGATTAGACATGGATTGAAAGACTTTCGATGCAAGGAAACCGAAGTCAAACAAGGCGGCTGGAGGTCGGACCAGAAGGGGTCGACCCTTGGGGTCGACCCTCGTGATAGGGTTTTAGGACCCAAAGGCAATGGGTCGACCCTTGGGGTCGACCCTCAAGAGCAGCCGTGCTGCTTTTGGACAAAATGCCACAGGGGTCGACCCTTGGGGTCGACCCTCGGGGGGTCTTTAATGTTCTGGGCAGAATGGGTCGACCCCTGGGGTCGACCCTTGCAGGTACCAGCTGCTGGATGGAGAAAAGGAGACGGGGGTCGACCCCAGGGGTCGACCCTCTCAGGTACCTGCTGCTGGAATGGAAAAATAAACGAAGGGGTCGACCCCAGGGGTCGACCCTTGCTCCTGAACATAAAAAAAATAATGAATATCAAGTGATCTAAGTCCAAGGAACATAAGTGGGGTGTTCACCAAAGAGTTCAAAACAAGAAGAGGTTTGAACCTTAAGCAAGAATGAGTAAACCCCATCTAGATTGGATTAAGATCAAACCCGAGCAAAAACACCCTTTGGGATTAAAACAAGAAGTTCATCTTTGAAAAATAAAAGATCAAGAGTTTAAGTGTTGGGATGGATCTCACCAAAAGTCCTTATATTGTTCGATTCATGAACCGCCTTCTTGTCCGTGTCAAAACATACATTTTGCATTAGCTTTGGCGACATCAGACTGAAGTTAAACATCTTACCAGCTGAAGTGATTCCCGACTTGCAAAGCTCCGTATCTCATCAAGTGAAGACTATTCCAGAAATAGTCATGGCATTCAAGTTAAATTTAGTCATCATCAAAATCCCTTATATCCATTACAAAAATCACATAGAGGGGGTTCAACAATCTTGATCTCACCCTAGGTGGTAATATAAATATATTCAATATATTTATCGTACCTAGTAGTTTGCACAAAATAAATGCATCCAATGCAAAAATAATACGCAAGTGATCATGGACTTAATCCCTAATGTAACTAAGGCATCCGGCCCGCTTCCGAAGCAGCTGGATCGTCCTCGTCGGGTGTGCTCCGCGCTTTCAAACTCCGACGCCGCAATAATTATAACTTTTACACAGCACGCAGGCCGGAAAAATATAAATTACATATCAATAAAATTTCAGAAGCCCTTAGGGCGAGTACAGCAATTGAGGAAGATAGAAGTACATTGAAATTTTAGTAGAGAGAAAGGAGGTTCGCAGACCCCAATTAATTACATTAATCCAAGTCCATGATCACTTGCCCACCCATTCAAATAAAATCAATCAAGGGTTATTTTATGAAAATAATCCTTACTTTTGAATTTAAAAATGGGATGTGTAAATAAAAACAGGCCAGTTTTGTTTAATTTTAAAAATCGAAGCATGATTAATTAAAAATTAAACAGACAAGCAGACCAATACAAGGTAAATAAAGTAGAGCACGTAAAGAACCATCATTTTCTACAGGGGCATCTAATTGAGATAATTAATTAAATTTAAATTTAAGTTTAAATTTAATTATCCAATAATCAAATTTAAATTCAAAATTTAAACATGCCAGTAATTTAAATTTAAATTCAAACTAATTATCCAATAATTTTGTTTGAAAGTAAATTTAAAATAATGTAATTATCTTCAATTAGTAATTTTCTAAAATTCAAAATTTGAATTTAATAATTATCTAATAATTAAAATTCAAATAATTGAATTTTTCAAATTTAACTTCAATAAAATTTAAAATTTGAATTTTCTAATTATCTAATAATTAAAAATTCAAAAACTTAAATTTTACCGAAGTAACTTCAATTATTACCATTTTATCTCAAGGTAAATAGTAATTATCTCACCTCGGTAAATTCAAATCGGTTAAATAAAATTTACCATTCGACATTTACTATTGAGATAACACTATTTAACTTATGAAATAAAATTCTATTTAATTTAGTGTGCATTTCCATATATATATATATATGTCTAAGCACAATAAATTAAAAACAAATAAAATGCAAATGGGGCGCGGACCGACGTGCGGGCGCCCGCCACGCGGCGCCCGCCCCCACGTTGCCAGCGCCCGCCTGTCTCGCGTGGGCGGCGCCCGCCGGCGCACTGCGCCCAGCGGCGCAGTGCGCCCGACGGTGATCCATAAATTTTTTTTTTAAAAAAAAAATTTGCTCCAACGATGCCCAGCATCCTAGATGAACAGGGATCCCCAGATCTCTGTCTACAAAAAAAATTGAAGATTTTAATTGCCCCTAAAACATGGTTCTAAACGGCGATAAAACACCGATCAGAGCGCGAACCTGGCTCTGATACCACTGTAAGGTTTCACATAGCACCTACGGGCGACGCAGCGGATAACAAAATTTTATTTGTCCGATCCCGGTGTTATGGAAAGCTTAATCTGTGCTCTAATCGGTGTTTCTAAGACCCCAACCTACCTAATTACAGGTTACGTATTTCACCTTGCGCGGAACGACGCTGTCCGCTAAGCCTGATTCATAAAACCGAGCCGCACAGCTGCACAGCCTCTAGAGCAGATCCACACGGATCCTTGCGCAGCGACGGGACCCCCCCGGCACGACCTTCCCCGACCCTTTCACCTTCTGGAGAGAGAGAGCAAGAGAGAGGAAAGGGGGGGAGGAGCTAATCCTCCTCTTTAGGCTTAATGCTTGATTAGCCAAAGAGTTGGAAGAAGGCTCGAATGAGCTTCACGTAGGATTCTATATATAGAGATTTGGTCATTTCTGAAAGGGCTCCAAAAGACCAAAATTATATATATATCATATCTACTATTATACATATGTATTATGCTCCATTTACACTCCTTTCCAAAAGGAATTAAATAGAAATAATACATACATTTGTATAATAATAATCCGTCACCCAAGAATCCATTGTGTGTGATCCTCTAGGCCCTTAGTCACTCTAGTTTAAGGCCCATTAACTTCTAATTCCCAATTAGAAGTAAATTAAACATATTCTTCGCTTCTACCAGAGTCGAATAATAGTTTAATTTATTCCGAACCTTTGATCACGTTGGGTCAAGCAAATCCGCGTGATCCTAGAGGACGTCGGGTTTAAACCAGCCTGTCTGGTACCTGTAAGTCCACAGTTACCGCATCGATATAATCCCTCGCTCCTTCTATCAGTTTGGTACGATCGAGGGTATGGTTTCTGTCAAACCCCATGATCGTGCCATTTGACTATGACCTCCTTAAAGTGTATGACGTCCGTTCTAAACGAACTCACACTACCCTGGCCAGGGATTTTACGGAGCGTCAATGTCATGACCCATTAACTGTCTAATATATACCCGACAGTGAGCGATCCCCTCTTGACCATTGATGATCTTCACACGTATCCTGGAGTGGTTAATGACTCGGTAACTCATGACTTATGGTTAAAGTCACTTAGCCAAGTAATTAAACCATTCCAGTCCTCGTGTAAGATCCGATCAATATCTCAGGTCAAAGGACCAACGATGCTACTGAGACAGTTGGATCTTCAGTTGACATTAGGTATAATCAACCATATGAAGATCCAATAGCGGATCAGTTCAGTGTACATCCTCCAAGGACATACACCTACACATATGTGTTGGTGCCCCGCACCAATGACCATGAGACTGGTCACTGACACATCATGTGTACTGGTTTAATAGGTAATCAAAGTCCCCGAGTGATTACCCTCTAACCACTAAGGTATGTGTTCATGTAAAGTCAGTCTCATAATCGAAATCCCATCTCGAGTTGACTTTACAACCCCATATCCTAGGGACATCGTAAAATAATACACAATCGCATATTTACGCTCAAATACCACTTTATTAATAATGAACAAGATCATACAACTATTGGGCCTACCCGACCCGAAATTGGCCTGTAGCACACCAACACTAACAATAAGCGGCTTCTGTTAAACCATTTCTATGCCGAAAAATCGAGAACAACGGGGAATGCCCCAAAATGCTAGTCCACGCCCCATTCACCCCCGGGTGAAGGGGAAACAAAGGGGAAACCCTTCCCCATGCCCTTAGGCATCACATGGAGCCCCAAAACCACCAAATAACACATTAAAACGCTAGATCGGGCTCACACCCTAAAATCATGGATTTTCCCCAAAACGGCAATAAACCTACGCTTGGCTCGTCACGGGCTACCAAATCCGCAGGAAATGAAATACACGAGCTGAGGGTCCATCTCCCTACCTCCACCGAAGATTTCGCGCCCCGAGGTCGCCGATCCGGGAAGAAAATGCCACGAAACCCTCGCCAGTTCACGAACTCGCACCCGAGCTTCCACGTGCCACCGACCCTAGATCCTCGACCCGTTCCTCGTTCCTCGCCTCCTGCCATCGTCGCCTCGCCCTCCTCCGCCACCGTCGGCCTCCCGGGGAGAGGGGGAGAGAAAGAGATGAGAGATAGTGAGAAAGAGAGAATGGGGGGAGAGAGGTTAAAGGGTTAATATATATAGAAAAACCCAAAAATTCTAGAAATTCAAAAAAATAGTAAAAATTACCTGCGCGATCCTCGGGAGGAGCACAACATGCCGGTACTGTCCCGGAGTCGGAGAACGCCATGGTTCACCCTGCACAGAGTTCCGAAGGCGCATCAGGGAAAAATACGTGTAAAGCACAAAATACACTCCGAGACCCACAAAAATGATCCGGAAAATATCCAAAAAATCCGGGGCATTACAGTCACCCACGAGCCCGAAGACTCGGAAGGGTTAAAAAGGGATGGTGTGAAGATACACAAGAATGTAAAATAATTGTAGAACTATACAGTTAATATGGATAAGTAGGAAATAAATAATGACATTAATTAAATTACATGGTCCACAATAATAACAGCAGTCTAAAATATAACAGTAGTCCACAACTAGTACAGTCCAAAGAGAAAGGTACAACTATGCAGAGCATACCCCGGAACTGGCAACTGGCAACTGGCAACTAACCCTCGGCACCAGAACCCCGTGGAGCCTCGGAAGCGCTCTCTTGAAGTCGCGTCTCACCTGAAACACAGAAAACACGCAGGGAATGAGCCTTAAAACAAAAGGCTCAGCATGGATCATCCGGTCCCCACCTCGCAAATCGAGAAACTGCACGGAAAGTAACTACAAGCTACCACTACGGCTAGTACCGAATGCACGGCATGAAAATCGAGACAACTCGTAAAAAATTCAAGAGTCACTACCGGACAAAGACAGGAGTACCGTCCACCATAAGCACAGCCGGATGCGTCCCCTGACGACTTACACCGTGCCGTCGTGACTCCCTACTCGCCCCAGGCGGGAACTAACACACTCACAAGTAACACTGACAAGGGTCTAGTCGGGGTGGTGCTCGTCAGCACGCGTCCAAAGTTCCCGACCACGTGTGCACACACTGACTGACTGCGCTACGTCAGGCCCTCTAGCTGGTTCATCCTCCCGGCCCGGACTCGAGACGCCACACTAGGAGGCCCACTGTAACCAGCCTAAAATCATCTCTCTGGTAGCCTCGCCACCACTCCCTGGTGAGACCACACGTGTGTCGGAAGGCTACGACTAGTGGAGGGTCACTGAAGGTATAGACTCTCTAGCCAATGGAAAGCTACGTCTGAACCGGACAAAGTACAAGGATCGCTCCTCGTACCAACACCGACTCACGGTGACACAAGCCGAGAACACCACCTCCCGGGATCCCACGGTACCCTAACATGTGGCCCCCACATAATGCCCAGTATCAGTCAGACCACGGGTCAACATGCAGATCGAGGTACGCTCACCCAGGAGTCGAATCTACAAAACATAACTCTGGTTGGCCATGAACCGCTGGCGGTCCACCTTTGGGCCGCCACATGGGCTAGCGGTTCAACATTAGGCCGTTACACGGGGTGTAGCGGTTCAGCATTAGGCCGCTACACTCTGGGTTGCAAAGGCACAAGCGGTCCTATATAGGGTCGCCAATGGTACATGGCGGTCGTACCTTCGGCCGCCAGACCCCCAAAACCTCCAACGGTCAAAAACTAACGGTCAAAAATGCCTCGAAGGCCACGCTGACCAACTTGGCTGGCGGTCGGCCTATAGGCCGCCACTTGGACTCTGGTGGTTCATCGTATGGCCGCCAGGCCCAACCCACGCACGGAACGATTGAAACGGTCGCATGGGGACCGCCAGAAGGAAATGGCGGTCACTGGAAGGACCGCTAAAGTTCCTGAAAACCGAGAACGGCAGGAAAACCCCAAAATCATCATTCCACACCCCATTCACCCCCGGGTGAAGGGGAAATAAAAGGGAAACTAATTCTTGATGCCCACAAACCACAAAATAGCGGATAAAAACGCTAGATCAGCCACTCAAACCCCAAAACATGGATTTCCCTTCCTGGCACAAAATAGCCCACTCTTGACCTCGCATCGGCCTTGAAATCACGGGGAAGGTAAATACCAGGCTAAGGATCGTCACCCTACCTCGGATTCGTCCGAAACACGACGAATCGCCGCCGATCCTCAAAACTCACTTGAAACCCCTCGAGCTCCCATGATCTCACCGAGCACCGCACGCCGCCGTGATCGCCACTGTCGCCGCCATACCGTCATCTCACCACCGTCTGCAGCCGGAGGGGAGCACGCCGGAGTCGTCGCCGGAAGAGGAGGGGGGCCACGGTCGCGTGCGCACGGGAGAGAAAGGGAGGAAGAAGAAGAAGAAAGAGAAAGGGAAAAGAGAAAGAATTGGAGATTTATAGAAAATCCCGATTTTTCCAAAAAATATCAAAAAATAGACAAATACGTTTATGCGATCCTTGGAACACGTCGGTTGCACCGGTACCACCCGCGAGTAGGTGAATGACCCGGTTCACCCGCTATGGGGTTCCGTAGGTCCTGTCAGGGAAAAATATGGGAAACCACGGAACACGTTCTGGGACCTCCGAAACTGATCTGAAACGCACGGATCCGAACCCGAAAAATGGCCGAAAGATAATTCCGGGCAAAATGAGAATAAATTCTCCGAGAAAATAAATCTGGGTCCCGAAAAGAAGGATCCGAAAGGTCCGGGATATTACACTCGGCTTCACCTCAACCTATAAAACGCAGGGAAACAGAAAGGACGGGTGAAAGATCCATCCCCCTACGTCCACAGACGATTTCCCGCACCGAGGACATCGATTCCACGTGAAAATGAACCTCGAACCCACGTCAGCTTCACGAACTCGCGAGCGAACTCCGCCGCGCCACCGCCTCGTTCCTCGCTCCATCCTCAACAACTCGCCGCCCCCGCATCGCCTCCGCCTCCCTCGCCTCCAACTCCGTCGTCCCCCCCGAAGAAGGGAGGGAGAGAAAGGGATAAACGAGAGGAGAGAGGGAGAGAGGGAGAGAATGAGAGTGAGAGGGGGTGAGGGGTTACATTTATAGGAAAATGTTTGGGGTTTTAAAAATTTAAAAATAAAAAATAGGAAAAAAAAGCATCCCTACGATCTTTGAAAAACGCACAATACACCTGCAACGTCGGGAGGTAGCTGCAACCGATAAGCAACATCGCCAAAGAGCTCCACGATGAGAAAAGGACCAACATAGCGGGGACTCAGCTTCCCATGTTGTCCAAATCGCATCACTCCCTTCATGGGAGAAACCCTACAAAATACTCGGTCACCGACCGCGAAACAAAGTGGCTGCCTCCTCCGATCAGCATAACTCTTCTGCCAACTCTGCGCCGCCAACATGTTCTGACGGACCAGATGCACCACGTCAATGCGTTGCTGCACCAGCTCCAGTCTCTTCACAACGCGCTCACCAACCTCAGACCAATCGAGTGGAGTCCGACATAGTCGCCCGTACAATGCCTCATAAGGAGCCATCCCAATGCTCGAATGATAGCCGTTGTTATAGGCAAACTCCACCAATGGTAGAAGGTGAATCCAACTCCCTTGCAATTCTAGGCAACAGGATCTCAACATATTCTCTAACGCCTAAATGGTCCTCTCCGATTGACCGTCTGACTGATGATGATATGCTGAGCTAAACGCTGACTCCGTGCCAAGAGCTCGTTGGAAACTCTTCCAGAATCTAGAAGTGAAACGCGGATCTCTATCTGACACAATAGAAATGGGAATCTTATACAGAGGTACGATCCGCTCCACATAAAGACGAGCCAACTTGGGCACACTCCAGCTGACTTTGATCGGTAACAACCGAGCCACTTTCTGTGATGTCCTGAGCTTTTCGGATCCATCTTCTCGGGTCCCGGATCTGCTTTCCCGGAGAATTTGTTTCCATTATGACTGGAATTATGTTCAGGACATCTTCCGTGTTCGGATCCGTGTGATTCGGGTCAGTTTCGGAGGCCGCGGGACGTGTTCCGCGTGTTTTTCGATTCCCGCGTGTGTGTTTCGGGAGAACCTACGAAACCCCGTAGCGGGTGAACCGGGTCGTTCACCTACCCGCGGGTGGTACCGTTGTGATCAGCGTGTTTCGAGGATCAAGGAAATGTATTTTTATATTTTTTTTGGCATTTTTGGCATTTTCCAGATTTTCTATAAACACCCCCTATTTTCCCTTTTCTTTTCCCCTTTTTCTTCTTTTCCTCTTCTTCTTCTTTCTTCTCCCGACCGTTGGAGCGCCCTCCCCACCGCGGCCATCCTTCCTCCCCGGACGACCGAGACGCGGCCCCCTCCACTCCGGCAGCGGCGTGACGGCGGCGGCAGCGACGAGGCGAACGTGGGAGCGTGCTTTTCGCGGTGAGAGGCGAGGCGTGCGAGGGTTTAAAAGCTTGATTTTGTGGATCGGCGGCTTCCCGACGGATTTTGAGCTTCATTGAGGTAGGGGGACGGATCCTTGCCCTCTTTACAGCATTCCCCGCGATTTTTAGGCCGTGGAGAGGTCGAGAGGGGTTAAATTCATGCCGGGAGGGTTATTTCCATGCTTGGGGTTTGAGTGCCGGATCTCTCGTTTTATGGAGTTTTTGACCGATCTAAGGGCTTAGATGCATGCTAGGGTGGTTGGGGGAGGTTCCCCCTTTTGTTTCCCCTTCGCCTGGGGGCGAATGGGGCGTAGCTTCGAGCTTCCCGAGCGAACTGCGTGAACCGGGCTCGGCCCGTTGTCGCGCTATGTTCCAGGGGCGATTTCTTGTTGAACGCACTTTGTCGTCCGAGCGCGTTATTGTTGAACGCGTTGTGTCGTCCGAGCGTGTTCATCAAGGAAGATGAATAGTTTGGCGATTTTTGTCGCGCCAGGGTCAGGTAGCGCGTTCTTGGAGAATGCGCTAGCCTCTGCTAGCGCGTTCTTGATGAACGTGGTAGCCTTTGCTAGCGCCTTCTTAGAGAACGCGCTATCCTCTGATAGCGCGTTCTTCAGAAGTCGCGCTAGGGGACCAGAGCGAGACAATGTCACGCCCAGGGTCCCTAGCACGTTCAACCCCCCCACCCCCCTTCGAGCCGTGTTTCCTTTCGATAGTTTGCCTCCGGTCGAGTGTGCTTTGGATCCTGTTGCGGCGTGTGGCCCGAGGGTTGCCATGGGCACCCGGTGTGAGCCACAGGGGTGCCCGGGGGTCCTTGGAGAATCAGTTACTTCGGTAGGGGTGCCGCGTGACTCGAGGGACGGTTGGACCTCGTGTGTGTCCCCGGCATCCGTACCTACCGTTTTGGTTACCGAGAGTCTGTGTTAGTGTGTGGTCGGTGGTTTCTGTGAGTCGAGTCTCACCTCCGGTGACACGTCAACTAGTCTTAGCCTTCTTACGGCACGCGGTGCTGACCCACCCGGGAGTGGTGGAGCGGCTGACCTGAGAGAGATGGTGACTAGGCTGGTTACCGTAGGGCCCCAACGTACAGCCGAGTCCGGGCTTAGGGGGAATTACCAGCTAGAGGACAGGCGTAGGGCATATTGTCTGAGTGTGCACACGGGGCTGAGGGTTTTGGACTCGCGCTGACGAGCGCGACCTCAGCTAGTCCTTATTTTGTGGTACTACTGGTTACAGTGTGTGTCTGAGTCTCGCGCCCGGGGCGTTTAGTTAGACACTTGTGACACGGTATAAGACGTCAGGGATGCATCCGGTCGTTCTTCTAGTAGGTGGTGCTCCTGTCTACTGGCAGGTGCGGACTCGAGTCTTGTCAGACCGAGGTTCGGTTATACGGTACGGTTGTTAGACAGCTTTTTCGTTTATTTATTGTTGCTCGTCGTTTCTGCCGTACTTCTGCTAGGTAGTGTTACCTTCCGTGGTTGCTCGCGCCTTGCTGTCGTTTTCTCGTTGTGCGGTGGGGGTCCGGGGGATCCCTACTGGGCCAATGAAATGAGGCTCACCCCTGCTTTTCAGGTGAGGCGGGGTCGTCGAGAGGTGCGACCGAGTTTGAGCGTGGTTCTTCTAGCCAAGGTTAGTCGCCAGTCTGCCAGAGCCGGGGGATGTCCCGTGTAGTTATACGCCGGGGGATGCCCCGTGTAGTTGTACTCTTCCCTTCTGTTGACTGTACTTTCATTTGGACATGAGACTTTGTGGACCTTGTAGTAGTTTATTTTATTTATATTATTCTGTGCATCTATTTTTAGATTATTGTGCTATCTCTGCAGTTGTTTCAGCTTCTCTTGTACTCCCACACCATCCCTTTTTACCCTTTCGAGTCTTCGGGCTCGTGGGTTAGCGGGTCGAGATTCGAGACGTGCCGGTTCTTTTCCGATACTCGGATCCCAGGTCGTCACACTTTCGTCAGCCTACCCACCCGTAACCAAATACTATCCCGCCCACTCAGAGTTATCGACAATCCCACCACAAAATCCGTGGTCACGTGGTCCCATTTCCACTCGGGAACCTCCAAGCGCTGAAGAGTGCCTCCTGGTCGCTGATGCTCCGCCTTCACATGCTGACAAGTCAGGCATCGAGCCACATACTCAACAATATCTCTCTTCATGTCAGGCCACCAGAACTGCCTCTTCAAGTTCCGATACATCTTCGTCGCTCCCAGGTGTACAATGTACCGACTCCCATGAGCCTCTAGTAACACCGCACGCCTCACCTGTTCCTCGGCTGGGACGTACAGCCTGCCACGGAATCTCACAGCTCCGTCATTGCCAAAGTCCACATCACCTAAAGCGAACATTCGGGGCAACTTAGGGTCTGCACGCTGAGCATCTGTCACCTGATGACGAATACCTGGTGTGACAGTCAAGCTCGCAAGAACAGCTGACCCCGGCTCTTGGGGAACCTTGAGCCTAAATGACACATATGGCACTTGTTCCCAGAGCCTCCACTTCCTCATCATCATGGCGCTGACCACAACCTTCCTACTCAAGGCATCGGCAACGACATTCATCCTGTCCGGGTGATAAGACAGGGTGAAGTCATAATCCTTCATGTACTCCATCCATGGCCTCTGTCTGAGGTTAAGGTCCTTCTAAGTGAACACATACCTCAAACTCTGATGGTCTGTGAACACCTCGAACTTCTCACCGTACAGATAATGCCTCCAAATCTTCAATACAAAAATCACAGCCGCTAACTCAAGGTCATGGATAGGGTAGTTCTCCTCATGTGGCTCCAGCTGCCGAGACGCATACGTCACAACTCTACCATGCTGCATCAGCACAACACCCAGCCCGACCCCAGAAGTATCTGTACACACCACAAAACCTCCCGATCCAGAAGGTAACACCAACACCGGTGCCGAGGTGAGCAACCTCTTCAGCTCCATGAAGCTCTGCTCACATTCACCACTCCAGACAAACGTCACATCCTTACGCGTAAGCCTGGTAATCGGGGCTACAACACGAGAAAAATCCTGAATGAATCTCCTGTAATAGCCTGCAAGCCCCGAGAAACTCCGAATCTCCGTCACGGACCTTGGCCTCGGCCACTGCATCACTGCCTCGACCTTGGCTGGATCCACGGAAATACCATCACCAGAAATCACGTGTCCCAAACAGTGCACCTCGTGAAGCCAAAACTCACACTTGCTGAGCTTAGCATACAACTGGTGATCTCGCAAAGTCTGCAACACAACCCTCAAATGATACGCATGCTCATCTGCAAACTGAGAATAAACAATGATGTCGTCCACAAACACGACCACGAACTGGTTTAGGTAGGGACGGAACACCCTTTGCATCAAATCCATAAATGCTGCGGGGGCATTGGTGAGCCCAAACGGCATCACCAGAAACTCATAATGTCCATATCTCGAGCTGAACGCAGTCTTCTCCACGTCAGACTCTCGAATCCGCAACTGATAATAACCGGACCGTAAATCAATCTGCGAGAACACTCGAGCAGACTGAAGCTGGTCGAACAAGTCATCAATCCGTGGCAACGGACACTTGTTCTTAACGGTCACCTCATTTAGCGGCCGATAGTCGATGCACAACCTCAGACTACCATCCTTCTTCTTCACAAATAACACTGGCGCACCCCAAGGGGAAAAGCTAGGACGAATATACCCCTTGGCGAGCAACTCCAGCAGCTGCGCCCTCAACTCTCTTAACTCAGCGGGAGCCATGCGGTAAGGAGCCTTCGACAAAGGTCTCGCACCAGGCACAATCTCGATCACAAAATCAATCTCCCGCTGGGGAGGTAATACAGGTAGGTCCTCGGAAAAAATATCAGGAAACTCGCACACCATCGGAATGTTCTCCACATCCGGCTCTGACTGGTCCACCGCGACCACAGAAGCGAGAAAATCCTGACAACCCGCATCAAGCAAACAACGAGCCCTAATAATTGAAATAAGAAAGCGGGAAGAGGAAGACCTAATACCTTGGAAATAGAAGGTGGGTCCTCGAAGTCGCCGGAAATAAACCCTCTTCGAGCCACAATCCACCAAAGCATGATGTGCCTCGAGCCAATCCATGCCCAAAATCACATCAAAATCCTAAAGTGGCAACGCATAAAGCCTGGACGGCAAACTCCGCCCGTCCACCAAAATAGGAATCTCCTGAAAATAATACGGAGTGATCATAAAATCACCAGAAGGTAACTCCACTGCCAAATCACAAGACAATTGGGTCATCGGCTCCACAATACTCAGCGCGAAATCCTCCGAAATAAATGAATGAGACGCGCCAGAATCAAACAAAACCCGAGCCGCACAGCCCAAAATCCTAACAGTACCGTCCACGAGCTGTGACGCCACTGCCTCTGCCCTGGTCATGTGTGTAATCTGGCCTCGGGACCTCTGCCTGCCCCCCACACTCGCTGACCTGGGTAGCGGCGGATACTGCCCCTGCTGCTGTTGCTGATGCGGCCTCTGCTACTGAGGATACTGCTACTGCTGCGGCCTCTGAGGATAGTCACGCGCCATATGCCCTGGCTGCTCACACCTGAAACAAATCACAAACGCCGTACACTGCCTGCCTGGATGCGACTCGCCACACCGGGGACATGATCCCCGCGATCCACCCACTGATCCCTGACGCTGATAAGGGACCGGCTGATGCACACTGCCTGAAGACGCCTCCCTCTGATCCTTGTGCTTCTTTCCAAAGTTCTTCTTGAAGAACCTCTTAACCTTTGAGCCAAAAGTCGCAGATCCTGTCGCTGACGCTGCCGGCACCGATACTCCCAAACTACCCGTCGCATGCTGAAAGGTGCCGTACTGCTGGGTAGCCGACTGCGGGTTACGTCCTGACTGGCTTTGCCCCTAGCCAACCTGTCCTCGATCTTCTGCATATCCAGCTCCAATGATGCCACCACGCAGGAAGCCGTCTCCAAATCGGTAGTCACGTTGGCCATCAGAAGGTGCCTCAGATCCTGCCTCAAACCCTGGACGAACTGCTCGGTCTTCAACCCCTCATTCTCTATGATATGGGGAGCATAACGGCCCAACTCAACAAACCGAGCCCTGTACTGCAACACGGACATGTCACCCTGAAGCAGCTCCAAAAATTGACGCATCTTATGTGTACCAACATAGGATGGGCAGTAGGTACACTCGAAGACCCTCACAAAGTCCTGCCACGCAATCTGTTGAAGCGAACGAGGCTGGAGGGACGTCTTCCACTCTGAAGATCACCAATCTCGAGCTGTACCTTGCAACTGGTTACATGCCAACATCACCATGTCCTCCTCGACACAGCGCATGGAACTGAAGACTCTCTCCATCTCATCAAGCCATCTCCCTGCCACGTCGGATCTGGCTGGCCATCGTAATAGGGCGGATGAAACTGCAAGAAGTCCCTCACAGCACGACTGGGTCCACCCCTAGACGACGAGCCCTCACCAGCATCACTACTAAACTACTGAGACATGAACTGAACATGCTCCGAATGAAATCCCCTGCCTCTGGAACTCTCGCCATATCAGTGGCAGCTGGTGGCACTCTACTCTACTCCTCCTGTTCCTCTGTCGACTGTCCCTGCTGAGAGCGAGTCCTCGCCTCGGCGCCATACTCGCCTACTGTAAAATGACAGAAGACACGGAAAACAACGAATCAATAAAACACACGATACCCTAAGCCAGTGCCAACTATACATCATCATTGTGGACTAGTGGACCGCTGCAACTATTTACGATTCTTATGTATATCCACAGCCGCGCTCTGATACCAGCTGTAATGACCCGAGATCCGAACACCGGGAAGGCCCGATAACCCGAATCTCGAACCGCCACCCACGAGCCCGAAGACACGGAAGGGTTAAAAAGGGATGATGTGGAGATACACAGAATCTAAAATAATTGTAGAACTACACAGTTAATATGGATAAATAGGAAATAAATAATGACATTAATTAAATTACATGGTTCACAATAATAACAGCAGTCTAAAATATAACAGTAGTCCACAACTAGTACAGTCCAAAGAGAAAGGTACAACTACGCGGGGCATACCCCGGAACTGGCAACTAACCCTGGGCACTAGAACCCCGTGGAGCCTCGGAAGCGCTCCCCTGAAGCCGCGTCTCACCTGAAACACGGAAAACACGCAGGGAATGAGCCTTAAAACAAAAGGCTCAGCAGGATCATCTGGTCCCCATCTCGTAAATCGAGAAACTGTGCGAAAAGTAACTGCAAGCTACCACTACGGCTAGTACCGAACGCACAGCATGAAATTCGAGACAACTCGTCAAAAACTCAAGAGTCACTACCGAACAAATAAGTTAGGAGTACCGTCCACTAGAAGCACAGATGGATGCGTCCCCTGACGACTTACACCGCGCCGCCGTGTCTCCCTACTCACCCCAGGCGAAACTGAGACACTCACAAGTAACACTGACAAGGGTCTAGTCGGGGTCGCGTTCGTCATCACGCGTCTGAAGTCCCCGACCACGCGTGCACACACTGACTGACTGCGTTATGTCAGGCCCTCTAGCCGGTTCGTCCTCCTGGCCCGGACTCGACCCGCCACAGTAGGAGGCCCACGGTAACCAGCCTAAAACCGTCTCTCGGGTAGCCTCGCCACCACTCCCTGGTGGGACCACATGCGTGTCGGAAGGCTACGACTAGTGGAGGGTCACTGAAGGTATAGACTCTCTAGCCAACGGAAAGCAACGTCTAAACCGGACAAAGTACAAGGACCGCTCCTCGTACCGACACCGACTCACGGTGATACAAGCCGAGAACACCACCTCCCGGGATCCCACAGTACCCTAACATGTGGCCACCACATGATGTCCAGTATCAGTCAGATCACGGGTCAGCACGTGGATCGAGGTCCACTCACCTGGGACTCGAATCGGTAAAACATAACTCCGGTTGGACATGAACCGATGGCAGTCCACCTTTGGGCCGCCACAAGGGCTAGCGGTTCAACATTAGGCCGCTACATGGGGTGTAGCGATTCAGCATGAGGCCGCTACACTCTGGGTTGCGAAGGCACAAGCGGTCCTATATAGGGCCGCCAATGGTACATGGCGGTCGTACCTTCGGCCGCCAGACCCCCAAAACCTCCAACGGTCAAAAATCAACGGTCAAAAATGCCTCGAAGGCCACGCTGACCAACTCGGCTGGCGGTCGGCCTATAGGCCGCCACTTGGACTCTGGCGTTTCATCGTATGGCCGCCAGGCCCAACCCACGCACGGAAGGATTGAAACGGTCGCATGGGGACCGCCAGAAGGAAATGGTGGTCACTGGAAGGATCGCCAGAGTTCGTGAAAACAGAGAACGGCGGGAAAACCCCAAAATCCCCATTCCACGCCCCATTCACCCCTGGGTGAAGGGGAAACAAAAGGGAAACTTGTTCCCATACCCCTAATGCATCTTTTGATGCCCACAAACCACAAAATAGCAGATTAAAACGCTAGATCGGCCACTCAAACCCCAAAACATGGATTTCCCTTCCCGGCACGAAATAGCCCACTCTCGACCTCGCATCGGCCTAGAAATCACGGAGAAGGTAAATATCGAGCTAAGGATCGTCACCCTACCTCGGATTCGTCCGAAACACGGCAGATCGCCGCCGATCCTCAAAACTAGCTTGAAACCCCTCGAGCTCCCACGATCTCACCCAGTACCGCACGCCGCCGCGATCGCCACGCCGCCACCGTCGTCGCCGTACCGTCATCTCACTACCGTCTGCAGTCGGAGGGGAGCACGCCGGAGTCGTCGCCGAAAGAGGAGGGGGGCCACGGTCGCGTGCGCACGGGAGAGAAAGGGAGGAAGAAGAAGAAGAAAGAAAAGGGAACAGAAAAAGAAAAAGAATTGGGGATTTATAGAAAATCTCGATTTTTCTGAAAAATATCAAAAAATAGAAAAATATGTTTCGTGATCTTTGGAACGTGCAGGTCGCACCGGTACCACCCGCGAATAGGTGAACGACCCGGTTCACCCGCTACGGGGTTCCGTAGGTCCTGTCAGGGAAAAATACGGGAAACCGCGGAACACGTTCCGGGACCTCCGAAACTGATTCGAAACGCATGGATCCGAACCCGAAAAATGTCCGAAAGATAATTACGGGCCAAATGAGAATAAATTCTCTGAGAAAATAAATCCGGGACCCGAAAAAAGGATCCGAAAGATCTGAGATATTACACTCGGGTTCACCTCAGCCTATAAAACACGGGGAAACGGAAAGGAAGGGTGAAAGATCCATCCCTCTGCGTCCACCGATGATTTACCGCACCGAGGACGTCGATTCCACGCGAAAATGAACCTCGAACCTACGTCGGCTTCACGAACTCGCGAGCGAACTCCGCCGCGCCACCGCCTCATTCCTCGCTCCATCCTCAACAGCTCGTCGCCCCCGCATCGCCTCCGCCTCGCTCGCCTCCAACTCCGTCGTCCCCCCCGAAGAAGGGAGAGAGAGAAAGAGAGAAACGAGAGGAGAGAGGGAGAGAGTGTGAGAATGAGAGTGAGAGGGGATGAGGGGTTATATTTATAGGAAAATGTTTGGGGTCTTAAAATTTTAAGAAATAAAAAATAGGAAAAAATCATCTCCACGATCTTCGAAAAATGCACAACGCACTTGCAACGTCCAGGTGCCTGAAATCGCAATGGTTCACCTTACACGTGGATCCGAAGGCCCGATAGCAAAAAATCTGATTTCATTACAAAACACAATCCGAGGTCCACGAAAACGCTATGAAACTCACAGATTTTGATCCAAAAATCTTGGGTGTTACACTGTTTCTTTCTTACGGTGACCGGCACCATAATGGGAGACTTCCCGATTGGTCACCCATTTGGGTACTACTCACTATTGAGCATGCTTAACCACCGAGTTCTTTATAAGGAAAT
The DNA here is from genome assembly GCA_022559845.1 of Amorphophallus konjac. NCBI lineage: Eukaryota > Viridiplantae > Streptophyta > Magnoliopsida > Alismatales > Araceae > Amorphophallus > Amorphophallus konjac. The sequence goes on from CM040121.1 coordinate 594,141,929, forward strand.
AGTCAATCTTCAAAAGGCATCTAAATGATATAAAGTACAATTTAACTATATTTGAGGGTGTTACACCCACGAGGTCCAATGGGAACTGGTGGCGTGCCATACGTCGGCCGTCCCGCCCGCCTAGTGACACGGCTTGGTACGTGCGATTCACCCCGTACTCGATCGATTTATATAAATATGTTTAATAGTAAGAGTCTAACCTCTACGCCACAATTTTTAAGAATGTACTCCTACATTTATCATTTTCTACTTTAAATTTTATTTTTTATTTTAAATACTTCTGTATTTTGAGAATTTGCACGTTATATCCTTTGTGTCAAAGTAAACTCGAACAAAATGAGATGAACGTGTTCTATTAAAAAATGCCTCCTTTTGGGATATAGTTGAGAATTGTGGAATGGTATATTGTAATTTACCTTGTATTGTAAGCAAGGTTTGCAGTCTCATTCGTATTAGCCGTACCGGTACTTTACTGGTACAATACGGTTCGACTCGATACCATTACGTATCGAGACAAAAAATATTATATATATATATATGTTATAAAATAAAAATACTCAAATGATCTTCTAACTTGGTTGGTTAGTTGATATTTACTTTAAACCGAGGAAAGCAAATCTTGAACATAAGACCTCACGTTTGAACCTCAACCAATCAGCCTACAAAATACTTTTGTTATAAAAATAAAGTATTTAATATTTAAAAAATATATGTTGTGTACCAGTAATGTACCAGATCACAGATCGGTCGTATCAATTTAGAGTTGGTACGGTCTGATATGGGTGGTACACCCTATACCAGATCGGTTTGACAAACCTTGATCATAAGACTTGTCGAAGTAAATAGATTGATTTCAGATACACAGGTGTAAATGGAAAACATTTTAGTACTATATTTTACAAAATTTGCTAAATAGATAAAAATGAAATTTGATACATATACTCATGTTATCTATCCCATTCTCATGTATTCTATGGCATTTTACATTTTCAAAAATATCCCTTAATATTTTCAAGTTGCAACTATACACTTCTTGGTTCTTATTTCATTGACTTTGAAGAAAATATCCTTAAGAGCCGCTACATGAAATGTGAATAAATGCAGAAAAGAATTAAAATTTTCAAGACTCACGTGATCCCGTCAAATTTTGATAAAATCTTAAGATTCTTAACTAGAGTTAAGTTTGTGATTTCATTTCAACACTTAGCATTGTGCCGAGAATATAGTTACAAAAACTCAGATGAATTTCAGATATTTTTGACTATATATATATATATAATTATATATATGATTTAGTATATGTGTCTAAAATTGTAATATAAAACTAGAGTTTTGTATACATACCCCTATAGACTACTACATTTATATATACAGGGTTTGTCGTCCCAGTCCGGGACGTCCTGACAGGTACGTCCCGACCCCACCCAAGCGGTGGACGGGACGTCCGGATCGTGGGTCGTGATCAGGATGCTTCATTATTTTAATATTTTATTTTATATACATTATATATGTAAAGAGTCTTTTTTATTATATATATATACTATATATAGAGTTTTTTTTATTTTAACACGGAGCGAGATGGACCGAGACGGAGTGAGACTAGACCGACCCAACTCTTGTCCAGGGTTTGCCGGCTCGATCGTACCGGCCGTCCCGATTTTTTGCCGGGATGATACGGTACGGTATTGTCCCGCTCCGTCCGCTCTGTCCCGTAAGATGTATATATATAATATATGTAAAATAACATGAGAAAATTCGCAGCTCAATGTAGGTGAAACCACTCAACCAACTTCACCAAAAAACGGACGTAACCCGCAAGTTTCGAACCCAGATTGACTCTGTGCGGGTGAAATCACTCAACTAACTAACCTATAAAATATTTGATATTTAAAATAATATATATAATATATAAAGCGATTCGGTTGCGCCGCACAGACTGATTGTCTCGATCTGTGGCTAGGACAAGATGGGACGGGCGGTTCCCCCCGTGTCACGCCCCGAGCGCGGAAGTAACCCGGAGATGCGTGACGAGTTTATATCGATCATGTCAATAAGAGTATTAGCGTACTCAACACAAAGACAGAGTGCGCATAAGTAAAGATAACTCAATCCTTTTATTCAATCACAACCTCAAAAGTACTTCTATTACAATTCACTTAATGAAAGTGCTAAGACCCAATAAAAGGAAAAGTACAATGATTGACTTAAGAAATTTGAAAGATAAGACAAGTAGACGCTTGGATAGACGGAGAGCTCTAATCTCTTCACTCTTGACCTTCCCCATCCGATTGAGTCTCATCATCGGACTTACCTGAAAATAAGGAAACACTGAGTGAGCGAACGCTCAGTAGGAAATTATATCTCAAGAACTAACAATGGGTTTAAGTAATTATAATTTTTCACATGCAAATGTAATATGGCTATGCATGTAGAAATAACTAATCAATAGAATAACACGTCGTATAAAACATCCAAGCGAGTCTTAAACAAGAGATATTCATGAGAGACTTTATAGATTATTGGTTATTTCACGCAAGTACTTTGCCCGTGTCGGGTCACGTTAGTAAAGTCACGCAAGTCGAGTCGCGCACGCAAGAAAGAGAGAGTGTGTGTGTGGAATGCCAAAGATCAAGAGAAAAAGTACTTCGGTGCAATGCAAGACACCGTGATCATTACAACTCCCATGGGCACTAGTACTTTTGGGTGCTCCTCCCAGGACCAGATCGGGCCCTTATATGTACAGCATTAAAGATAGATCTAGACATCCACGATAGTTTATAACCAATAAGGAGTTTCAAGAACAAGCTTTAATAGGATGATAAGATAAGATTCTCATGGAATTCAAGGGCAAGGCCCTTGAGTAAGGACATTCTTGCGATAAAAATCCACGCAAAGCATATAAACCAGGACATGTCGATAAACTGGGTGGAGTTTGGTTCCCTAATTGGGTACCATGACAATTAAGTGTCCATATATAGATAGTCACCCACTTGATATAGAATTTAGGTCCACAAGAACAGCAGATTAATGGCATGATGTCCACATCCCATTAAGAATATTCTCATGATATCCACATAGCATATCATGAGGGCCGGTATACCATGTTTCTATAGAGTGACATGGCAAAATAGTGTAAAGGGTTTTTATGGTACAACCCGCTCAGTCGGCCTTGAGGGAATCCAAGGCTACGAGGAGACTTACGGAGGTCCCAATGACTAACTCGCCAGTCCAAAGGAACGGAATGTCCAATGGAGAGCTAGTATGTCACCGAGAATTGAGGGGTAATCGGTAAACGTCGTGGAACATGGGACTATATTCACGGAATGGAATATAGTTCCGATATATACATACATATAAATATATATATAGATATTTAAAACCCTTGGTTCACAGAAAATAGTATAAAATAATCGCACGGGAATTAGCGACTTAACCTAAGTCACTGCTTAACAAATTAACGCCCTTGACAGGGTCGTTTATTTTCAAATTGACGACTTATGTATCAGTCGTCCATCATATATTTCTGTTATGCCGAGGTTTCCTTAATTCTGTATTTTCAATAAAACACGCCTTATTTAGGGGCGTTATTTCATAAAGAGACGACATCGTGACTGTCGTTAATTATCCATTTAACAGCACTTTATTCCCAACTGGTCCTTTGGTGAACTAGTGACTCATAAAAAGTCGTTAATACAAATTCGCGCCCTTGTGTAGGGCGTCTCTTTAATAAAAGATGACCTATTAAGGGTCGTTAATTCATCCCTTTCCAGGTTTTTAACATAATCAGTGGAAATTTCAAGGATATTAATTTTCAGGAAATAAATTATATGATCAGGACAAGAAAAATATCAGGGTTCGAGGCTTATGATCATGCATTAAATTAGATTCATGGTTTCATAGATATTAAATTTTAAACATTGGTATTTAATAATTACATGGAATTGACGACTCCTGGGCAGGGCGTCAGAACTCAAAGTAGCGCCCTAGGCAGGGTCGCTTCTTTTAAAATTTCGCAGAAAACTTTGGAAACGTAGTAAAGCTATATGCATGGATGAACAGATGATATTATTATGAATCTTATGCTAGTTTGGGCTACAATCCTTGAGAAAACCTACCTGATGATGATCTGGTGAAGATACGTGAAGGTTGTGAAAAGAAAACTGTACTCTGTTCTGAATAGAGTCTTCCGGGAAAACGATGTTGATGAAGAACCCACGTTCTTCAGCTAGACAAGAGAGTTACTACTTGCTGCTGACAACCTACAGAAGAAGAAGATGAAGAATGATTAAAAATCTTAATATTCTCTGATTGAAGGCAGAGGAAGAAGAACAAACCTGTTCTTCACACACGAGACAGCAGCAGCAGGCCTTCCTTCGACAAAATAGCTATTAGGTTTCGATTGGAGGCGTAGTGTCCCGGATCTTTCGGATCCTTCCTTGTGGGTCTCGGATCTGGTTTATCGGAGTGTCCGACCATGTTGTGTCCGAAATTTCGTTTCGGACATCTTTCGTGTTCGGATCGGCGCGATCCTGAGTCGTTTCGGAGGACCGGAGTGTGTCCGCTGCTTTTCCGTGCGTGTTTTCCGATTTCCGCGTACGGGTTTCGGCGAATCCTTCGGAACCCTGTAGCGGGTGAACTGGGTCGTTCACCAACCCGCGAGTGGTGCCGTTGCGATCAGCGCGTCGAGACGGTCGAGGAGGTGTATTTTTCTATTTTTCAGGATTTTTTCCGATTTTTCGGATTTTCTATATATATCAATTCTTTTTCTTTTCTTTTTACCTTTTTCTTTTCTTCTTCTTCCTCCTTCCTTCAACCGTGAGAGCTCCCCCTCCCCCGCGGCCGATCTTCTTCTCCCCGGGCGACCGAGACGCGGCCCCTCTCACTCCGGCAACGGCGTGGCAGCGGCGGCGGCGGCGAGGCGGTCCCGGTGGCGTGCTTTTCGCGGCGAGAGGCGGGGCGTTCGTGGGAGTAAAAGCTTCATCCTTGATTTCGGCGGTGATTCGGTGGATTTCGAGCTTCCTTGAGGTAGGGGGACGGATCCTTGCCCTCTTCATAGCATTCCCCGTGATTTCTAGGCCGTGGAGAGGCCGAGTGGGGTTAAATCCATGCCGGGAGGGTCGTTTTCATGCTTGGGGTTTGAGCGCCGGATCCGTCGATTCGTGGAGTTTTTGATCGATTTGGGGGCTCTAGATGCATGCTAGGACGTTGTGGGGTGATCCCCCGTTGTTTTCCCTTCACCAGGGGTGGTGAATGGGCGTGGTTTTACGTTTTCTGGGCGTATTTCGCGAACCGGGCTCGGCCCGTTGTCGCGCTATAGTCCAGTGGCGCGTTCTTGATGAACGCGCCGTGTCGTCCGAGCGTGTCCGTCTGAGAAGACGAACAGTAAGGCGGTGGGGAACGCGCCTGGTTCTGGTAGCGCGATCTCCAGATCGCGCTATCCAAGACTAGCGCGTTCAGGTGTGAACGCGCTAGCTTTGGGCAGCGCGACATGGAAGATCGCGCTAGCCATAGCTAGCGCGTTCTTCGGTGTCGCGCTAGGGGTACCTAGCGCGACCATCCCCCTCCCCCGAACCGTGTTCTTGCGGGTAGCGTGACCTCCGGTTGGGTGAGTTATGGACCCGGTTGTGGCGTGTGGCCCTAGGGATGCCGTGGGCACCTAGTGAGAGCCACAGGGGCTCCCGGGGTTCCCGGAGAATCAGTTACCTCGGTAGGGGTGCCGCGTGACTTGAGGGACGGTTGGACCTCATGCGTGTCCCCGGCATCCGTGCCTATCGTCTGGTCATCGAGAGTCTGTGCTAGTGTTTGGTCGGTGGTTTCCGTGGATTAGTCCTTACTTCCAGTGACCCTACCACTAGTCGTAGCTTTCCCACGGCACGCGTGTGCTGGCTCGCCTGGGAGTGGCTGAGCGGCGTACCCGAGAGAGGCGGTGAGTAGGCTGGTTACCGCAGGGCCCCCGCGTACTTCCGAGTCCGGGTTTAGGGGGAAATACCAGCTAGAGGACAGGCCTAGGGCGTACGGTCTGAGTGTGCACACGAGGCTGAGGGTTCGGACCCGCGCTGACGAGCGTGACCTCAGCTAGTCCTTGTTTTGCGGTTACTTCTGGTTACTGAGTGTGTCTGAGTCTCACGCCAGGGGCGTAGTAGCTAGACACTTGTGACGCGGTATAAGACGTCAGGGGACGCATCCGGTCGTTCTTCTAGTGGGTGGTGCTCCTGTTCACTGGCAGGTGTGGACTCGCGTTTTGTTGGACCGAGGTTCCGTAGTGCGGTACAGTTAGAGTAGTTGGCTTTTCCGTTTATTTATTTTAGCTTGCCGGTTCGACCGTACTCTTGTTTGGTAGGGTTATCTTCCTCTTTCTCGTTTTCCGTGCGAGGTGGGGATTCGCGGGATCCCTACTGGGCCAATGAGATGAGACTCACCCCTGCTCTTCAGGTGAGGCGGGGTCGACGGGAGGCGCGGTCGAGTTTCAGCGTGGTTCTTCTAGCCAGGGTTAGTCGCCAGTCTCCCAGAGCCGGGGGATGCCCCGTGTAGTTGTACTCCGGGGGATGTCCCGTGTTGTTGTACTTTCTTTCCCGTTGACTGTACTTTCCTTTGGACATGAGACACTGTGGACCTTGTAGCAGTTTATTTATTTATATTGTTATGTGCATTTTATTTTAGATTATTGTGCTATCTCTGTGGTCGTTGCAACTTCTCTTGTACCCCCACACCACTCCTTTCTACCCTTCCGAGTCTTCGGGCTCGTGGGTTGGCGGACCGAGATTCGAGACGCGCCGGTTCCTTTCCGGTACTCGGATCCTCGGGTCGTCACAGCTGGTATCAGAGCGTAGGTTGTGGAGGTGCATCGGAACTTGGAACGAATTGCAGTGGTCCATAAGGTCCATGAATGTCCTGTACAGTCGGCGACTGGCTTAGGGTCGTGTGTTTTATTGATTTTCGGTTGCTTTTCTTTGATGCCAGGTGTTATGGCGCCACGGAGGAGGACTCGTGCCCAGCAGGGAGAGTCTAGTGGTGGTCCAGAGGAGCAGAGCAGGGCTTCAGTTTCCGAGGGAGTATCTGGAGATGCGAGAGCTCCAGGGATGGACGATTTCTTCCGAGGCATGTTTGAGTATGTGTTTCAGCGGCAGCAGGGAGACCAGCGGCACCAGGGCGGCGAAGCTGGTGAGGATCAGGCTCGTGGTGGTCATGGTCGCGTGCTGAAGGAGTTCTTGCTGTTTCAACCTCCTTCTTTCAGTGGGCAGCCAGATCCTGAGGTGGCCAGAGAGTGGCAGGGTGATGTTCAGCGAATTTTCAGTGCGATGGAGTGTCCTGAGGAGGAGCAGGTGGCGCTGGCTACTCATCGTCTTCAGGGATCGGCCCGTACTTGGTGGACGTCAGAGTGGGGTTCAGCGTTCCGATCTCGTCCTCTTCGACAGATTACTTGGCAGGAGTTCGTCACGGCTTTCGAGCGTGCCTTCTGCCCATCTTTTGTCAGGTTGCAGAGGTTGCGTGAGTTTATGGAGTTGACTCAGGGTGACATGACGGTGATGCAGTACCGTGCCAGGTTTATCGAGTTGGGCCGTTATGCTCCTCATATCGTGGCAGATGAGGAAGTCAGGACCGATCAGTTTGTGGGTGGTTTGAGGCTGGAGTTGAGGCATCATCTTCTTGCGTCAGGATTGACCACTTTGGATGCGGCGTGCAAGGCAGCATCGGCACTGGAGAGAGATTTGCAGAAGGTTCGAGGGCAGGGCAGTGCTAGTCAGGTGCAGGCAGGTTTTGGCCAGCCGTCAGCAGTGCAGCAGCAGAGTACCGTCCAGCTCTCGGCAGGTGGTTCAGTGGCGACGCAGTCTGTGGCTCCTGTGCCAGAGTCTTCGTCCTTTGGCTCGAGGCTCAAGAAGTTACTCAAGGAGGCGGGCCTCGGCGGGAGACGCCGGGGTAAGAAGGGGCAGTCACAGCAGGAGTCGTCGGCCAGTGATCAGCAGTCTGTGGCTTTGCAGCGTCAGGGTTCGGTGTCAGGTGCTCGGGGCGGTTGTCCCAAGTGCGGTGGTTCTCATCCAGGCAGACCGTGTTCGGCGCCCGTGATTTGCTTCAGGTGCGACCAGCCAGGGCACATGGCACGTGACTGTCCGCAGAGACCACGCCAGCCGCACGAGTTTCAGCAGCAGCAGCAGCAGTTTCGGCCCCAGCAGTCGTCAGCACAGCCGCAGCAGTACCATCAGCAGGGACAGTTTCCTCAGTTGTCACGGTCAGCTACTGTGGGGAGGCAGAGATCCCGAGGCAGAGTGACTCACATGACCAGGGCGGAGGCTGAGGCATCGCATTTGGTGGAAGGTACTCTTTCGATTTTGGGTTGTGCGGCTCGTGTTTTGTTTGATTCAGGTGCTTCCCATTCGTTCATCTCGGAAGATTTTGCTCAGAGCGTAGAGGACCCGGTGACCGAGGTGTCCTGTGACTTGGCGGTAGAGTTGCCTACCGGTGACTTCATGGTCACCCCGTACTGCTTTGAGAAGGTACCTGTGTGGGTGGAAGGGCGGAGTTTGCCGGCTAGACTCTATGCGTTACCGCTTCAGGACTTCGATGTGATTTTGGGCATGGATTGGCTCGAGGCTCATCATGCCTTGGTGGATTGCGGCTCGAAGAAGGTCTACTTCCGACAGCTTCGTGGACCCACCTTCTATTTTCAAGGTATTCGGTCTTCCTCTTCCCGCTTGTTTGTTTCAGCTATCCGTGCGCGTCGTTTGCTTGATGCAGGTTGTCAGGGCTTTCTCGCATCCGTGGTTTTGGTCGAGCGGCAGGGTCCTGAGGTAGAGGATGTTCCTGTCGTGTGCGAGTTCCCCGACGTTTTTCCTGAGGAGTTGCCAGGGTTGCCACCGCAACGGGAGATTGATTTCGTGGTTGAGGTGGTGCCAGGTACGGCGCCTATGTCGAAGGCCCCTTATCGGATGGCGCCTGCCGAGTTGCGAGAGCTGAAGGCGCAGTTGCAGGAGTTGCTGGCCAAGGGGAATATTCGTCCTAGTTATTCCCCGTGGGGTGCGCCGGTGTTGTTTGTGAAGAAGAAGGATGGTAGTTTGAGACTGTGGATCGACTACCGTCAGTTGAACCAGGTGACTGTTAAGAATAAGTATCCGTTGCCGCGGATTGATGACTTGTTCGATCAGCTTCAGTCGGCCCAGGTGTTTTCGAGGATCGATTTGAGATCGGGTTATTACCAGCTGCGGATCCGAGAGTCGGACGTGGAGAAGACGGCGTTTCGGTCGAGGTATGGGCATTATGAGTTCTTGGTGATGCCGTTCGGGCTCACCAATGCCCCCGCAGCATTCATGGATTTGATGCATAGGGTGTTTCGTCCGTACTTGGACCAGTTTGTGGTCGTGTTTGTGGACGATATCCTTGTGTATTCGCGGTCTGCTGAGGAGCATGTGCAGCATTTGAGAGCGGTATTGCAGACCCTGCGCGATCACCAGTTGTATGCCAAGTACAGCAAGTGCGAGTTCTGGCTCCGAGAGGTGCACTTTCTGGGGCATGTTATTTCTGGTGATGGTGTTTCCGTGGACCCGGCCAAGGTCGAGGCGGTGGTGCAGTGGCCGAGGCCGAGTTCTGTCACGGAGATTCGGAGTTTCTTGGGACTTGCAGGCTATTATCGGAGGTTTATTCATGATTTCTCTCGTATTGCGGCCCCGATGACCAGGCTTACGCGGAAAGAGGTGCCGTTCGTCTGGACGGAGGAGTGTGAGCGGAGCTTCATGGAGCTGAAGAGATTGCTTACCACTGCTCCGGTTTTGGTGTTGCCATCTGGCTCGGGTGATTTTGTGGTGTGTACGGATGCTTCCGGGGTAGGCCTCGGTGCTGTGTTGATGCAGCATGGGAGAGTTGTGGCGTATGCGTCGCGGCAGTTGAAGCCACATGAGGCGAACTACCCTACTCATGATCTTGAGTTGGCAGCGGTGATCTTCGCTCTGAAGATCTGGAGGCATTATTTGTACGGCGAGAGGTTTGAGCTTTTCACTGACCATCAGAGTTTGAGGTATGTGTTTACGCAGAAGGACCTTAACCTCAGACAGAGGAGATGGATGGAGTACATGAAGGATTATGATTTCACTCTGTCCTATCAGCCTGGCAGGATGAACGTCGTGGCTGATGCTCTGAGCAAGAGTGTAACGGTCAGTCAGATGTTGTTGAGGAAGTGGAGGCTTTGGGAGCAGGTCCTGGCCATGACTTTTAGGCTCAAGGTCCCTCAGGACCAGGGTTCGACTGTCCTTGCGAGTCTGACTGTCACGCCCGCGGTGCGTCGACAGGTGACTGAGGCCCAGTGAGCGAACCCCGAGCTACCTCGTATTTTGTCGATGGCCGAGGTGGAGTTTGGCGAGGATGGAGCTGTGAGGTTCAGAGGTAGATTGTATGTGCCAGCCGATGGGCAGGTGCGGCGTAATGTATTGCGTGAGGCTCATGGGAGTCGGTATGCCGTGCACCCCGGATCGGCCAAGATGTACCAGAACCTGAAGAGGCAGTTTTGGTGGCCTGGCATGAAGAGAGATGTTACGGAATTTGTGGCCAGGTGTTTGACCTGTCAGCAGGTGAAGGCTGAGCACCAGCGACCAGGAGGCACACTTCAGCCCTTGGACATTCCCGCGTGGAAGTGAGACCACGTGACCACTGACTTTGTGGTCGGATTGCCGAGGACGTCCAGCGGGGAGGATAGTATCTGGTTGCTAGTGGATAGACTGACGAAGACGGCGCGGTTGCTGCCAGTCAAGGTCAGTTGGAGCGTGCAGCGTTTGGCTCGTCTGTACGTGGAGCGGATCGTCCCGTTGCATGGAGTTCCTATCTCCATCGTGTCCGATCGTGACCCCCGTTTTACTTCTGGATTCTGGAGGAGCTTCCAGAAGGCTCTAGGCACTGAGTTGGCATTCAGCTCGGCCTATCATCCTCAGTCGGACGGTCAGTCTGAGCGGACCATTCAGACTTTAGAGGACATGTTGCGAGCATGTTGCTTGGAATGGCAGGGGAGTTGGACCCACCATTTGCCATTAGTGGAGTTTGCCTACAACAATAGCTATCATTCGAGCATCGGTATGGCTCCCTATGAGGCGTTGTATGGGCGACCTTGTCGGACTCCGCTTGATTGGTTCGAGGTGGGCGAACGTGCCTTGACCGGACCGAATTTGGTGCAGCAGTGCGTTGAGGTGGTGCATCTCGTTCGGCAGAAGATGTTGGCAGCTCAGAGCCAGCAGAAGAGTTATGCCGATCGGAGGAGGCGACCTCTCAGCTTTGCTGTGGGAGATCGAGTTTTCTTGAGAGTGTCTCCCATGAAGGGCGTGATGCGCTTCGGTAGGCGTGGGAAGCTGAGTCCCCGCTACATTGGTCCCTTTCCCATCGTTGAGCGCGTTGGGGAAGTTGCTTATCGGTTGTAGCTACCTCCGGAGCTTTCCGCGGTGCATGATGTGTTCCACATGGCGATGCTTCGGAAGTATATGCCCGATGATTCTCATGTTCTCGAGGATGCCGTTTGGCCTGAGGTGACCCCAGATCTGTCACTTCCAGAGTTTCCTGTTCGCATTGAGGATCGGCGGGAGCAGCGCCTGCAGAACAAGGTTATTCCTTTGGTTAAGGTGGTCTGACAGCGTCATTCTAGAGGCGAGGCATCTTGGGAGCGCGAGGATGAGATGCAGGAGCTGTATCCTTATTTGTTTGTGTGAGTCTTTCCCCCGTCCTTGTGCCTTGTCCTTGAATTTCGAGGATGAAATTTGTTTAAGGGGGGGAGGGCTGTAGTGTCCTAGATCTTTCGGATCCTTCCTTGTGGGTCCCGGATCTGGTTTATCAGAGTGTCTGACCATGTTGTGTCCGAAATTTCGTTTCGGACATCTTTCGTGTTCGGATCGGCGCGATCCGGAGTCGTTTCGGAGGCCCGGAGTGTGACCGTGGCTTTTCCGTGCGTGTTTTCCGATTTCCGCGTACGAGTTTCGGTGAATCCTTCGGAACCCTGTAGCGGGTGAACTGGGTCGTTCACCAAACCGCGAGTGGTGCCGTTGCGATCAGCGCGTCGAGACGGTCGAGGAGGTGTATTTTTCTATTTTTCGGGATTTTTTCTGATTTTTCGGATTTTCTATATATATCAATTCTTTTTCTTTTCTTTTTACCTTTTTCTTTTCTTCTTCTTCTTCCTTCCTTCAACCGTGAGAGCTCCCCCTCCCCCGCGGCCGATCTTCTACTCCCCGGGTGACCGAGACGCGGCCCCTCTCACTCCGGCAACGGCGTGGCAGCGGCGGCGGCGGCGAGGCGGTCCCGGTGGCGTGCTTTTCGCGGCGAGAGGCGGGGCGTTCGTGGGAGTAAAAGCTTCATCCTTGATTTCGGCGGTGATTCGGTGGATTTCGAGCTTCCTTGAGGTAGGGGGACGGATCCTTGCTCTCTTCATAGCATCCCCCGTGATTTCTAGACCGTGGAGAGGCCGAGTGGGGTTAAATCCATGCCGGGAGGGTCGTTTTCATGCTTGGGGTTTGAGCGCCAGATCCGTCGATTCGTGGAGTTTTTGATCGATTTGGGGGCTCCAGATGCATGCTTGGGCGTTGTGGGGTGATCCCCCGTTGTTTTCCCTTCACCATGGGAGGTGAATGGGCGTGGTTTTACGTTTTCTGGGCGTATTTCGTGAAACCGGGCTCGGCCCGTTGTCGCGCTATAGTCCAGTGGCGCGTTCTTGATGAACGCGCCGTGTCGTCCGAGCATGTCCGTCTGAGAAGACGAACAGTAAGGCGGTGGGGAACGCGCCTGGTTCTGGTAGCGCGATCTCCAGATCGCGCTATCCAAGACTAGCGCGTTCAGGTGTGAACGCGCTAGCTTTGGGCAGCGCGACATGGAAGATCGCGCTAGCCATAGCTAGCGCGTTCTTCGGTGTCACGCTAGGGGTACCTAGCGTGACCATCCCCCTCCCCCGAACCGTGTTCTTGCGGGTAGCGTGACCTCCGGTTGGGTGAGTTGTGGACCCGGTTGTGGCGTGTGGCCCTAGGGATGCCGTGGGCACCTAGTGAGAGCCGCAGGGGCGCCCGGGGTTCCCGGAGAATCAGTTACCTCGGTAGGGGTGCCGCGTGACTTGAGGGACGGTTGGACCTCATGCGTGTCCCCGGCATCCGTACCTATCGTCTGGTCATCGAGAGTCTGTGCTAGTGTTTGGTCGGTGGTTTCCGTGGATTAGTCCTTACTTCCAGTGACCCTACCACTAGTCGTAGCTTTCCCATGGCATGCGTGTGCTGGCTCGCCTGGGAGTGGCTGAGCGGCGTACCCGAGAGAGGCGGTGAGTAGGCTGGTTACCGCAGGGCCCCCGCGTACTTCCGAGTCCGGGTTTAGGGGGAAATACCAGCTAGAGGACAGGCCTAGGGCGTACGGTCTGAGTGTGCACACGAGGCTGAGGGTTCGGACCCGCGCTGACGAGCGTGACCTCAGCTAGTCCTTGTTTTGCGGTTACTTCTGGTTACTGAGTGTGTCTGAGTCTCACGCCAGGGGCGTAGTAGCTAGACACTTGTGACGTGGTATAAGACGTCAGGGGATGCATCCGGTCGTTCTTCTAGTGGGTGGTGCTCCTATTCACTGGCAGGTGTGGACTCGCGTTTTGTTGGACCGAGGTTCCGTAGTGCGGTACTGTTAGAGTAGTCGGCTTTTCCGTTTATTTATTTTAGCTTGCCGGTTCGACCGTACTCTCGTTTGGTAGGGTTATCTTCCTCTTTCTCGTTTTCCGTGCGAGGTGGGGATTCGCGGGATCCATACTGGGCCAATGAGATGAGGCTCACTCCTGCTCTTCAGCTGAGGTGGGGTCGACGGGAGGCGCGGCCGAGTTTCAGCGTGGTTCTTCTAGCCACGGTTAGTCGCCAGTCTGCCAGAGCCGGGGGATGCCCCGTGTAGTTGTACTCCGGGGGATGCCCCGTGTAGTTGTACTCCGGGGGATGCCCCGTGTTGTTGTACTTTCTTTCCCGTTGACTGTACTTTCCTTTGGACATGAGACACTGTGGACCTTGTAGCAGTTTATTTATTTATATTATTATGTGCATTTTATTTTAGATTATTATGCTATCTCTGTGGTCGTTGCAACTTCTCTTGTACCCCCACACCACTCCTTTCTACCCTTCCGAGTCTTCGGGCTCGTGGGTTGGCGGACCGAGATTCGAGACGCGCCAGTTCCTTTCCGGTACTCGGATCCTCTGGTCATCACAGGAGGGGTATTTATAGGATTTCAGGAAACCCTTAGGGTTAGAATTTTGGTTAGAACTCTAGTTTCCTTGATAGAGTCCTTACCATAATCAATCGAACACGTAGCAATCCTAAAACTTACCCTGGATAGTCTCCTGGTTCGAATGGAACACAAATACAATTAACGCCTTAGGTTAGGGCGTGTATTTTAATTGACGTCTTGACCTATGCTGTTTCTTTTACAATTCACGCCCAAGAAGAGGGCGTTTCTTTCCCTTTCCTTTTATTCGTTTTGGACGTTTTTGAAATTTGACGCCCCTCAGTATAGGCGTCACCTTTTGAATTAACGTCTCAGGTGAAGGCGTTTCTTATTAAAATAGCGCCTTGTTGAGAGGCGTTATTTACATTTGACTTACTATTTATTTATTTTGGTTCTTATCATTTACTTACTTAATTTTTTTTTCTTGAAATCTTCCTTTTATTTTACTAGGGTTGCTACACCCTCCCCCATTTAAAAGAATTTGGTCCCCAAATTCCATCACATATAAACGTGGAAAGTGTAGAATACATACCTTTTTAGAATAAGTCTGGGAATCGTTTCCTCATAGACTCCTCGGTCTCCCATGCGGCTTCGTGTTCTGAACATTTACTCCATTGCACCTTAACCATGGGAATAACTTTATTCCTTAGGGTTCGTACCTCGCGATCGAGGATCTTCATAGGCTTTTGCCCATACGTAAGGTCCTTCTGAATCACCAGGTCTCCATGATCAATGATATGTGACGGATCGTGCACATACTTCTTCAACATTGATATGTGGAATACATTATGAACTTCGGACAATTGAGGTAAAGCGACGCGGTAAGCAACCTCGCCAACTCTTTATAGTATCTCAAAAGGTCCGATAAACCTTGATGTAAGTTTGCCCTTAACACCAAATCTCCTTATTCCACGTCCAGGTGATATCTTAAGAAATACGTGATTTCCCACTTGGAATTCGAGGTCTCTTCTTCGTATATCAGCATAAGCCTTCTATCTAGACTGAGCAACTTAAAGTCTTTCTCTAATCAATTGAATCTTTTCAGTGGTATCCTTACCATGTCTGGACCTAATAGTTGTTTTTCGCCAACTTCATCCCAGCACAAAGGCGATCGACAACTCCTTCCGTATAAAGCTTCGAAAGGTGCCATTTGTATACTTGCCTGGTAGCTGTTGTTGTATGCAAATTCAACCAACGGCAAGTGATCATGCCAGCTTCCACCAAAATCAATGATGCAAGCTCGGAGCATATCTTCAACCACCTGATTAGTTCTCTCGGTCTGACCATCCATTTGAGGATGAAAAGCTGTACTAAAGTTAAGTCTCATCCGCAGTGAATGTTGTAAACCCTTCCAAAAGTGAGAAGTAAAACGGGGATCTCTGTCAGACACGATTGAGACAGGTACTCCATGTAACCTGACTATCTCTTTAAGGTATAATGCAGCAAGAACATCAACTGACCATCGACTCTTGATTGGCAAGAAGTGTGCCGATTTGGTCAATCTGTCGATGATAACCCATATTTCGTCATATCCTCCCTTTGATTTGGGCAGACCTATAATGAAGTCCATACCGATATCCTCCCACTTCCACTTGGGAATATCTAGAGGATGTAGCTTACCAGCAGGCTTTTGGTGTTCTGCCTTGACTTGCTGACATGTGAGACAGCGAGACACAAAATCCGCTATTTCTCTTTTCATATTGGGCCACCAAAAGGTCCTTTTCAAATCTTGGTACATCTTAGTTGATCCTGGATGAATCGTGTACCTTGATCTGTGAGCTTCATCTAAGATTTTCTTCTTTAGCTCTGGGCAATTCCGTATACATATTTTATTTCTGAATAACAACATTCCATCTGAAGCTAATCTGAAATCAGGTTGTTCTTCCATTTTGCCCTTGATTTCCACTAGTACGGGGTCACTACCTTGAAGTCCTTGTATTTCAGATAGCAAGTCTGGCTGTATGCTCATATGGGATAGTGTGACACATCTACTGTCCTTGTCCATGCTTATATTAAGTTTAGAGAATTGTTCTAGCAACTTCCACTCCTGAATCATACAATTGGCTAATAGTGCTCTCGGCTTTCGACCGAGGGCATCGGCTACAGGATTACCCTTTCCAGGATGATATTGTATAGTGAAGTTGAAGTCCTTAAGATATTCTAGCCAACGTCTTTGCCTCATATTCAATTCCTTCTGAGAGAAGAGATACTTAAGACTTTTATGGTCAGAGTATACAATAAACTGCACTCCGTACAGATAATGTCTCCATATCTTCAGTGCAAATACTACCGCAGCCAATTCTAAATCATGAACTGGGTAGTTCTCCTCGTGCTTCTTCAATTGGCGAGAAGAGTAGGCTATAACCTTCCCTTGTTGCATTAAAACACATCCGAGGCCAATGCCAGATGCATCGGTGTATATTTCGAATCTCTCGCCTTCAATTGGTAAAGCTAAAACCGGGGCAGTAGTTAGATGATCTTTGAGAGCTTGGAAGCTTCTTTCACATTCCTCACTCCATTCATAACGTATCTCCTTGCGAGTTAGCCTAGTGAGTGGTACGGCTATCTTGGAGAAATCCTTGATGAATCGCCGATAGTAGCCCGCAAGACCCAAGAAACTACGGATCTCACTAGCATTGGTCGGTCTTTCCCAATTCCTTACAGCTTCAACCTTTGATGGATCTACGGATAAACCGTCTTTTGATATAACATGCCCCAAGAAAGCTACTTCTTCTAACCAAAATTCACATTTGCTGAGCTTTGCATATAACTGATTTATCCTCAATATTTGTAATGCTATTCTCAAATGCTCCTCATGCTCTTCCTTGGTCTTTGAATAGATCAGTATATCATCAATGAAAACCACTATGAATTGATCTAGATGAGGCCTGAATATACTATTCATCAACTGCATAAAGGCAGCAGGGGCATTTGTTAGTCCAAAAGGCATAACAACAAATTCATAGTGCCCATACCTGCTTCTGAACGCGGTCTTATAGATGTCCTCATCTTTGATCCTTAGTTGGTGATATCCCGACCTGAGATCAATCTTCGAAAAATACATGGATCCAGATATTTGATCGAATAACTCATCGATTCTCGGCAGTGGATACTTGTTCTTGATAGTGAGATGATTCAACTGTCGATAGTCGATGCATAACCTCATGGATCCATCTTTCTTCTTTACAAATAGCACAGGTGCTCCCCACGGGGAAGTGCTTGGTCTAATAAATCCCTTCTTGAGAAGTTCCATCAATTGCTCCTTCAGCTCCTTGAGTTCGGCAGGGGACATCCTATATGGTACCTTAGAAACTGGTCCAGCACCAGGGACCAAGTCGATGGTGAAGGCCACTTCTCTTTGTGGGGGTAATCCAGGCAAATCCTCCGGAAACACGTCCGGAAATTCTTGCACAACTGGGATGTCTTCTAGCTTAGTCTCCTTAGTCTCCTTAATGGTGACAAATGCAAGGAAAGATACACATCCTTTCCTTATTAGCTTGCTAGCTCGGAGAGCCGAAATAAGAGGTGACTCGCTCCGACTCTTAGGGCTAGAATAGACTAGTTCTGGAAAGTCCTTGAAAGTAACTTTGCTGTTACGGCAATCCACAGTTGCCTGATACCTAGATAACCAGTCTGCTCCCAATATGACGTCATATTCCTTTAGGTCTAAACATATGAGGTTGATAGGAAGATTTCTTCCTTTTACCAAGACTTCACAGTTTTGATAATGGTGAGTAATATCGGTTTCGTTTCCGAGAGGAGTAGATAAAAATATTTTCATCCATTCCGGTTCCATAGGTAGTGGGTCAGCAAACTTCTTGGAAATAAAAGAATGTGATGCACCCGTATCAAATAAGACATGTGCAGACTTGGAACAAACTTTCAGTGTACCTTCTTCTAGTCCGCCTTCGTCTTGTTCCGCCTCCTTAATAGCTTGGAGACGAGCATTCTTTGTCACCGGGCACTTTCCGTCACCGGCTTGATCATTGAGTAGGGGACAGTCGGGAATCCGATGATCACGGCTCCCACAACGGAGACACGCTCCAAGTTTCCTCCAACATTCTTCGGCCTTGTGCCCGGCCTTATCACAGTGCTTACATACCACCTTAGAAGGTGTAGTGGTGATGGAGAAAGGTTTGGTCTTCTTGAACTTTTGCTCCTGGGAGGGAGTACCTGCATTACTTGGCCTTTTCTTGAAATTGGGTTTGAAGGTGCCGGAGCTAGTAAAATTCTCCTTCTTATCTTTTCCACGGATCCTATCAGATAGTTCCGTGGCATCTTCTAGTAATTGGGCTCGTCGAACCATCTCCGAATAGACTTGTATGTCCATTGGTGCCAGTTGTGTGATATATTGGGGCCTGAGCCCATTAAGGAATCTTCGAGCTTTCATCTTCTCAGTACTAACTAAGTGTTTAGCGTACCGAGACAGCCTTGAGAACTGCGCTTCATATTCAGCCACCGACAAAGATCGTTGCTTAAGTGCGGCGAATTCAGCGGCTTTCTTCTCTTGAACTCGATCTGAGAAATATTTATTGTTGAAATGTTCAACAAACTCCTCCCAAGTAACTTGTCCTTGATCTAATGTGGCTTCTACCGACTCCCACCAGCATCGGGCGTCTCTTTCTAGTTGAAATGTGGCTAACAGGACCTTCTCTTGGTCCGAACATTGCATGACTCTAAAGACACGTTCCGTCTCTCGGATCCAGTGCTCGGCATCATGTGGATCAGTGGATCCCATGAACTTAGGAGGGTTCATGTTCTTGAAGCTTTGGTGGAGATTTCCTGCTCCACGATGTGCACCTCCTTGTGCCACTTGTTGAAGTGCCTGGGTCATGCCTTGAAGAGTGCGTTGCATGTTGCGCCATTGAGCACGTTCGGCAGCCATTGTCCTATAATTACAATAGCTATATTAGTATGTGAGGGCATTAAAAAGGCTTTTAATTCTAGGTTGACTTTAACCCTTGGTTCTACCCAATCTCACTGGTTAGAGGTTCAGACTTATCCTTGGACTTGGGTTTCCTAGGAATTGAATAACCTAGGCTCTGATACCACAAAAACTGTCACGTCTCGAGCGCGGAAGGAACCCGGAGATGCGTGACGAGTTTATATCGATCATGTCAATCAGAGTATTAGCGTACTCAACACAAAGACAGAGTGCGCATAAGTAAAGATAACCCAATCCTTTTATTCAATCACAACCTCAAAAGTACTTCTATTACAATTCACTTAATGAAAGTGCTAAGACCCAATAAAAGGAAAAGTACAATGATTGACTTAATAAATTTGAAAGATAAGACTAGTAGACGCTTGGATAGACGGAGAGCTCTAATCTCTTCACTCTTGACCTTCCCCATCCGATTGAGTCTCATCATCGGACTTACCTGAAAATAAGGAAACACTGAGTGAGCGAACGCTCAGTAGGAAATTATATCTCAAGAACTAGCAATGGGTTTAAGTAATTACAATTTTTCACATGCAAATGTAATATGGCTATGCATGTAGAAATAACTAATCAATAGAATAACACGTCGTATAAAACATCCAAGCGAGTCTTAAACAAGAGATATTCATGAGAGACTTTATAGATTATTGGCTATTTCACGCAAGTACTTTGCCCGTGTCGGGCCACGTTAGTAAAGTCACGCAAGTCGAGTCACGCACGCAAGAAAGAGAGAGTGTGTGTGTGGAATGCCAAAGATCAAGAGAAAAAGTACTTCGGTGCAATGCAAGACACCGTGATCATTACAACTCCCATGGGCACTAGTACTTTTGGGTGCTCCTCCCAGGACCAGATCGGGCCCTTATATGCACAGCATTAAAGATAGATCTAGACATCCACGATAGTTTATAGCCAATAAGGAGTTTCAAGAACAAGCTTTAATAGGATGATAAGATAAGATTCTCATGGAATTCAAGGGCAAGGCCCTTGAGTAAGGACATTCTTGCGATAAAATCCACGCAAAGCATATAAACCAGGACATGTCGATAAACTGGGTGGAGTTTGGTTCCCTAATTGGGTACCATGACAATTAAGTGTCCATATATAGATGGTCACCCACTTGATATAGAATTGAGGTCCACAAGAACAGCAGATTAATGGCATGATGTCCACATCCCATTAAGAATATTCTCATGATATCCACATAGCATATCATGAGGGCCGGTATACCATGTTTCTATAGAGTGACATGGCAAAATAGTGTAAAGGGTTTTTATGGTACAACCCGCTCAGTCGGCCTTGAGGGAATCCAAGGCTACGAGGAGACTTACGGAGGTCCCAATGACTAACTCGCCAGTCCAAAGGAACGGAATGTCCAATGGAGAGCTAGTATGTCACCGAGACTTGAGAGGTAATCGGTAAACGTCGTGGAACATGGGACTATATTCACGGAATGGAATATAGTTCCGATATATACATACATATAAATATATCTATAGATATTTAAAACCCTCGGTTCACATAAAACAGTATAAAATAATCGCACATGAATTAGCGACTTAACCTAAGTCACTACTTAACAAATTAACGCCCTTGACGGGGTCGTTTATTTTCAATTTGACGACTTCTGTATCAGTCGTCCATCATATATTTATGTTATGCCGAGGTTTCCTTAATTCTGTATTTTCAATAAAACACGCCTTATTCAGGGGTGTTATTTCATAAAGAGACGACATCGTGGCTGTCGTTAATTATCCATTTAACAGTACTTTATTCCTAGCTGGTCCTTTAGTGAACTAGTGACTCATAAAAAGTCGTTAATATAAATTCGCGCCCTTGTATAGGGCGTCTCTTTAATAAAAGACGACCTATTAAGGGTCGTTAATTCATCCCTTTCCAGGTTTTTAACATAATCTGTGGAAATTTAAAGGATAATAATTTTCAGGAAATAAATTATATGATCAGGACAAGAAAAATATCAGGGTTCGAGGCTTATGATCATGCATTAAATTAGATTCATGGTTTCATAGATATTAAATTTTAAACATTGGTATTTAATAATTACATGGAATTGACGACTCCTGGGCAGGGTGTCAGAACTCAAAGTAGCGCCCTAGGCAGGGTCGCTTCTTTTAAAATTTCGCAGAAAGCTTTGGAAACGTAGTAAAGCTATATGCATGGATGAACATATGATATTATTATGAATCTTATGCTAGTTTGGGCTACAATCCTTGAGAAAACCTACCTGATGATGATCTGGTGAAGATACGTGAAGGTTGTGAAAAGAAAACTGTACTCTGTTTTGAACAGAGTCTTCCGGGAAAACGATGTTGATGAAGAACCCACGTTCTTCAGCTAGACAAGAGAGTTACTACTTGCTGCAGACAACCTACAGAAGAAGAAGATGAAGAACGATTAAAAATCTTCATATTCTCTGACTGAAGGCAGAGGAAGAAGAACAAACCTGTTCTTCACGCACGAGACAGCAGCAGCAGGCCTTCCTTCGACAAAATAGCTATTAGGTTTCGATTTGAGGGGTATTTATAGGATTTCAGGAAACCCTTAGGGTTAGAATTTTGATTAGAACTCTAGTTTCCTTGATAGAGTCCTTACCATAATCAATCGAACACGTAGCAATCCTAAAACTTAGCCTGGATAGTCTCCTGGTTCGAATGGAACACAAATACAATTAACGCCTTAGGTTAGGGCGTGTATTTTAATTGACGTCTTGACCTATACCGTTTCTTTTACAATTCACGCCCAAGAAGAGGGCGTTTCTTTCCCTTTCCTTTTATTCATTTTGGACGTTTTTGAAATTTGACGCCCCTCAGTATAGGCGTCACTTTTTGAATTAACGTCTCAGGTGAAGGCGTTTCTTATTAAAATAGTGCCTTGTTGAGAGGCGTTATTTACATTTGACTTACTATTTATTCATTTTGGTTCTTATCATTTACTTACTTAATTTTTTTTTTTTCTTGAAATCTTCCTTTTATTTTACCAGGGTTGCTACACCCCGTCCCGTCTTAGTTTGTAAAACCTGCTCTTGCCTATGACATCTTTAAAAAAAATTAGTTATACCCTTTTGTCAAAATGACATGAACTTCAGTATAATATGTGAGGAAGATTTTGTCAAATTTGGTGAAGTTAAGAGTATATATGTAAAATTTTAGTGACTTTTAAGAGTTTAAGCCCCACTTTGGTTATGGGTTACCCCTAAGTTAACCCGAAAATAACCCAACACTATTTTTTTTTTGCTTTGGTTGAGGGTTTTGTTTAATCGATTTAGGTTAATGACTAACCCAGGGTTATTCCTGAGTTTTGAAACCCACATCTAGAGGTGGGTTAACCTCCTATGCTCAATAAATGTGTCTCTCTCTCTCTCATAATCAATGCTATTTCTCTCTCTCATTATTACTGGGTTAACCTACTATTTATAAAATCATACTAGATTAAAAGTAGGTTAGCCCACATCTTTACTCTTAGATTAACTACCCTCCTATCAAATTAAAAATGGGTTAACTTCGGACTACTTTAATCGGGTTGAGTTAGCCCACCTTTAGCCCAACTTCATATCAAAGCCAACTTAAGAGTGTACGCAAAATTATCATAGTCTTGTTCAGGGTTTTCCAAACCGTTCCGGGACGACCCGAACCGGTCGTCCCGGACCGTCCCAGAGGGAATGCGGGACTGACGGGCCTTGAGACGTGGCCGAGACGCATTGGCCCGCACTGTTCCGTGCGTCCCGCCGTGTACCATGCCGGTCCGTTGCGGGACCGGGCTGGTACGTGCGAGACCGATGGTTCGTGCCGGTTCGGCGTTAAAAGCGGGCCAACGGCAGGCTAGGCGAAGCATCCCTGGGGCATTGCAGCGGCGGCGAGGGGCGGTGCAGGCCAGGGATCCACGGTGCAGGCCTGCGGGGACGGACGATCGGAGGGCTCCGGCGAGGTTAGTTCAATATTTGCAGGTTTTTTTTCAAGAGGAGGGAGGCCGAAGGGGGGCGGACGATCGAAGGGCTCCGGCCAGATCTGGTCGTCCGGAGGCCGAAGGGGGCCAGCGGTGGCCGGTGGGAGGCCGTGGGCGCCGGTGGCCGATAGGGGATCGTGGGTGGGGCCTTGGGTGGGCGGTCAGGCCGTTGCAGGGGGAGGGTGGGGTGGTGAGATGGCAGGGGGCCGGTGGGAGACCGACGAGCGGACGGTGGAGTGGTGGGTGGGGGGGTCTGGCCAGTGGCCGGCGGTGGCCGGCGGGGCGAAAGGTGGTGGGGGGGATCGTGGGTGGGGCGGTCAGGCCGTGGCAAGGGGCTGGTGGGAGACGTTGGAGTGGTGGGGGGGGATCTAGTGGGTAGCCGGCGGTGATCGGACCGGGGGGGGGGGGGGGGGGTAAGACCGTGGCAGGGCCGCATGGGGGAGGGAGATGGTGGGGGGGCGACTGTGGCCGGTGGACAGGGGGGTGGGTGAGGTGGTGGGAGACGGGGCGGATGGGTGTAAAATTAAATTAATTAATTATAATTGTCATATTTTAAATGTTTTAAAATTAATTTTTAATTATAGATCATGTTTTAGATTAATTTAATTTTAGAATAATTAATTGTTGAATAATTATAAATTTCATATTGTAGATGTCTTGGAAATATTTTTCATGTTTTAGATAAAATATTTATTTGTGAATTTTATTCGTTCAAATTTGTAATTATTAATTAAGTGTTGAACATTTAAAATAAGAATTTTTAAAATTTTTTATAATTTTTATTTATTTATTATCTTGTTTGGTGATATTCTTAAAGTATTTATATATAAAATTTAATAATTAAGTTTAGAATATTTTTTATTATAGATCATGTTTTAGAATAATTTAGTTTTAGAATAGTTATAATTTCCATGTTTTACATATTATAGAAATAGTCTTCATGTTATATTCGTTCAAAATTTTAATTATTAATTAGATGTAGAATACTAACATTATTATTTAAAAAAATCATAATTTATATTTATTAATTATCTTGTTTGGTGATATTTCTAGACCATTTATAAGTTATATTTGTATTTTACGTTTATAAGTATAAACTTAATCATTAAATGTAGAATACTTGACTATTTTGATTTTTAATTTATAATTCTTAAATTTAGGGGATACATTTAAGCACTTCATGAATCCTAAGGAACGTCCGAATGACATTGGATGGTCACATGGAGTTATGTTGGATGGCAACCATAGTTGTTGGCGTTGTAACTATTGTAAAACAGAACACAGGGGAGGAGGTGTGTCTCAGCTGAAGAGGCACTTGGCAGGAGACGCATGTGCGGGATACTCTGAGGTTGCTGGATGTACGCATGTACCTACAGAGGTGAAACTTGCAATGGCCAGGCACCTGCGGGAGAAGAAAGCTGAGATGCAACAAAAGCAAAAAAAGAATAAAATGGATGAAGGGGCGGTCAGCGGAAGAGCAGGCGGCAGTGACAATGATGAATGCGTGTGGACACCCAGTGATGAACAACATGAAGCACATACTGAGCAGCCTAATGTGTATGTCACGGTGAATGATCCATGTGAAGCGTAATTTCGTGAGGCACTACGTCAGATTAGAGATGAGGCAAGACGTCCCGAGGAGATGAGAGTGCGAAGTCGCGAGGCGGCAAGGACGGGAGCATCAGGCAGTGGTGGTTCATCTACTACTAGACAACCACGGGGCATCAGGAGTTTTGTCACTGGTGACTCGGGTTCACAAAGAAAAAGGACACAATCGATCGATATTGAGGATGTGGAGCCTGGTGCACTATCCCGAGAGCATGGCAAACAAACAAGGGTGGACGATGCATATGGCCCGAAGGGGCCAAAATGAAAACTCGGACAGGTCGTTGCAAACTGGTGGCACCACGCGGGTCTGCATTTCAATACAGCCAACAACCCTTACTACAAGCTAATATTTCAGAAAGCACACGTTCTTGAGTTACACGTGCAACCACTTACATCGAGAGAGTTGACCGGCATATATCTTGATGAACAAGTTGCTGAGATCAAGAGTTATGTGGACTCATTCAAAAAGAAATGGTCAAAGTACGGGGTCACACTAATGTGTGATGGATGGTCAGGTACCACTAAAAGTAGCCTGATCAACTTCCTTGTTTATTGTGACAGATGTGTATTATTTCACAGGTCGGTGGATGGGTCAGGTCAAGTACATAATTATCAATATATATTGTCATTGATGGAACAAGTGGTGAACGAGGTCGGGGAGGAGTACATTGTTCAAGTGGTGACAGACAATGTCTCGAACTATAAGAAGGCTGGGGAGGAGATGATGAGGACCATATGACACCTTTCCTGGACCCCCTGTGCATCATACTGTGTAGACCTCGTGTTGAAAGAGATTGGTCAGCTTCGTGTAGTCAAGTACGTGGTCGATGTGACACAAAAGGTCACGAAATATATATATAACCATACACTTGTATTGGCATTGATGAGAGAGTATTGTGGTGGCGAACTGTTGAGGCCTGGGATCACACGATTTGCCACCAACTACATCGCATTGCAGAGCCTTTTGAAACATAAGGATGTGTTGAAGCAAATGTTTAGGGGTGGGACTTGACTGAGTTCCTCTTTTACCGCTTCACGTGAAGGAGGGGAGGTCGAGGGAATTGTCAACACCAGTAACTTTTGGGATAGAGTGCAGATATTAGTATCATTGATAGAGCCACTGTATGAGGTACTGAGATGTGTTGATGGGGATAGAGTACCAATCACGGGGTTGGTGTACAGTAAAATTGAAGCTGCAAAGCGGAAGATTCTTACAACGTCCAATAAATATGGACCCACCATCTTAGAGATTGTGGAGGACATATGGGACAGGCAAATGAGCCGCGATCTTCATATGGTAGGTAAACATTTACATTCTCTAATGTCGGTATATGTAGTTACATGACAAAAAAAATGAATTATGGGTGATTGGAGGGTACTACCTACACCCCGCCTTTCAGTATATTCGGGGACTCGCTTATGATGATACTTTGATAGAATCTGTCAACATTGTGATAGATCGACTGTCTCGCAGCCCAACAGATGTTGCTGATGCGTTGAATGAGGTATATTTGGATACTTTAACCTTTTCGAACTGAAAAAATAGTTATGTACCTATTTTTATCCGATAATGTAGATGAAAATCTTTAGAGAAGCAATTGGTTCATTTGTAACACCCAATGTTGTTGCCAGCTGTTATAGACTTGATGCAGGTAATGTACTTTATTTCATTGAACAATATAAAGATCGATCAGTATTTATTTCGTCTAATTAGCCTAGTTGTTCATTATCTACCTTAATAATAGCTGAGTGGTGGCTCAACTACGGCACAAGTGCACTGACATTAAGGAAAATTGCAATGAAAGTTATATCACAAACATCCTCCTCGAGTGGGTGCGAGAGGAATTGGTCGACATTCTCCTTTTTACATACCAAGCTCAGAAATAGGCTAACACACAGAAGGCTCGACAAAATGGTCTATGTTCATTACAATATGAAGCTAAAGGTTAAGCATGTGCAAATGGATGTAAGGAAAGGAGAGGGAGATTACGACCCAACAGATGCTGTGTACCTGCGAGACGACGATGGCCCTATAGTTTCATGGGTTTCAAGAACCACAACCGAGCGTGGTGAGGCAGAACTTGATGAGGAGGGCGAAGAACCAGGTGAGACGCCACGACCTAATACTTTTCTTGCAGCAGCTGCGTAGTAGGCTGTGGGGGAGGGAGATGACATCGATGTGCAGATGGTCGGAGACGACTTAGTAACGGGATGTGATAAGAAAGTTAATTTGGATGAAGACCTCATCATTGGAGGTGGAGACACATCTTATGCGTACGATGATACAACATGAGAGCGATTAATGCAATCTCTAGCAATTCCACGTCCACCACTAGCTCAGGTGAAATAATATATACAAATTGAATCGCATATTTGATTATAAAACCTACCAATATATCTATGTATGAAGATGTAAGAAATATATTACAGGCCGATCCGATAAATGAACAGTGGTCTCGGGTTACTGCACCGTGACATTCAATATCTACAGAACCCAAGAGGATATCCACTTCTAGAGAAGATAGGAGGAGTTCGTCATTTAGAGAGGTGAATTTATAGAACTACAAAAATATTTATATGTTATATTAAATTGCTAATTGAATTTGTTGTTGGCTAAATTGTGTAGCATTCGGTAGTATCCAAACAGCCATCTCAGTTAGCTGCACTACGGCGCTCAGCATCTAAGACATCTAAGACACCCATTCAGTCGTCTCAGGTATACTCATACGTATATATTGACACAGTACGAAATTACTCAAACTTTTTATGTAACAAAACCTCTGCTTCTCAGGCAGCCAGAGGGACACAACATGCAGCACACAAGCCACCGCCAGCTCAACAAAAGAAGAAATCTTCATGGACCACATTATTCGAGAGCAAAAAGGGCACACAACTACCAGTAAATCCGATGGACATTGGATACTTAGAGACATTAGATCCCAATGTAGATGACGACACTCCTGAGCCATCTGTTGAGCCCCGCATCAGTGGGAGTCATGACTCCGATGACGATAGTACACCGATAGGGTATTCATCTCATGGTCGTGACAGTTCTGAAGGTGGTTGTAACGATCCGAGAATCCGATTACGGGGAAGGCCCGATAACCCGAGACTCGCACCGCCACCCACGAGCCCGAAGACTCGGAAGGGTTAGAAAGATGGTGTGGGAACTACACAAGTATCACAAGTAATTGCAGAAATTAAACAGTTATAGTATTAAGCAGGAAATAAATTAGCATTATACATGGTCCACAAGATAATAATAACAAAACAACAGTAGTCCACAACTAGTACAGAGACAAGAAAAGAAAGTATAACTACACGGGGCATCCCTCGGCTCTGACCTCTGGCACTACCTCTGGGCACCCGCACCACGCTGCGCCCCAGACGCGCTCCCCTAGGGCGGCGCCTCACCTGAAACACGGTGAAAACACGCAGGGGATGAGTCTCGGAACAAGACTCAGTAGGGATCACTCGAACCTTACATCGTAAAACGGGAAACCACTACGCTAGCGGTAGGAGAGTACCTCGGAAAGGAAAGCCCTGTACTCTACTAAACAAAGGTCCTACGGCACGCAAATCGGCACACGTGCCACAGTGAGACAACCGAAACTCAACGGTCGACTCGGCAAACCCGAAGGTCAAACACACGAGCTGACAGTCTGACACTCCGTACTCGACAGGAGTACCTCCCACTAGAAGCACAGCCGGTAGCGTCCCCTGACGACTTACACCGCACCGCAGGTGAACTGCCTGACGTGGTAGCGCCTACCCAAGGCACGAACACCGCACAAGTAACCACAAACAAGTGACTAGCTGGGGTCACGCCCGTCGACGTGGGTCCAACCGCCCCCAACCATGTGTGCACACACAGACCATGCGTCCTAGGTCTGGTCCTCTGACCGGTTTTCCCCCGTAGCCGGACACTGGCTAACGACGAGGGGCCCGACGGAAACCAGTCTAAAACTGTCCTCAGGGTAGCCTCTCCACCACTCCCTGGTGGGACCACACGCGTGTAAGCAGGCTATGACTAGTGGAGGGTCACTGAAGGAGTAGACTCTCAAGTCACGGAAAACGACGCCCGCATCCGACGACGCACGGGGACCACCCCACGCACCGGCCCCGTCGTACGGTGACCATAGTCGGACCAAAAATGGGGTTGCAACCCTCTCGGGGCAACCAGGCGCCTGACGGTCCACCCCTGGACCGTCACAGGGCTGTAACGGTCTAGGCGAGACCGTCACACACACCTAGCGGCCCAATGTAGGCCGTCACACGCCTGAGGAACGCAGGGCGTAACGCGCCTGGCCCAGCGCGTTACGTTTACGTAACGCGCCTGCCATAGCGCGTTACGCGTGCCTCACACCCCCAGTGTGAAACCAGGATGTAACGCGCCTGCCCCAGTGCGTTACACGAATGTAACGCGCCTGGCCCAGTGCGTTACGCGCCCCTCACACCTAGGGTGACCCAGGACGTAACGCGCTCACCCTGGCGCGTCACGTGGACGTAACGCGCTCGCCCTGGCGCGTTACGCGCACTGACCCCCAACGGTCAAATCAACGGTAAAAGCCAACGGTCGGAACGCCCCTGACGGCCCAAGCCAGGCACGTCACACGCAAGTGGCGGTCTATCGTGGGACCGTCACAGTCCCCGACCCCCGAAGGCTAAACGAAGGGCGTGTGACGGCCTCTCCCAGGCGCGTCACACTGTGTAACGGTCCCTGGAAGGACCGTTACACGCACCCGACGGCGGAAACGGCGAGAAAGCCCAAAAACTTCAACCACGCCTCCACCGGAGAGGGGGAAATCAAAGGGGAAGACCCCTGGGGACCCCTAGCATGATTCTAGGCCATCAAAACGCGAGATCATGCGTCAAATCCATAGATCGGGCGAACTCTCCCCAAATTATGGAAAAACTCCAAACATGCTCAATCAAGCCCCTCTCGGCCTCCCCACGGCCTATAAACCACGGAAAAGAACGGCAAGGAGCTAGGGAACGTCACCCTACCTCAATGGAGCGAATGCTCCGCCGGATCGTCCGTGAACGCAAGAAATCGCCTTGAAAACCCTCGTTCTTCCTTGAGCTCCCATGATCCACGAACGCCACCACACGCACCTCGTCGCCGCCGTCGTCACCGCGCCGTCGCCCATAGTCGTCTGCAGCCGGAGGGGCTCGCCGCGGTCTCGCCGGACGAAGAAGAGAGGAAGAGGGGGGCGCCTCACGGTGGGGGAGAAAGGAGGAAGAAGAAGAAGAAGAAGGAGGAGGTTGGGGAGAAAGAGAAAATAGGGGGGTATTTATAGAAATTCCAAAAAATCTAAAAAATACCGAAAAATAGAAAATTACATTTACCGAATCGTTGGAACGCACCGATCGTAACGGTACTACTCGTGCCCAGGTGAACGACCCGGTTCACCCGCAGCGAAGTTCCGAAGGAATTGCCGAAATAGACACCGGAAATCAAAAAACACGCGTGGAAAAGCCGCGGAACGCTTCCGGGCCTCCGAAACAACCCCGGATCGCACCGATCTGAACACGAAAGATGTCCGAAATAAAATTTTAGACACAACGGAGCCGGACACTCCGAGAAACTAGATCCGCGACCCACGAAGAGGGATCCGAAAGGTCCGGA
This sequence comes from Amorphophallus konjac, assembly GCA_022559845.1. Taxonomy (NCBI): domain Eukaryota; kingdom Viridiplantae; phylum Streptophyta; class Magnoliopsida; order Alismatales; family Araceae; genus Amorphophallus; species Amorphophallus konjac. Next base: position 594,172,265 of record CM040121.1, read on the forward strand.
AAATTACAACCCTCCCCCCTTAAGGAATTTCATCCTCGAAATTAAGAACAACCTAAGGGGAAAAAAGAGGAAGACTCACTCAAACAGGTAAGGGAACTGCTGACGCATCTCGTCCTCACGCTCCCAAGAAGCCTCACCACCAGAGTGTCGCTGCCACACCACCTTGACCAAGGGGATGACCTTGTTCCGCAGGCGCTGCTCTCGCCTATCCTCCACACGGATCGGAAACTCTAGGAGATAAAGATCTGGAGTCACCTCGGGCCAACCAGAATCCTCGAGCACATGAGAGTTATCGGGCATATACTTCCGCAGCATCGAGACGTGAAACACGTCATGCACCGACGCCAACTCAGGGGGTAACCGCATCCGATAAGCAACCTCACCGATGCGTTCCATAACTGGAAACGGACCAACATAGCGAGGACTCAACTTCCCACGCCATCCAAAACGCATCACCCCCTTCATCGGAGAAACTCTCAAGAACACACGATCGCCCACGGCGAACTCGAGAGGCTGCCTCCTACGGTCAGCATAGCTCTTCTGCCGACACTGGGCCGCCAACATGTTCTGACGAACCACGTGCACCACATCCACACATTGCTGCACCAACTCGGGTCCCGTCAAAACACGCTCACCAACCTCAAACCAATCGAGTGGAGTCCGGCAAGGACGCCCATACAAAGCCTCATAAGGAGCCATGCCGATGCTCGAATGATAACTGTTGTTATAGGCAAACTCCACCAACGGCAGGTGGTGAATTCAACTCCCCTGCCACTCCAGGCAGCAGGATCTCAGCATGTCCTCCAAAGTTTGGATGATCCTCTCTGACTGACCATCTGACTGAGGATGATACGCCGAGCTAAATGCCAACTCTGTGCCAAGAGCTCACAGGAAACTCCTCCAAAATCCAGAAGTGAAGCGCGGATCCTGATCTGACACGATCGAAATGGGAACCCCATGCAACGGAACGATCCGCTCCACATAAAGACGAGCCAACTTGGACACACTCCAGCTGACTTTGACTGGTAACAACCGAGTCACCTTCGTCAGCCTATCCACCTGCAACCAAATGCTGTCCTGCCCACTCGGGGTCCTGGGCAATCCCACCATGAAATCTGTGGTCACGTGGTCCCACTTCCACGCAGGAACATCCAAGGGATGAAGAGTACCTCCTGGTCGCTGATGCTCCGCCTTCACCTGTTGACAGATCAGGCACCTGGCCACTCAGCAACATATCTCTTCATGCCAAGCCACCAGAACTGTCTCCTCAAGTTTCGATACATCTTTGTCGCACCCGGGTGTACGGTGTACCTGCTCCCATGAGCCTCGCGCAACACCGCACGACGAACCTACTCCTCCGCTGGGACGTACAGCATGCCACGAAACCTCGCAGCACCGTCCTTGCCGAGCTCCACATCGGCCATCGCCAGAATCCGGGACAACTCGGGGTCCGCATGCTGAGCCTCTATCACCTAACGACGGATAGCAGGAGTGACAGTCAGACTCGCAAGCACTTCTAACTCAGGCTCTGGGGGAATCTTGAGCCTGAAGGACACTTCGGGCACTTGTTCCCAGAGCCTCCACTTTCTCAACATCAAGCCACTGACCGCGACCTTTCGACTCAAGGCATCGGCGACAACATTCATCCTGCCCGGCTGATAAGACAGGGTGAAGTCGTAATCCTTCATGAACTCCATTCAACGCCTTTGCCTGAGGTTCAGGTCCCTCTTCGAGAACACATACCTCAAACTCTGATGGTCAGTGAACACCTCGAACTTCTCACCGTACAGATAATGCCTCCAGATCTTCAGCGCGAAGATCACCACCGCCAACTCAAGGTCATGGGTATGGTAGTTCTCCTCATGGGGCTTTAACTGCCGAGATGCATAAGCTACCACTCTACCATATTGCATCAATACAGCACCCAATACGACCCCGGAAGCATCTGTACACACCACAGAACCTCCCGATCCAGAAGGTAAAACCAATACCGGAGTCGAGGTGAGCAATCTCTTCGGCTCCCTGAAGCTCTGCTCACACTCCTCAGACCAGACGAAAGGCACATCCTTCCGCGTGATTCTAGTCATCGGGGTCGCAATGCGAGAAAAATCCTGCATAAACCGGCGATAATAGCCCGCAAGCCCCAAGAAACTCCAGATCTCCGTCACCGACCTCGGCCTCGGCCACTGCATTACTGTCTCAACCTTAGCGGGGTCCACGGAAATGCCATCACCAGAAATCACGTGCCCCATAAAGTGCACCTCGCAGAGCCAGAACTCGCACTTGCAGAGCTTCGCATACAACTGGTGATCTCGCAACGTCTGCAGCACTACACCTAAATGGTACGCGTGCTCCTCGGCAGACCGTGAATAAAGAAGGATGTCGTCCACGAATATGACCACGAACTGGTCCAAATACGGACGAAACACCATCTGCATCAAGTCCATGAAGGCTGCAGGGGCATTGGTGAGCCCGAACGGCATCACCAGAAACTCATAATGCTCGTACCTCGTACTGAATGCAGTCTTCTCCACATCGGACTCGCGAATCCTCAGCTGATAGTAACCGGACCGCAAATCAATCCGCGAGAACACTCGCGCAGACTGAAGCTAGTCGAACAAATCATCAATCTGTGGCAACGGTTACTTGTTCTTAATGGTCACTTCATTCAGCTGCCGATAGTCAATGCATAGCCGCAGACTACCGTCCTTCTTCTTCACAAACAACACGGGCGCACCCCAAGGGAAAAAACTAGGACGAACGTACCCCTTGGCCAACAACTCCTGCAACTCCGCCCTCAACTCCCTCAACTCAGCGGGGGCCATACGGTAGGGAGCCTTCGCCAAAGGTCCCGTACCAGGCACGACCTCGATCACAAAATCGATCTCCCGCTGGGGAGGTAACCCAGGCAATTCCTCGGGAAAAACGTCGGGAAACTCGCACACCACCAGAATGTCCTCGACACTCGGCTCCATCCGTTCGGTCACAACCACGGACGCGAGAAAGCCCTGACAACCAGAATCAAGCAACCGACGGGCTCGAATCGCAGAGATGAGGAATCGAGAAGAGGTGGAACAGATACCTTGGAAATAGAAGGTCCGCTTGCTCGGATGCTGGAAGTAGACCCTCTTTATTCCACAATCCACCACCGCTCCATGAATCTCGAGCCAATCCATGCCTAGAATCACATCATAATCCCAAAGCTGCAACGCATACAACCTGCCTGGCATACTCCGCCCATCGATCCAAACCGGAACCTGATCGAAGCAATACGGGGTGACCATGAAATCACCCGAAGGCAGTTCCACTGCCAAATCACAAGGCAACTGGGTCACCGGCTCCTCGACGCTCAGCGCGAAATCCTCCGAAATAAACGAATGAGACGCGCCAGAATCAAATTAAACCCGAGCCGCGCAACCCAAAATCTGAACGGTACCTTCCACGAGCTGCGACGCCACTGCCTCTGCCCTGGTCATGTGCGTGATCTGGCCTCAAGCTCTCTGCCTGCCTCCCACGCTAGCTGACCTGGGTAGCGACGGATACTGTCCCTGCTGCTGCTGCCTCTGCTGCTGGGGAACATGCTGCTGTGGCGGCTGTCTCTGAGGACAGTCACGCGCCATATGCCCTGGCTGGTCACACAGAAAACAGATGATCGGCACCGTGCACTGCCTGCCTGGGTGGAATCCACTACACCGTGGACACGGTCCTCGCGACCCACCCACTGATCCCTGACGCTGCAAGGGGATCGGCTGCTGTACACTGCCCGATGAAGCTTGCCCCTGATCCTTGGACTTCTTCTTCCGGAAACTCTTCCCGAAGAACTTCTTAACCTTCGAGCCAAAAGACGCAGACCCTGTCATCGATGCTACCGGTGTCGGCACTCCTGAACCACCCGACGCATGCTGGAAGGAACCTTGCTGCTGGGTAGCTGACGGCTGGCTACGACCTGACAAGGACTGTCCCTGGCTGATCGGTCCTCGGGTCCTCTGCATATCCATCTCCAAAGAAGCCGCAACACGAGACGCTGTCTCTAGATCAGTGGTGTAACGACCCGAGAATCCGATTACCGGGAAGGCCCGATAACCCGAGACTCGTACCGCCACCCACGAGTCCGAAGACTCGGAAGGGTTAAAAGGATGGTGTGGAAACTACGTAAGCATCACAGATAATTGCAGAAATTAAACAGTTATAATATTAAGCAGGAAATAAATTAACAATTTACATGGTCCACAATAAAGAACAATAATAACAGCAGTCCACGACTAGTACAGTGACAAGAAAGAAAAGTACAGCTACACGGGGCATCCCCCGGCTCTGACCTCTGGCACTACCTCTGGGCACCCGCACCACGCTGGGCTCCTGACGCGCTCCCCGAAGGTGGCGTCTCACCTGAAACACGGTGAAAACACGCAGGGAATGAGTCTCAGAACAAGACTCAGTAGGGATCACTCGAACCCTACCTCGAAAAACGAGAAACCACTACTCTAGCGGTAGGAAAGTACCTCGGAAAGGAAAGCCCTGTACTCTACAGAACTAGACCCTACGGCACGCAAACCGACACACGTGCCACGGTACGAGAAGACCGAAACTCAACGGTCGAACCGTCAAAACCAGAAGGTCGGAAACACACGACTGACAGTCTAACACTCCGTACTCGACAGGAGTACCACCCACTAGAAGCACAGCCGGTAGCGTCCCCTGACGTCTTACACCGCACCGCAGGTGAACCGCCTGACGTGGTAGGTCCTACCCAAGGCGCGAACACCGTACAAGTAACCACAAACAAGTAACTAGCTGGGGTCACGCCCGTCGACGTGGGTCCAACCGCCCCCAACCACGTGTGCACACACAGACCTTGCGTCACTAGGTCTGGTCCTCTGACCGGTTTTCCCCCATAGCCGGACTCTGGCTACCGACGAGGGGCCTACGGTAACCGGTCCACAAACCGTCTCGAAAGGTGGGTGCCCGTACACCACTCCCAGGTGAGACCAGCACCTCGTACTGGTGGGCTACGACTAGTGGAGGGTCACTGAAGGAGTAGACTCTCGAGTCAACGGAAAACAACGTCCGAAACCGACAACGTGTGGGAATCACCCCACGCACCAGCTCCGTCAAACGGGGCCACGGTCGGAGAAAAACGGACGCACCGCCCACGGCCAACTCATGACCAAGGCAAACGGAACCTCCGGACACCAAAGACACGGTCACGGAACTCCACGGGGTGCTCGGGACGCACACACGGCCCAAGGGGAACACCCAACAACGAACCAAATCGCGCTAGGGATACCTAGCGCGACAGGGCATGTCGCGCTAGGGTCCCCTAGCGCAACAAGGGTTGTCGCGCTATGGCCCCATAGCGCGACACGGACCATCGCGCTAGGGAACCCTAGCGCGACAGGGACCATCGCGCTAGGTCCTCCTAGCGCGACAAGGATGATCGCGCTAGGGCCCCATAGCGCGACACGAACCGCCAAACTGTTCATCTTCTCCGATGAACGCGCTCGGTCGGGGCAGCGCGACCTCCAAGAACGCGCTACTGGAGTATAGCGCGTTCTCAGTCCGCGGCCGAAAACGGTAAGAACGTCCAAAAATTCCAACCACGCCCCCATACCTCCATAGGAGAGGGGGAAAACAAAGGGGAAGACCCCTGGGGACCCCTAGCATGATTCTAGGCCCTCAAAACACGAATCCATGCATTGAATCCATAGATCGGGCGAGCTCTCCCCAAATCATGGAAAAACCCAAAAACGCTCAAATGATCCCCTCTCGGCCTCCCCGCGGCCTATAAATCGCGGAAAAGAACGGCATGAGGCTAAGGAACGTCACCCTACCTCAATGGAGCGAATGCTCCGCCGGATCGATCACGAATCACGAAGAATGCTCGAAGCTTCACGAACTCCCCACGCTTCCCACGCTCGCCGCACGCCCACGAGATCGCCTCACCGTCGCCCACGCGTCCGCGCCGTCGCCGCGCCGCCGTCCGTAGCCGGAGAGGGGCTCGCCGCGTCCGAATGGGAGAGAGGGAGAGAGAGGAGGGCTCACGGTGGGAAGAAACGGAGGAAAAGGAAGAAGAAGAAAGAGAAAGGAGAAAAGAAAAAGAAAAAGAATTAGGATTTATAGAAAATCCGAATTTTCGGAAAAATATCGAAAAATAGAAAAATACATTTCTGGAATCCTCGGAACGCACCGATCGCAACGGTACCACTCGTGCCCGGGTGAACGGCCCAGTTAACCCGCAGCGAGCGTCCGAAGGAAAAGCCGAAACACACACCGGGAATCGGAAAACACACGCGGAAAAGCCGCGGAACGCCTCCGGGCCTCCGAAACGACTCCGGATCACGCCGATCCGAACACGAAAGATGTCCAAAACGAAATTTCGGACACAACAGAGCCGGACGCTCCGAAAACCAGATCCGGGACCCACGAAGAAGGATCCGAGAGGTCCGGGATATTACAAGTGGCCCCGTTCGTGATCAGATGGTGCCTCAGCTCCTGCCTCAAGCCCTGGATGAACTGCGCGGTCTTCACCCTCTCATGCTCCATGATGTGAGGTGCATACCAAGCCAGCTCGACAAACCTACCCATGTACTGCAACACGGACATGTCGCCATGCACCAGCTCCAGAAACTCACGCATCCGCTGCGTAGCAACGTAGTCTGGACAGTACGTACGCTCGAAAGCACTGACGAAGTCATCCCACTCGACCTGCTCAAGTGGACGAAGCTGAAAAGACGTCTTCCACTCGGAAGACCACCACTTCCGAGCCATACCCTGCAACTGGTTGTAGGCCAACACTACTCTGTCCTTGGCAGCACTCTTCGCAGAACTGAACACCCGCTCCATCTCGTCAAGCCAATCACGAGCCGCATCATGGTCTGCCTGGCCGCTGAAGTAAGGTGGATGGAACTGTAAGAAGTCCCTCACTACTCGGCCTGGCCCACCCCTAGCTGACGAGCCCTCAGCAGCCTCTCCGCCGAACTGCTAAGACATAAGCTGGTATATGCCACAGAAGAAATCCTCGGCCCCCGGAAACCTCGCAGGATCCACTGCCTCGGTGGCCCCTGGTGGCACTCTACTCTGCTCCTCCTGGTCCCTCTGGACCCCCTGCTGGATCTCCTGACCTCCAGCCAACTGCCCCTGCTGAGAGCGAGTCGCCCGCCTCGGCGCCATACTCGCACATGAAGCAAAAGACAGAAAACACGAGAACGGCAAGGTCAAGAAAACGCGCGATGCCCAATGCCAGTGTCAACTGTACATCATCGCTGTGGACTAGTGGACCACTACAATTGCCTATGATTCTCGCATAATTCCAAAACCTCGCTCTGATACCAGCTGTAACGATACGAGAATCCGATTACCGGGAAGGCCCGATAACCCGAGACTCACACCGCCACCCACGAGCCCGAAGACTCGGAAGGGTTAGAAGGATGGTGTGGGAACTATACAAGTATCACAAGTAATTGCAGAAATTAAACAGTTATAGTATTAAGCAGAAAATAAATTAGCATTATACATGGTCCACAAGATAACAATAACAAAACAACAGTAGTCCACAACTAGTACAGAGACAAGAAAAGAAAGTACAGCTACACGGGGCATCCCCCGGCTCTGACCTCTGGCACTACCTTTGGGCACCCGCACCACGCTGCGCCCCAGACGCGCTCCCCTGGGGCGGCGCCTCACTTGAAACACGGTGAAAACACGCAGGGGATGAGTCTCGAAACAAGACTCAGTAGGGATCACTCGAACCCTACCTCATAAAACGGGAAACCACTACGCTAGCGGTAGGAGAGTACCTCGGAAAGGAAAGCCCTGTACTCTACCAAACAAAGGTCCTACGGCACGCAAATCGGCACACGTGCCACGGTGAGACAACCGAAACTCAACGGTCGACCCGGCAAACCCGAAGGTCAAACACACGAGCTGACAGTCTGACACTCCGTACTCGACAGGAGTACCTCCCACTAGAAGCACAGCCGGTAGCGTCCCCTGACGACTTACACCGCACCGCAGGTGAACTGCCTGACGTGGTAGCGCCTACCCAAGGCACGAACACCGCACAAGTAACCACAAACAAGTGACTAGCTGGGGTCACGCCCATCGACGTGGCTCCAACCGCCCCCAACCACGTATGCACACACAGACCATGCGTCCTAGGTCTGGTCCTCTGACCAGTTTTCCCCCGTAGCCGGACTCTGGCTAAGGACGAGGGGCCCGATGGAAACGAGTCTAAAACCGTCCTCAGGGTAGCCTCTCCACCACTCCCTGGTGGGACCACACGCGTGTAAGCAGGCTACGACTAGTGGAGGGTCACTGAAGGAGTAGACTCTCAAGTCACGAAAAATGACGCCCGCATCCGACGACGCACGGGGACCACCCCACGCACCGGCCCCGTCGCACGGTGACCACAGTCGAACCAAAAACGGGGTTGCAACCCTCTCGGGGCAACCAGGCGCCTGACGGTCCACCCCTGGACTGTCACAGGGTTGTAACGGTCTAGGCGAGACCGTCACACACACCTGGCGGCCCAACGCAGGCCGTCACACGCCTGAGGAACGCAGGGCGTAACGCGCCTGGCCCATCGCGTTACGCAAACGTAACGCGCCTGCCATAGCGCGTTACGCGCGCCTCACACCCCCAGTGTGAAACCAGGATGTAACGCGCCATCCCCAGCGCGTTACACGAATGTAACGCGCCTGGCGCAGCGCGTTACGCGCCCCTCACACTTGGGGTGACCCATGACGTAACGCGCTCACCTTGGCGCGTCACGCGGACGTAACGCGCCCGCCCTGGCGCGTTACGCGCACTGACCCCCAACGGTCAAATCAACGGTAAAAGCCAACTGTTGGAACGCCCCTGACGGCCCAAGCCAGGCGCGTCACACGCATGTGGCGGTCTATCGTGGGACCGTCACAGTCCCTGCCCCCCGAAGGCTAAACGAAGGGCGTGTGACGGCCTCTCCCAGGCGCGTCACACCGTGTAACAGTCCCTGGAAGGACCGTTACACGCACCCGACGGCGGAAACGGCAGGAAAGCCCAAAAACTTCAACCACGCCCCCATGCCTCCACCGGTGAGGGGAAAATCAAAGGGGAAGACCCCTGGGGACCCCTAGCATGATTCTAGGCTATCAAAACGCGAGATCATGCGTCAAATCCATAGATCGGGCGAGCTCTCCCCAAATCATGTAAAAACCCCAAACATGCTCAATCAAGCCCCTCTCGGCCTCCCCACGGCCTATAAACCACGGAAAAGAACGACAAGGAGCTAGGGAACGTCACCCTACCTCAATGGAGCGAATGCTCCGCCGGATCGTCCGTGAACGCAAGAAATCGCCTTGAAAACCCTCGTTCTTCCTTGAGCTCCCACGATCCACGAACGCCACCACACGCACCTCGTCGCCGCCGTCGTCACCGCACCGTCGCCCACAGCCGTCTGCAGCCGGAGGGGCTCGCCGCGGTCTCGCCGGACGAAGAAGAGAGGAAGAGGGGGGCGCCTCACGGTGGGGGAGAAAGGAGGAAGAAGAAGAAGGAGGAGGAGGAGGTGGGGGAGAAAGGGAAAATATGGGGGTATTTATAGACATTCCGGAAAATCTGGAAAATATCGAAAAATAGAAAATTACATTTTTGGAATCCTCGGAACGCACCGATCGCAACGGTACTACTCGTGCCCAAGTGAACAACCCGGTTCACCCGCAGCGAGGTTCCGAAGGAATTGCCGAAACACACACCGGAAATCAGAAAACACGCGTGGAAAAGCCACGGAACGCTTCCGGGCCTCCGAAACAACCCCGGATCGCGCCGATCTGAACACGAAAGATGTCCGAAACGAAATTTCAGATACAACGGAGCTGGACACTTCGAGAAACCAGATCTGGGACCCACGAAGAGGGATCCGAAAGGTCCGGGATATTACATTGGTCAACGGAGTCGTCGTGGGGATAGTAGTGCTGGTGTGGATAGTATAGCAGTGGTCAAGGGCTGGGGCGATGCAGTGGTCATGGGGGCCACAAACGTGCGGAATGGACATAGGAACAACACTTCACACATGCCACGCAAGATGAGGACCATGGTGCTCCAGCATCAGGGACGAGGTGGGCAGATGATTATTGGGATCCATACTATGGAAGTTATGTTGCAGAAAGTACCAGCTATCAAGGCATGTTGTCTGATTTTGAGAGGATGAGCACACATGACTCTCAAGGATCAGGAAGTGAGTATGGACAGTCATGGCAGCAGCAGCCGATATATCATGATGATTCTGAAAGTAGTAGTTCATTCTTCCCATCGTATCCATATCCTCAGGCCCATACTTCATTGCCGCAATATACGGAATGATACAGTCAGCTCTCACCTGCGCCACCGCCGGTCATGTACTCACAAGGTTCGCATCAGTATGAATACTAAATACGCATGTACTGGGAGAACTATGCAGGTTCGATGCGTTATGAAGACTATCTGTCCTATCTGCAGACCACATTTAATGTCAGATTATTTGGAGATGAGATGTGGCCAAGTTTGGGCTCATATGACTAGGAGTATGTATCATTTATTTATATTTATAAATAACTAATAATTAATTGTAAATTTCTTCATATCTTGAGTTTTGCATTTGCCATTGAAGTTACTGATGTAAAATTTTACAACATTTGCAGGTCATCGTGGACGGACGACGTCATCCTGCGTGGGAGCATGTGTGCACTATTGAGGGCGATCGACATGTGCACTGTAGATACTGTGGACATGGCGTCACCGGCATACACAGATCTGTAGAGCACCTTGCGGGAGTGGGACGGGATTGCCATGTATGCTCCTTAGTTCCAGAGGATGTCCGAGATTACTTTCGGACACAGTTACGGGAGGGATATATTTCTCGTAGTAGAGCCGGGGCATCGTCTTCTACGTCTAGGGTACCCGCACCACCACCACCAGGCAGATCAGGATCTTCCTCCACGTCCACAGTTCGAGCAGCACCAGCACCAGTCGCACCAGTAGCACATGATAGAATTGAATGTATAGATGTAGTGATGATTTTTTTTAGAGAATTTCATGTACCCTCCACTACTTCACATGATCCATTGTTTGTGCAGATGGTTACATATTTTTAGACTCACCCACATACACGTCCACCCACTACGATATGGTTAGATTATACGGGTCATGGTTCTCATGTATCTGATTCTGATTGGGACAATGAATTTACAGATGAGTCTGATGAGTGAGTTTTGACATTTTATACTTTATGAGTGGAGTTGAATGATGTCATTATTATGTCTATGTTCACTTCAACACATCACGATATCTTTTTTTATCTCTTCAAATAACATGTTCAATTGAAAGGTAGAATATGTTATTTCTATGTAATTAATTCTATGTAATTTAATATGCATCTATGATAAAAAAATCAACATTTTATTAATTTTCAATGCATATATTATGTTACAATTTGTTAGATTTGTATTTAAAATTAAAAAATTAAAAAATTTAAAAAATCACGTCTTTTTCACCTTCTCGTAGAGCGTCCCGGTACGCTGGCCGTCCCGGCCGTACCGTCCCATCCCGAGTCGTGATCGGGACGGCCAGGACGGTAAACCCTGATTTTGTTTGACATATTCAGTTAGAGTTGACAACATTTTGAAGGGAGGGGTATAACTATAACCTTCGGAGAATGTCAAGGGTATTTATAGCAATATGGGGAAGTTAGGGTATGTATAGTAACGTTTAGTTTCTCGGGGTATATTTGTATATGTGCAATAACGCTTATAATAAATAAAACTATTACAAAGGGAACACCAATCCCGATATATTCGGAATCCCCAGGACGAACCGACGATAGTACCCGGACCAACCCGAACGTCGACTATGGCTGCTACAACTGCTACAAGCCTACAACTCACTGGCCAGCGGCCACTACATCGCTACCAACGGACAACCAAAGGGGGACCTACCATTTCAAATTCAAATAAAAGAGAGGTAGCAGAGGAGCTGTGCAAGCGCCCCCGTGCAGCCACAACGTTGCGATTACTCTGTCCCCCCTCCCCCCCCCCTCGAGGAACAGAAGCGAAACCCTGGTCCTCCATCCCGACGAGGCCCCCGTTGGCCCTGCAGTAACGATCTCAGAAGGCATGGGGGATCTCTGCAGGACAGCGCCGTTCCAGGACAACCGTGTGGCGTCAAGAAAGGCAGAGGAAGCAGGTCCCTCTTTTTCCCCCCCTCCTATTTGACCCTTCCATGTTCTTACCGGAAGATCTCAGCTGATCACGCCCTCCACTTTGTTTATTTTCTTCTTCGGTTCCCTCTCTTACTGTTTTTTCTTCGATGTTCGTGTTTTCCCCCATTAAGTGGGTTTCTTGACTTGGCTGGACTTCAAGTTTCGGTCGGTCTTTCATGTGTTTCTTGCTCCGGTGCGCTGAATCTGGCAGCGGCGTTGCATATTTCTGGCGTTTATGCTACAATCCAGGCTTGGCTGATATATAATCACACGTCGAAGACCCACCTTTTTTAATGATTATTTTTCACGTTTACTAGGGTTTCAAGCATATGGGTGTTTTCCTAATGATTTATCTGCACGTAGTTGTCCTGGTTGTTTTGAATCGTGGCTTGCTAAGAATCAGTAATTTCCAACCACTTAGATTTTTAGTTGTCCTGAAACAATGTACAGTCCCAAGGTCACTTGTTCATCTCAAGCCCTCTTTATTTCTGTTTCCTTAAGGCATGCGACCTTAATACGTCTTCTCACAGATTATTCTCTGCCCCAACCCCCGTCCCCCCACACTCTTGTGCAGCATTAAGGCGTTTTCAAGCTGCCGGATGGCTGGAAAGCATGGTTGGTCCTATTGCCTTATCATCACAGCCGTCAGAGATGGAGTTTGTTTCTTGCTTGAGGAATGGCCTGGTCCTTTGTAATCTGATTAATAAGATCCAACCAGGGGCTGTACACAAAGTAACTTAACACACCAGTACTATTTTCCTTATTTGTTAACTGTGCTTATCCTCTTCTTCCATTTAGTTATTTATTTTTATGGTTAAAGGTTGTCAACAATCAATCATCTCGATTGAGCTTTGAAACTCAGCCCCCACCAGCTTACCAATATTTTGAGAACATACGCAATTTTCTAGTTGCGGTAGAAGATCTGAAGTTGCCAGCATTTGAAGCTTCGGACCTTGAAAAGGTAAAGCCCAATATAATGAACTTAATTTCTTGTGCCGACCTTAATAATCCCTCTTGTCTGACAGTTCATACATTTCAGGACACATTAGAGTCTGGATCAACGACTAAAATAGTTGATTGCATTCTGGCGCTTAAGTCATTCCATGAATGGAAGATGTATAATGGTGGAAATGGTTCATGCAAATTTATCAAATCTCCTGCTGTTCCCAGTAAATTTTATAATCACGTTACTTCTTCAAGGTCTGAAATTTGCAGAAGTTTGGATATGGTAACTGATTTGAAGAAGCAAGATATGCTGAATGAGGCACCAAATAGTGAAGGTGATAAATGTTTGATGCCTAGATAGTTCATAATCCCTTCTGATGACAGTATCTTTAATTTTTGTTTGCTCTCTAGGCTTAAAATTAATCTATGTTTCTTTTGCTTTTTCTATTGCCCAGATTTACTTGTGAAGATGTTGTCTGAGCAAGTCCTTGATTTGAAAGAGAATGTAGATTATAACCTTATGGCTTCAGTTCTTAATGAAGTATCGGTAATATTCTGGACCTTTGATCATTCAATATGAAGCTCCGTATAGATAGACATAACCTGTCTATCTTTAAGAGAGGAAAAAAAACCCTGTCTGGCTGTCTTGAACTAAACTTATTGGTGCAGGATCCAGTCAAGGTATTTACTGAAATCATCTCGACCAGTCTTCTGACTCAACAGGTGCATCCCTTATCATATATAAACTTTTCTTATGTAATCATTTGAATTCATCAAAACTTCGGCAGCTTTGATAATGGAATAAAGGTAGAATAGGGTGGCTTATTCCCATTTTTCCGCCTAATCGGGTTTGGTAGCATGGGTAGGTTATTCGGGATTGGGTGGGTTGTTCCGGAGTTAAGGTTGAGTAGCTTATTCGACCAAAAGGTCGAATTAGCTAATCAAGGTCGGATAGGGTAAGGTTATGTGGTTTTCTTATTCATTCTACTTCTAATTATTTTATCTATTTTAATTTTCCCATTCTAGGTATAATAAGAAACTAGTTACCAAACTCGGTTAGGCTTAACCCTGGAATAACTTACCCGGGCTTACCCTAATTGGCTCACCCTAACTGCTTATTAAAGCGGATTCCTTTTCTTGAATGTTTATTTGAGAAAGAATTAATGGAGCTTGAAGGTGGTCCACATTGGAGGAAAATGAACAGAATAGATGCATTGCAGGAACTCCGTGGCAATGGGTTGCCCCTTTGTTATCTATTATATAGCTACTACATTCTGGATGAGACAACATATATTATGTTTCATTGAGCCATTAGGTTGTTTTGTATTTAAAGATGGGGATTTAAGACCACTTTTTGTAAACATCTTTCAGAAAAAATGTACTTGTTACGTTTACACCCTAATGAAATGCAGACGGTAGAAGGATTTGTCTCTATGCATACTTAGGACAAAAAATGTCCATGATGCGTAAGTGCATCTAAAAAGTCTTAGTTGCTCTACCAGAGACGTATTACCATTATTACAGATTTATGTTTCAAAACTGTTAGTAGCTTGCGAGTAAAAGTACAATTATTGAATGCTGCCTTGTTGGGACAGTGGGATGAGTGTTCACATGATTAAACACAAAGTTGTATCATTGAGCAGGAAACGAGAAGTTCAGCTCGATTCAATTTCACTTCCCTCGTCTTCTAGACACTAGAACTGGAGCCATTTTTATGGCTTTTTTGCACCTATACCCGTATAAACTACTGTATATGCCCCTGATTTCCACATATTGTCATAAATACCTTTGACAACTTTAAAAAGCTGCAGTTATACCCTTCTCGTCAAAACTACTGTGTTGGCCAACTGCATTTCACGGCCTAAGCATTTTTAAAACATCAAACAGATGTATTAATGATATTCATGGTATGCACTGTAAGAGAAATTGTGAAAACAAACAGATGGCAAAAAGAATATCTTGCTTGGATAGTCTCAAGTTGGATCACTTTTCATTAATATGCTTTATGGCAAAAAGAAGATCATGTCTGGATAGTCTCAAGTTGGATCACTTTTCATTAATATTCTTTTATGGTGAAGCACGGAATGTGAGAAGCAGATGGGGAACCTGGCCAGACCCGGTCTTGGAATCAGAACTGGTCCCAACTAGTTCCTGTCCCAGAAACGGTCTTTGAAACCTTGCTTTGGTCAACTTTGCATTTTCCCCCCTTATGATGACAATGAATTATTTATGTCATTATTTTGATAAAAAAATTCCTACATTTTTTATGATGTAGTAATCATCATACAAGAGAAAAATCTATTTTTGATTGTTTTCTTTTATACTTTCGAGGAGATGAGTTTTCATCTCTGGTATAAAATTTAAGCTATACTGATTTTTAGTCCCTAAAATAGATTGTTTTCATTGTTTCATAATTAATGGATAGTTAGTGATATGTGCTTCTTGCATCGTGTAATGTTGAGGCATTTAGGATGTGGATACCGTGCATGATAAGGACATCTTAGATCTCATGAGAACATATAGTTTGCAAAGCAAATATGGTGCTCTAGGCAGTCTTGAACTGTACCATGTCCTCATTAGTAGATTGTCCTCTGCAGTTTAAATTCAAATTTTTGTGAAAATCCTGCATCAGAAATTGATTAAGTGATGTTAGTTCATTTATGAAGAAGAAATTCACCAAAAATATCTACACCATAAAAGAGGTTTTGTTTGTGATGATTGCTCAAATTTTTTACATCTTCCATCTTTTCTCTATTGCTAGTAAATAGACATAAAAATGTTTTTTTCTTGTAATATTTATGTCCTTCACCTTTTTAACAGAAATCTAAGTGGGGAATCAGTAGTCCATTTGTTTCTTGGTTTCTTGCATTTTTAAGGAGATTTCTATTAAATCTGCTGATTTTGTTTGATTACCATTGTCCATGAAATTTCTATTATTTTCTGTTTCATTTTAGAATGTAACAGGCAGTTTCTTTCTTTTTGTAGCTAAAATCAGATCAGTCATCAAGGGAAAATGCTATGCTGGAAAGAGATTATAAAGTATGATGTTTGTTGTTTTCATATTTAAACAGCTTACTCTTTGAGATTAAGGCATATAGCGATATAAGTTTTTCAGCTTTCAGTCAGTCTTACAATATCTTTTCATACTTTACATGAAATTTACCACTTCTTAGTTACCACCTGGCAACCACATGTGCCATGTGGGGTTGAAAAACCAAGACATGTCAGCACGAACGTGTAAGTCCACATTTGTTCATGATAGTCTATTGATAGTTAATATGATGATATACCAATTTAAACCAGTGCAATTTATCAAGTGGTTCTGGAATGGGTCTGTTATTGATGAAGATTGCCAAAAGAGCATTTAACTTCTCTGTGTAGTGTCCAGGGACCCTAGTATGTTGTGTATACTTGGGACTGCTTTCCTTGCATATTTTTTTCAGTCAATCCATATCATTGGTCATTTAATAAAATATATTGTTGATCCTACGGAATAAAGTATAGATGAATACAAGATTCAAAATCTCTGTTGTTTGCTATCCCTATGGGATATTGGTAGTGATTTCTATGTATGAAAGTATCTGATATGCTTTAATTTCAAGTGGTTTTTAATTTGATTGACCTTTCAAGTGGTTTATTATTTTGTTTCAGCATTGTAACTGGTGTTTTGGAAATGGCAACTGCAATCATTGGCAGATCCTAAAGGCACATGAGAAAGAACTTGGGGTAAGCTTGTTCATGGTTAAATTTGTGATTTTAAATGCATATGCAGAAAAAAACATTATAGTTCATTAAGACTAAACTTCAAACCTTTGAGGAACTTCTATATTTTTTATTTCAGTTTTTATGTGAGGTCAACAATGCATAAGCGACTTCTTGAACTCCATTCAAATTACATCTACCATTGGTGCATCAATGAGAGTTGCTTATTTCTTATCTTAATCATCTTTGTCTTTTATATGTTCAATTCTATTAAACTGCAAGGACTCCAATTGCACTTAAAATGGAGAACACTTTATGAAGCAGCATGTGAAACTAGCTACAGATGTTCCAACTTTGTATAATGCATATTCTTATTATGTAGGCTTTATGCCCTTGTTTTAAGACGAGGTTGACATCCCCCCATACCCGGGTGACTTTGCGAGAAGTCTTATATTTTGTTTTGGGCTTGGGGGGGTTTCCTCTAATCATGGAATGGACTCTCTCTGAGGAGGTAAGGGTGCACATGTGGGGCTACCCGAGTGGCCAGTGCAGTGTCCATTTCATGGGGTGCGCATCGTATCAAACGATGAGGGTTCGAGTGTTGGACCTCTCTCCACTGACCGCGGTCAGTGTTGAATTACATCGGCATAACGTCCGAACACCCTTGTTTAATCGTCAACAATAAGGCCTAGAATTTCCCTCCAAGGTTCTAATCGAGGACACATCAGCATAGGTAGCTTGCATCGTGAACATAAAATGTATGAGGGGTAGGGCTTGGCTAAGACCAAGTTGAACTGGGCAACACCCTATTGTATCTGGGGATAAGAGTGAGCTAAAGGAGCCCAGGAGTGCACCAGGGTGCCCCATTGATTGCCTGAATACTAGGGGCATTTTGGTAATTTGCCATGTCCAGTGGCACTATGATAATTTTACCTTACTGGAAGTTTTATCATAATCTGGGGTGGCCGCCAAGCAAGGATTGACTCTGGAAGGCTCAAGGGCTGTTTTCAAGAGCTATTAGGAATTATCAAGGCATCCCAAGGCTAGAAGGGCGTTTTCGTAATTTGGACAAGACCCTATATGGAGTGGTCCGTGAAAGACACTGGGGTCGCGGGACCATTTGTAGGCATTTCTTGAGTATGGAGAGGTCACGAGGTCCTTAAAGACGATGCGCACCCGTAGCTCCTGAAGGAAGGACATATATGTAGTTTTTCTTGCGGGAGGGGTTTATTTGCAATTTTCTCCAACTGGCACGTGCCGGGGGAACAGCATCACACACCCTTGCAAATTTTCGTGAACTTCATTAAAAAGTTGTCGACGAGTTGTCAACTGTACAGAGTATCACCGCTCTGAGACGGGAACATGATTACAAGGCCCACATGGGGGCTTAAATGTAAATCCCGTGTAGGGGCGTAACAACCACGCCCTCGTAGGGGCATAATGACAAAGCCCACGTAGGGCATAAATACAAGACCCACGTAGGGGCACGAAGACGAAGCTCACGCAGGGGCATAAATACAAGACCCACGTAGGGGCACAACAACAACGCCAACGTAGGGGCCCAAATACAAGACCCACGTAGGGGCATAAATACAAGACCCACGTAGGGGCATAATGACAAAGCCCACGTAGGGGCCCAAATACAAGACCCACGTAGGGGCACGAAGACGAAGCCCACGCAGGGGCATAAATACAAGACCCACGTAGGGGCATAAATGCGGGCCCGGGATGTTACATACCCCAAGTGGGCCAAGACAACGAACAAGAGATTTCTCTTCACAAGTCTTCTTCTCCCTCAGGAAAAAAAGGGTCCTCCCCCCCCTCAAGTGAGCCCCGTAGGGGGTATTTATAGAAGGTGAGGGACCGGCTCGGGGTGGGCCGAACCTAGGCGGGTCAAAGCCACCCCGGGCAGGTTCCCCCCTCTCTTCTTCTTTTTTTTTTGGGCTGAGGTGAGTGGGCGGAGGTGAGTGGGCGGACCGGCCCGGGGCCGCCCTGCCTCGGGCAGGTCCGCGCGGACCTGCCCGGGGTCGCGGGGCCCCTGGCGGATCCGTCCGGGGTGGGCCGACCCCGGGCAGGCCCCCCTGCCCCGAGCAGACCTGCGCGGCCGCGGGGGGGGGGGGGGGGGGGGGGGGACCTGCTCAGGGGTGGCTGGCCCCGGGCGGGTCCCTGACCTGCCCGGGGGTGGCCGGCCCCGGGCGGGTCCCTGCTGTCTCGAGCAGACTCGTGCGGCCGTGGGGGGACTTGCCCGGGGGTGGCCGGCCCCGGGCGGGTCTGCTGCTGTCTGTAGACACGCCGTTTTCATATTTTTCGCGGGTATATTTCATATTGTACCGTGATGCCCCAAAATGGCTTACACTTTCCCTTATTTGAATAATTTCCGTAATTCCGGCGGTGTAAAAATAATAATAAAAAATAATAAAATGTCAAAAAAGAAATTAATATATATATGTATATAGTTATGTGTATATAAGTAATATGTTTTATTAATAATCAATGTATTTCTGTGTATATAAATAATATATGTAATTCTATTAATACATATGTATATATATATATATACTTTATATAAATAAGCATCCCACTTATCTATATACATATATTAATTCTATTAATACTTTATATAAATAAGCATTTTAGTAATTAATCTCTCACTAATCCTCCCATTATCCCCCCACTAACCAATCCTCCCATTATCTCCCCACTAACCTACACACTAATTACCCCACTTTCCAACCCATCCACGTAATCCCCCACTCACACTCTCCATGTCACCCCACTCCCACTCTCTCTTATCACACACACCAACCACCCCACTCATTCCACCCATTCATTCTCCCTACCTATTCTTCCACACCTTTTCAACTCCACCACGTTCCCTCATTCACTCATCCATCTTACTCTTTCTTTCTCTCCCTCTCTTATTATAACCATCACCCCACTCACCCTCCACTTTCTCTCCCACTAGATCCCTACCTCTTATCTTCTTCTCTCTTATACGCCATATCCAAACAAAACACCATCCCACTAATCCCATTCCCCCTCACCATCCCACTCTCTCATTCTGCACACATCATGCCCCACTCATTCTTCCACTAATCAACCATCCCACTCTCCTCTCCCACTCTCATCTGATACCACTCACGTCTTCTCCCTCTCCCCTCTCTCTCGAACCTTCTCACACTCTCTTCTCTCCCTTTCTCCATCTCTCTCTCTCTTAGCCTTCATGCAACCACCGTCGCCCATCTCCTCTGGTAGACACTCTCTTCTCTCCCTTTTCTCTATCCTCCTCTCTCTTAGCCTTCAGGCAACCACCGTCGCCCATCTCCTCTGGTAGACACTCTCTTCTCTCCCTCTTCTCCATCTCTCCTCTCTCTTAGCCTTCATGCAACCACCGTCGCCCATCTCCTCTCCCATACCTCTCCTCGCTCCCGACGAACCCCCTCACACTCTCTTCTCTCCCTTTCTTCATCTCTCTTTCTCTTAGCCTTCATGCAGCCTCCGACGCCCATCTCCTCTCCTCACTCCCTGCGAACCCCCTCTCTCTCCTCTCTCTTTCTAGCCACCACCATCACTCCTCCATCTCCACACCCTCCTCCACCTCCATACCACCTCCATAGTCGCCGCTGCGTTGCCGTGAAGCCATCGTCGACCACCTCGCCACCACCTCCTCGGCACCGCTAACGTCGACCATCTCGACGCTGCGAGCTCCCCTCCACTGCACCTTCGCAAGCCCCGGCACCACCCTCACACGCGAGCCTCCCGCCGAGCCGCTCCCCATCGACCGTCTCACCTCTGCGCATTCCCTCCCTCGTCTTCGCCAACCTCCACTCCACCACCAAACTTTCTCACATCACTTCCCACACTCCTCCCCACCGTCCACCTGCATGCACGCCCGGCCGCGGCAGAACCCAGCCCCTCACCATGGCTGCCGTTCACCTTCCCGGTCGCCACCACACGCTGCCAACTCCACACCCCGCCGTCCACTAGTTGCACCGCCGCCGTGACCGCACTAGACAACCTCCCCCATGTCGCCGCGACACCAACACTCTAGCCCCCCTGGCCTCCTCACCATCGCCCATCTAGCCGCTGCGGACGCCAACCACTTCACCCTTCCAACTCTACCTCGTTGCCACCGCGAGTCTCCCTCAACCACGGCCCTCACATGAGCCACTTTCTCCACCGCCTTTGTCTGCTCCATCTCACTCTTCGGCACCCTCTCCACGACGCCACCACCTCCTCCGCACCACCATCGGCCATCTCTGCAGCCTCCCGTCCACTTCCTCTGACCAACGCCATCTCCACAACCACTCTCATCCCCACACCCGAAAACCTCCGGTCGCGCCACCCCGCCGCGATCTCCCTCCCTTCTCATATCTTTTTCCCACTCTCTCCACTGCACTCCCCATTTCCACACCACCCTAGCCGCCGTAACCCATCTCGCTGCTAACCCCTCCGGTTGCCGCGAAACTTCCATCACCTCCGCTCCCCCTTTCACGTAACGTTCACTTCCTGCCGACGCCGGCGACCCCTCTCCCATCCCTCTCTTCCCTCACCCCTATACCACCTCGTCCGCCCACCGCCTCGCCGCCGACCAACCCCCACAGCAGACCCCGCTCCCTCCTCCCACTCCACACTCCTCCTCTGCACACCACAACCCCCGTTGGTGCACCCTGCCTCGAGCCTCTCACCTCCCTTGCACCGCCTCCACGTCAACCTCCCCCACGATGCCGTCCACCCGGCCGCGAGCCCTCTCCCCTTCCTCTCCGACCGACGACGAGCATCGCCCCCCTCAACCTCCCGTGACCCCTCCCGTCGCCGTTCGCGAAGGCCACCTGCACCACTCCCCTCTTACTCCCTCGTCATTCGACCTCTCTCACCCCGGGCCCCATCCTCCTCTGCCAACCACTCCCCTCTTCCCTTCTCTCCCTCTCTCTCTTGAACGTCGGCCACCTTTTCCTCATCCCACTGCAACCGCAACCTCCACGGCAGCCACTTCACCAACACCACCGCGGCAGTGCAGCCACCCCCCTGGCCACCCTCACCTCTCTTCCTCACCGCCCACATCTAGCCGCTGTTAACTCCTCCTCGCTGCCACGACCTCCGACCACCACGTCGAAGCCACCCCCACCGTCGAGCCATCCGACTGCCGCAACCCCCCCTTGCACCCAAGGATGGCAGTGTCAGTTTCGGACTCGGTTTCGGCCGGGTCCGAAACCGATACGACTCGGTATCGGTTTCGATTTCGATTTCGGCCGAAACCGGTTCAAAACAGTTAGAAAATGCCAAAATTGGGGCCAGCATGTTAGGTTTCGGCCGAACCCGGACGATTTCGGTCCGAAATCATTAAAAAATTATTATTATTTGGTATCGGACCTGCTACAGTGCAAAGGCCCGTTTCGGTGTCGGTATAGGCCGAAACCGATACGTTTTGGCCGAAACGTATCGGTTTCGGCGATACTGCCAACCTGGCTTGCACCCGGCCGGCCTCCCCTCTCCTTGCCGCGACGCCGTCGTCGCCGCCGTCGTCGTCCCTCCACTGGCCGCCTCCCCCCGCGAAGCCCCCCGCCGGTCGCCGCCAGCGACTACCACCTTCGCGAGCACCGCCCCTCCCCCGTCGCGATCTCTCCCCCGAACTCCCTCTCTCTCTTCTTCACTCTTTCCCTCTCTTAAACTCTTTCCTTTTTTTATTATTTTCTTACCTCTTTTCTCTCTCCCTCTCTCTCATCTCTCCCTCTCGATCATTCTCTCTCTCTTTCTTTTTTATATTTCTTTTCCTCTTCTCTCTCCCTACACCCGATCTCTCACTCTCTTTCTTTTATTATTCTTATTATCTTTTTTCCTCTCTCTTCTTTACTCTCTCCCTCTCTCAACTCTTTCCTTTTTTTATTATCTCTCCCTCTTCTTCTCTCTCTTTCTCATCCCTCTCTCTCGATCTCTCTCTTATCATTCTCCCTTACTCTTTCTTATCTCTCCCTCTTCTTCTCTCTCTCTTCTCTCTCCCCCTCTCTCCGTGTCTCGATCTCTCTCCCTCTCTCTCTTTCTCTCTTTTATTCTCTTCTCTCTCCCTTTCATGTTGTCTATCTTCCCCTTTTCACGTTCACACTGCACACACACATGTACTGCATCCCCTTTTCACGTTCATGTGCACACACATGCACATAGTTCACATTCAGTCACACACACATGCACGTAGATTTTCCCCTTTTGTCTTTTGTTTTGTTTTGTTAGCATATTCACCCTCCCTTATATCTATATATACTTACATATATATATACTTATATATATTTACTTCATGCTGAGAAGAGTGTATATATATATACATATTATATATTATATATTCATACATATATACATTATATATATATTTTCTTTTCATCTTTTAGATATATATATATACCTATATATATATATGTTAATATACTCATATGTTTATATAATATGTCTACATTTATATTTATGAGTGTAATATGTTTATATAATATATCTAAGATGTTTATGTAACAGGTTTATAGAAATATATTTATTCATACATATATTATATGCTTATATATCTATATAAATACATAGGTACGCTTATATATATATATACGTATATAATTAAACATATGTGTGCGTGTAGAGTTACGTATGTGTAAATATGTTTTTCATTCATGTTAGTTTGCCATCCATTTAAAAGTGCAGAAAGAAAGGCGAGGCTTCGGCCCATCAGCACTCCCGCGTGTTCCCGTACGCGAGCGAAGTTGTGTCATCCCACCGTTCGCCCGCGCCCTTCTCGTGTTGCTCGAAGCCCCCCGGTTTCTTAATAAGCTCCCTCTCACCCTTGTTATCCTATAGTGTTTTTAGTCGCTTATTCATGTTATTAGCATTTTATTCCTTGTTCTGACTTAATTCTTGTGTTTGTTCCTTTTGCAAGGGTAACCAGCTGAAAAGCCCTCTTCTTCGGCCTGTCGAAAGAAGAGGAAGAAGGAGTCCACGTCATCCTTATCTGAGGCAAAGCGATCATTCAATTCGGGGCCCTCAGCCCCTGGCGATCACAGCATCGAACGCGCGCTTTTAGTAATTTCTTTTTGTGTGTGTTAATAATACCCGCGGAGAGTCAAATCCCGCACGGGTTGGTTATTGTACTATAATTGGCCGCGGTGAGTCACTTCACCGAGACCGTTTACTTTTAGCACTCCCCCATCCCTTTTATATTTTGTTATATTGTTGTTAAAATCGCGCAAAGACCAATGTCCTGCGGTGGTTTGCTTGTTCTTTTTATATTGCTATTATAATTATGTGAGGAGTGATATACCGTTCAAATTCCGTGTCCACGTTGTGTGTCTCCCATTCACGGTTCGTGCCAACTTCTACCATGTAGAGTCCCAGGACCCGTACCCGGTATATAGAAAGCTACTCCCGGAAGGGTAGGCCACGCCTACTTGGAAGGAAGTCAGTTTGCGTGAGAGGATCTTCACCAGCCTCCGCCCTGTACCGGAAGATCGGTAAGTCTAGTTCTTCTCCGTGTTTCGCTATAGTGTCTCCGTTAGGTCGTACCAACCACCTTCTTTCCCATTTCACCCCACAAAGCGCGCATCTTTTAAAAAGGAGAGAAACCGCTCTCTCTTCCACCACGTGACATGCTCACACGTGGGTGCCGGGTGGAGGGGCATACGTGGGTGCCGAAGGTGGAGAGTCCCATTCACGTGGTGGAAGAGAGAGCGGTTTCTCTCCTTTTTAAAAGACGCGCGCTTTGTGGGGTGAAATGGGAAAGAAGGTGGTTGGTACGACCTAACGGAGACACTATAGCGAAACACGGAGAAGAACTAGACTTACCGAACTTCCGGTACAGTGCGGAGGCTGGGATCCGAAGATCCTCTCACGCAAACTGAGTTCTTTCCAAGTAGGCGTGGCCTACCCTTCCGGGAGTAACTTTCTATATACCGGGTACGGGTCCTGGGACTCTACGTGGTAGAAGTTGGCACGAACCGTGAATGGGAGACACACAACGTGGACACGGAATTTGAACGGTATATCACTCCTCACACAATTATAACAGTAATATAAAAAGAATAAGCAAACCACCGCAGGACATTGGTCTTTGCGCGATTTTAACAACAATATAACATAATCGCGCAAGGGATGGGGGAGTGCTAGTACAATAACCAACCCGTGCGGGATTTGACTCTCCGCGGGTATTATTAACATACAAAAAAGAAATTACTAAAAGCGCGCGTTCCATGCTGTGATCGCCAGGGGCTGAGGGCCCCGAATTGAATAATCGCTTCGCCTCAGACATGGATGACGTGGACTCCTTATTCCTCTTCTTTCGACAGGCCGAAGAAGATCAGTTGGTTACCCTTGCAAAAGGAACAAACACAAGAATTAAGTCAGAACAAGGAATAAAATGCTAATAACATGAATAAGCGACTAAAAACACTATAGGATAACAAGGGTGAGAGGGAGCTTATTAAGAAGCCGGGGGGCTTCGAGCAACACGAGAAGGGTGCGGGCGAACGGTGGGATGACACAACTTTGCTCGGGTACGGGAACACGCGGGAGTGCTGATTGGGCCGAAGTCTCGCCTTTCTTTCTGCACTTTTAAATGGATGGCAAACTAACATGAATGAAAAACTTATTTACACATACGTAACTCTACACGCACACATATGTATAATTATATATCCTATATATTTATATAGATATATAAGCATATAATATATGTATGAATAAATATATTTCTATAAACCTGTTACATAAACGTTTTAGATATATTATGAAAACATATTACACTCATAAATATAAATGTAAAAATATTATATAAACATATGAGTATATTAAGATATATATATAGGTATATATATATATCTAAAAGATGAAAAGAAAATATATATATAATGTATATATAATATATAATATGTATATATATATACACTCTTCTCAGCATGAAGTAAATATATATAAGCATATATATATATGTAAGTATATATAGATATAAGGGAGGGTGAATATACTAACAAAACAAAACAAAAGACAAAAGGGGAAAATCTACGTGCATGTGTGTGTGACTGAATGTGAACTATGTACATATGTGTGCGCACATGAACGTGAAAAGGGGATGCAGTGCATGTGTGTGTGCAGTGTGAACGTGAAAAGGGGAAGATAGACAGCATGAAAGGGAGAGAGAAGAGAATAAAAGAGAGAAAGAGAGAGAGGGAGAGAGATCGAGACACGGAGAGAGGGGGAGAGAGAAGAGAGAGAGAGAGAGAAGAAGAGGGAGAGATAAGAAAGAGTAAGGGAGAATGATAAGAGAGAGATCGAGAGAGAGTGAGAGAGAATAAAATAAAGAAAAAAAGATGAAAGAGAGATCGAGAGAGAGGGATGAGAAAGAGAGAGAGAGAAGAAGAGGGAGAGATAATAAAAAAAGGAAAGAGTTGAGAGAGGGAGAGAGTAAAGAAGAGAGAGGAAAAAAGATAATAAGAATAATAAAAGAGAGTGAGAGTCGGGTGTGGGGAGAGAGAAGAGGAAAAGAAATATAAAAAAGAAAGAGAGAGAGAATGATCGAGAGGGAGAGATGAGAGAGAGGGAGAGATGAGAGAGAGGGAGAGAGAAAAGAGGTAAGAAAATAATAAAAAAAGGAAAGAGTTAAGAGAGGGAAAGAGTGAAGAAGAGAGAGAGGGAGTTCAGGGGAGAGATCGCGACGGGGGAGGGGCGGTGCTCGTGGAGGTGGTAGTCGCTGGTGGCGACCGGCGGGAGGCGGCCAGTGGAGGGACGACGACGGCGTCGCTGCAAGGAGAGGGGAGGCCGGCCGGGTGCAAGGGGGGGTTGCGGCAGTCGGATGGCTCGAAGGTGGGGGTGGCTTCGACGTGGTGGTTGGAGGTCGTGGCAGCGAGGAGGAGTTAACAGCGGCTAGATGTGGGCGGTGAAGAGAGGTGAGGGTGGCCGGGGGGGTGGCTGCGCTGCCGCGGTGGTGTTGGTGAAGTGGCTGCCGTGGAGGTTGCGGTTGCAGTGGGATGAGGAAAAGGTGGCCGACGTTCAAAAGAGAGAGGGAGAGAAGGGAAGAGGGGAGTGGTTCGCAAAGGAGGATGGGGCACGGGGTGAGAGAGGTCGAACGACGAGGGAGTAAGAGGGGAGTGGTGCAGGTGGCCTTCGCGAACGGCGACGGGAGGGGTCACGGGAGGTTGAGGGGGCGATGCTCGTTGTCGGTCGGAGAGGAAGGGGAGAGGGCTCGTGGGGGAGGTTGACGTGGAGGCTAAGGGAGGTGAGAGGCTCGCAGCAGGGTGCACCAACGGGGGTTGTGGTGTGCAGAAGAGTGTGGAGTGGGAGGAGGGAGCGGGGTCTGCTGTGGGGGTTGGTCGGCGGTGGGCGGACGAGGTATGCAGGGGCGAGGGAAGAGAGGGATGAGAGAGGGGTCGCCGGCGTCGGCAAGAAGTGAACGTTACGTGAAAGGGGGAGCGGAGGTGATGGCAGTTTCGCGGCTGCCGGAGGGGTTAGCAGCGAGATGGGTTACGGTGGCTAGGGTGGTATGACGATGGGGAGTGCAGTGGAGTGGGAAAAAGAGATGAGAAGGGAGGGAGATCGCGGCGGGGTGGAGCGACCGGAGGTTTTCGGGTGTGGGGATGAGAGTGGTTGTGGAGATGGCGTCGGTCGGAGGAAGTGGACGGGAGGCTGCAGAGATGGCCGATGGTGGTGGCGACGTGGAGAGGGTAGCGAAGGGTGAGATGGAGGAGACACAGGCGGTGGAGAAAGTGGCTCATGTGAGGGCCGTGGTTGAGGGAGACTCGCGGTGGCAACGAGGTGGAGTTGGAAGGGTGAAGTGGTTGGCGTCTGTAGCGGCCAGGGGGGCTGGAGTCTTGGTTGATGCGCTCAGCACCCGTCGTTTAAAATGCCGTGCCATAATTTAAAAATTTACCGAACTCAGTCACTTAAAAATATTAAAATTTAAGCAAAGTGGTGAATACAGGTCGATCCCACGGAGAAGAAATATTTTCCAAATAACATGGAAGAAAATTCTTGTATTTGAAAAATCCGAAGTTTTGAATGAGATTTAAACTAATGAAAAATCAAATTGCATGAAAATAAATTTTGATTTGAAAATTATAACTAGGTAAATCAAAAGTACAATTTTAAAATTAAAAGAATAAGGGAAGAAATAAGTCGAGGAATTGGAAGAATGACGCCATCCACGCCGTGCCGAGCCTTTGATCGTCGCTCCGTTTTGGTAGAACGTCGTCGGGAGATGATCGAGAGAGAACAACCGTCTTAAGGTGTGTGAAGGATATAAAGAAAGGGAGGTGGATGGAAGAGCTACGCAAGGAAAATTATAATGAAAATAGAGTGAGTTAAGGAATGAAATATCTTTAAAACCGGAGAGAATTGGAAGAAGTGACAGAAGACAAAGTTGAAGATCTGAGGGTTAGGAAGAACTTTCATGTAGAGTGCAGAGATAGAAAATGAGAGGAAGAAGGTGAAAAATGTGAAACACTGACATCTATCGTCGCGGATGAACAGTAAACTCGTAAAAGATAGAACCGTGGGAAAATAAAAATAACTTAAAATAAAAGAAGAATTGGAGGAAGTGATAGAAGAAGAAGAGTTAGATCTATATGAGAGGAACAACTTATGTGAAGAACTCAGAATAAAAGAAGATTGAAAGGGCTTCAAAATAGAGAAATGGTGGAGACTATCACCTCGAATGAACAGTAACACGTTAGGACAGAACTTAGAAAAACATGTCATAACTTGAAAACGGAGAAGAATTAGAGGAGGAGGTAGAAAAAGAAAATGTAGAACACAGAATGATGAACAAGTTTTGTGAAGACCATAAATTGAAATTGAGTCCAGAACAACATGTAAAAGAGCTGATAAAAGACTAAACTCTTAAGAACACCAAGAACAGAACAATACAACGAGAGAAACCCACAAAGATTACACTAAAAACTCCCAAACCACACTCTCAAACTCTTCTCACGTAACTCTACCAAGGCCAAGAAGAACCCCCTTCTCATACATAATAGGCGCCCTTTTTATAGGGCTAAACTTAACCCTATTCTTAATGTGAACACCCATGGGTTACAAATTTTGACTTAAGAAGAGAGGCCTCCATGTGATGCACACAAATATATTTTTTTACAAATTCTTTTCCTTCTTTGTCTTCTCTCCTAATGGCAGCCCACCTTATTGACTTTCTCTCTCTCCTTTACTTCATTTTCTGCCACATCATCTGCCGTGTTTGAAGCATTGGCCGGCTTTAGACTTTATTGCACCCGAAGCCTGGCCGTGTGAAGGCTGCCAACATTAGGAGAGAAGACAAAGAAGGAAAAGAATTTGTAAAAAATTGTATTTGTGTGCATCACATGAAGGCCTCTCTTCTTAAGTCAAAATTTGTAACCCATGGGTCACATTAAGAATAGGGTTAAGTTTAGCCCTATAAAAAGGGCTCCTATTGTGTATGAGAAGGGGGTTCTTCTTGGCCTTGGTAGAGTTACGTAAGAGGAGTTTGAGAGTGTAGTTTGGGAGTTTTTAGTGTAATCTTTGTGGGTTTCTCTTGTTGTATTGTTCTGTTCTTGGTGTTCTTAAGAGTTTAGTCTTTTATCAGCTCTTTTACATGTTGTTCTGTACTCCATTTCAATTTATGGTCTTCACAAAACTTGTTCATTATTCTGTGTTCTACATTTTCTCTTTCTACCTCCTCCTCTAATTCTTCTCCGTTTTCAAGTTATGACATATTTTTCTAAGTTATGTCCTAACGTGTTACTGTTCATTCGAGGTGATAGTCTCCACCATTTCTCCATTTTGAAGCCCTTTCAATCTTCTTTTCATACTGAGTTCTTCTACATTTTCTCTTTCTACCTCCTCCTCTAATTCTTCTCCGTTTTCAAGTTATGACATATTTTTCTAAGTTCTGTCCTAACGTGTTACTGTTCATTCGAGATGATAGTCTCCACCATTTCTCCATTTTGAAGCCCTTTCAATCTTCTTTTCATACTGAGTTCTTCACATAAGTTGTTCCTCTCTTATAGATCTAACTCTTCTTCTTCTAAGATCTTCCTCCAATTCTTCTTTTATTTTAAGTTATTTTTATTTTCCCACGGTTCTGTCTTTTACGAGTTTACTGTTCATCCGCGCCGATAGATGTCAGTGTTTCACATTTTTCACCTTCTTCCTCTCATTTTCTATCTCTGCACTCTTCATGAAAGTTCTTCCTAACCCTCATATCTTCAACTTTGTCTTCTGTCACTTCTTCCAATTCTCTCCGGTTTTAAAGATATTTCATTCCTTAACTCACTCTATTTTCATTATAATTTTCCATGTGTTCTTCTATCCATTCCACCCCTTCTAAATTGCATCCAAATCTTTCTAAGGTGGTTTCAATTCAATTCTCTTGATTTTCAAACTTAAAAATCCAAGGCTTTCAACTTTCAAATCTAAACCTCTCTGTGGATTCAACTCGGTCTCATCACTTAACTATTATATTTAATTTGTGGGCCGGATATTTAAATTTGGTAACGGGCATATTAACGACGTGCGTTTTGGAGCACATCAAATTTTGGAAGGGTGAAGTGGTTGGCGTCCGCAGCGGCTAGATGGGCGACGGTGAGGAGGCCAGGGGGGGCTGGAGTGTTGGTGTCGCACCGACATGGGGGAGGCTGTCTAGTGCGGTCACGGCGGCGGTGCAACTAGTGGACGGCGGGGGGTGGAGTTGGCAGCGTGTGGTGGCGACCGGGAAGGTGCACGGCAGCCATGGTGAGGGGTGCGGCTGGGTTCTGCCGCGACCGGGCGTGCATGCAGGTGGACGGTGGGGAGGAGTGTGGGAAGTGATGTGAGAAGACGAGGGAGGGGATGCGCAGAGGTGAGACGGTCGACGGGAGGCTCGCGTGTGAGGGTGGTGCCGGGGCTTGCGAAGGTGCAGTGGGAGGGGAGCTCGCGGCGTCGCGGTGGTCGACATTGGCGGTGCCGAGGAGGTGGTGGCGACGTGGTCGACGATGGCTTCACGGCAGCGCAGCGGCGACTATGGAGGTGGTATGGAGGTGGAGATGGAGTAGGTGATGGTGGTGGAGATGGAGAGGAGAGAGAGGGGGTTCACAGGGAGTGAGGAGAGGTCTGGGAGAGGAGATGGGCGTCGGAGGTTGCATGAAGGCTAAGAGAAAGAGAGATGGAGAAAGGGAGAGAAGAGAGTGTGAGGGGGTTCGCCGGGAGCGAGGAGAGGTCTAGGAGAGGAGATGGGCGATGGTGGTTGCATGAAGGCTAAGAGAGAGGAGAGATGGAGAAAAGGGAGAGAAGAGAGTGTCTACCAGAGGAGATGGGCGACGGTGGTTGCCTTAAGGCTAAGAGAGAGGAGAGATGGAGAAAAGGGAGAGAAGAGAGTGTCTACCATAGGAGATGGGCGACGGTGGTTGCATGAAGGCTAAGAGAGAGAGAGATGAAGAAAGGGAGAGAAGAGAGTGTGAGAAGGTTCGAGAGAGAGGGGAGAGGGGGAAGACGTGAGTGGTATCAGATGAGAGTGGGAGAGGAGAGTGGGATGGTTGATTAGTGGAAGAATGAGTGGGGCATGATGTGTGTAGAATGAGAGAGTGGGATGGTGAGGGGGAATGGGATTAGTGGGATGGTGTTTTGTTTGGACATGGCGTATAAGAGAGAAGAAGATAAGAGGTAGGGATCTAGTGGGAGAGAAAGTGGAGGGTGAGTGGGGTGATGGTTACGATAAGAGAGGGAAGGAAAGAAAGAGTAAGATAGATGAGTGAATGAGGGAGTACGTGGTGGAGTTGGAAAGGTGTGGAAGAATAGGTAGGTGGAATGAGTGGGGTGGTTGGTGTGTGTGATAAGAGAGTGGGAGTGGGGTGACATGGAGAGTGTGAGTGGGGGATTACGTGGATGGGTTGGAAAGTGGGGTGATTAGTGTGTAGGTTAGTGGGGACATAATGGGAGGATTGGTTAGTGGGGGGATAATGGGAGGATTAGTGAGAGATTAATTACTAAAATGCTTATTTATATATGTATATAGATAAGTGGGATGCTTATTTATATAAAGTATATATATACATATGTATTAATAGAATTACATATATTATTTATATACCTAGAAATATATTGATTACTAATAAAACATATTACTTATATACACATAACTATATACATATATATATTAATTTCTTTTTTGACATTTTATTATTTTATTATTTTTATTATTATTATTTTTACACAGTCGGAATTACGGAAATTATTCAAATAAGTGAAAGTGTAAGCCATTTTGGGACATCACGGTACAATATGAAATATACCCGCGAAAAATGTGAAAACGGCGTGTCTACACTGTCCACCCCGGGTGGGTCTTTGCTACCCGGGGCAAGTCTAATGCTGCTGCAGTCCACCCCGGGCAGGTTTAATCCCTGCTGTATGTTCACCCCGGGGATTCACCCTGGGGAGTTCTAGTCACCCCTTTCTACAGTGGTGAATTTAAGTAATAGTTCACCTCATATGTAGGTGGGCAAAAAATGTTGCCAACAAATGCCCCCCAAGGAGCGTTCGTCAAAGCCGGAGGCGGAGGCGGGCGGTCCGTGCCCTCCGTCGTCATTTTTTTGCTTCTGAGTCTTCATGACATGGGGAGATCATTGTGGGACTGCACCTCACTACTTCGTTGCTTTCCATAGAGCTGAGAGTTGATGCAGGTTTGTCTCAGTGAGACTCTCCAGTCTAGAGGTGATGTAGGCCAACCTCGGCGAGGCACTTTGACCTGGAGTTGATGTTGACCAACCCTTAGGGTATATTGGCCGAAGCTGATGTATACCATCCTCTGAGACGTGTTGGCCTGAAATCAGATGCTGGCCAACCTTTGGGGTGCGTTAGCCAGAGTTGATGCGGACCGCCCCTTTGGGAAAATTGATCCAAAGTTGATACAGACCTGTCTTGGCGAGACTTGTTGGCTTGAAGTTGTTATAGACTTGCCTCGGCGAGGCTTGTTGGCCCAAAGTTGATGTTGGTCTGCCTCGGCGAGGCTTGTTGGCCTAGAGTTGATACAGGCCTGCTTCTGAGAGACTTGTTGGCCTAGAGTTGATGTGGACCAGCCCTTAAGGCATATTGGTCCAAAGTTGATGCAGGCCTGCCTCGGAGAGGCTTATTGGTCTGTAATTGTTGTAGACCTGTCTCGGTGAGGCTTGTTGGCCCAGAGTTGATGTAGGCTTGCTTCTGAGAGACTTGTTGGCCTAGAGTTGATGTGGACCAGCCCTTAGGGCATATTGATCCGAAGTTGATGCGGCCTGCCTCGACGAGGCTTGTTATCCCAAAGTTAATATAGGTCTATCTCGGAGAGACACATCCATCTGATTCGTCGTTGCTCGACTGTCGAGTTGTGATAGCTGGAGACTGACATTGGCTGACCCTTGGGGGTGCGTTGGCCAAAAGTCGTTGTGTCAGTTGATCGCTGAGGTGTCACTGAAGATGTGTCGACTGACCACTGAGGCGTGTAGTCGCAAGTTAAGACTGGCTAACCGTTGAGTTCTCACCAAAGATGCGTTGGGTAACCGCTGAGGTGTGTAGTCGAGGGTTGAAGTTGGCTAACTGTTGGCTTGTGATAGCCAGGGCTGGTGTAGACCTCTTTGGGCATGCTGGTCTGAGTTGATATCGGCCGTACACGAGCTGAGGTAGATACCATCTAGCACAAACTTGAGCCAGCACCGCCCTAGGCAAGGGCGTCGTAGCTTGTATATCAAAATTCTGTACATTTCACTTTGCTTGGAAAGGGCACCCATTGGGTTCTGGCTCATTTCTTTGTTTTAGCTTTAGCTTTAGCTGGCGAGGCTTCATAGCTGCCTCAAAGTTTCCTTGCCCTTGGGATGGAGTGGCCGAATGGTCCTCAACTTGGTGTAGCATTGTCAGATGCATGCATTTGGTCTCCTTCGGGACGCCTGGATCACTGAGCTTGCGTCTTTATGGGAGGAGTTCACCCTGCCTTCACGCTATTCAGGAGCGCAGGCGGAGGACTTAGTTGATGGTTCAGCAGGAGGAGCAACAACTTTGTAGACTTCGGTCGGCTCAGGCTGAGGTGGGTGCCCAGGTCGAGGCCGCTTGCGAGTGCGAGCGGGTGGCCTCCCACAGAGTGGAGGAGCTTTTGTGAGAAGTCCGGGGGACTGAGGAGGAGCGCAGTCTTGCACGTGCCGATGTAGACTCTCCACCGTAGGCTTGAGTGCTCGGGTGGAGACCATTCAGAGTGCCGCCTTGTTGACCTGAGGAGGAGCGAGCCTGGCCTTTGATTTTGCCTGATGATTTCTTTTTCCAAGGGGCTATTTGTTCAGCCCGGCTTTGTACAGCTTCCCCGAGGGCTTGTCTCGGGTTCTGCTTGATGTTGAGAAATAGAGAACAGAGCTCGTTGACTTAGCTGCCATTCTCTTGCATGTGTACTCTTTTTTTTTTCACTTTACCAGCCCTACAGCCCTTTCGGGTTTTCGCCATGACTGGCCTCCTTTAACTTTTTCCAGTACGCCCTTTCGGGTTTTCACACTGAGGGGTACCCATTTTTGCCTACCCTCACGAGTTTTCACCTTAGCCGGGTTAAAGCCTTTTTGCCCTTGATTGCTCCCCTAATGGAAACAACAAAGTCCGCTGGGGTATCAATATTTTTAACCCCGTTTTTCCTTTTTTTTCCTTTTTTTTCTTTTTTTTTACCTATGGTGCCAAAAGGCAGAGAGGGTGTGACATTCCCGGAGGGGCATGTGTGTCACACCGGTGGGACAAGTGGGTGGACTTGACAGCCCTAGTGGGACGTGCTTAGTCAAATCCAAAGACCGATAGGTCGAATGGGCTGGCAACCCGAGGAGGGTATACAAAGGCCAAGCCCAGTTGGGACAAATAAATAAGTAGGTTTACAATCCGAAAGGGACATGCGGGGTTAAACCTGGAGGGCGATAAGCGAGGTGGGTTGGCAGCCCGGAAGGGGTGTACATAGGCCAGACCCAAAAGGATGAAAGGATGGATTCGACAGCCCCGGTGGGACATATGAATCAAATTTGAAGGCGAATAGGCAAATAGGGTTGGCAACCCGAAAGGGGCACATAGGCTAAGCCCGTGGGGGGACAAAAGAAATGGATTTGACGGCCTTGGAAGGACCGGCCCAAATGCTTGGCATTGGTGACATGTCCGAGCATACTGGTTGCAGTCTTCATACATGGTGGGCCAATAGAATCCCTTGAGCTTGATGTTTGTTTTCATCTTAGCTCCTGCCTGATGAGCTCCGCATAAGCCAGAATGAACCTTTTGCATAACGTTTCTAGCTTCTTTAGGCAAGAGGCATCGCAAGAGGACTGGATAGTCCCTTTCCTGGACAAGCCTGAAAAGAACGCCATCGACCAGTTGATATGATGTAGCCCTGCGTAGCAGTTGCACCCTTTGGGCTCGCTCAGGGGGAAACCACCCATTCTTTACTCGTATAATTGGCTCGCGCCAATCCTCTTCTTCGGGAGCATTCTCCTCTTGAACATTATCGACCTCGTACACAGTGAGGCCAGATTCTTCGTCGAGCACGCTAGGCATGAGCCTCCTGTGCCTGACAGTTATATTCAGCTCCCCCTCTGGCAGGATCTTTAAGGCAGCCGCCAATTTTGCAAGAGCATCTACCTGGGAGTTACTGCTTCTTGGCACATGATCTATCTCAAATAGATTGAACTTCTCTTTGAGCCTGATGACGGCTTCATGGTAGGGAATCAACTCCTTTTTCCGTACGTCATAGTCGCCCAGCACTTGACGAATGACGAGTTGGGAATCCCCGTATACCTCGATACATCTGATCTCCAGCGCGAGCTGAAGCCCGATGATCAGTGCTTCATATTCTGCCTCATTGTTGGTCAATGACTTCATGAGGGCACAGGAGTTGTGAAGTATGCCTCCCTGAGGAGACACGAAGACTATGCCAGCGCCTGACACAAAGTCTGTGAGGCCGCCGGGCCTCTTAATGGTTCTGGACGCCCCGTCAAAATATAATTCCCATAAAGGAGAATTGAGGGATAGCACATCATGTTCGGTCGGGGATGGGGCATTTGTATTGCACCTTTCTTCGCCGAGTGGTTGCAGCAACCTTTCTTCATCTGGCAGCTCGATATTGAGGGGGGAGTCCTCCGGCACTGGGTGTGCGGCGAGGAACTCAGCCATCCCTTGTCCCTTAATTGCCTTGTGCGGGACAAAGGTGATGTCGGATTCCATGAGGATGAGTGCCCATTTTCCCAGCCTTCCAGAGAGGATAGGGTGACTAAGGAGAAATTTGAGTGGGTCCCACTTTGAAATGAGCTCCACTCGGTGTGCCAACAGATAGTGTCTCAACTTTTTAACAGCGAACTCCAAGGCCAGGCACATCTTCTCCATGGGCGAGTAGCGATGCTCGGGGCCGACCAACTTCCGGCTGAGATAGTAAAGATGCTGCTCCTTGCCTTCTTCATTGATCTGGGCCAGGAGCGCTCTGAGGGAAGCGTCCATGGCAGCAATATAAAGAATGAGGGGCTTTCCTTGATCTGCTCGAGAGCCTTCTGGCAGTCTTCATCCCATACGAAGGGTGCTCCTTTCTTCATCATTTTGCCAAAAGGCATGCATCTTCGGGAGAGGTTGGAGATGAACCGCCTAATATAGGCGAGCCTCCCTTGGAGCGATCTGAGCTTTGTTATATTTCTAGGCGGGGGTAGCTCCCTGATGGCCTTGATCTTGTCAGGATCTGTCTCTATCCCTTGATACCTGACGATGAAGCCCAAGAACTTGCCGCTGGAGACACCGAAGGCACACTTCATCGGGTTCATCTTGAGCTGATACTGCCGCAATCTCTCAAAGACCCGACGTAGATCAGCTAGGTGGTTGTCCCCACCTTTTAGACTTGACGACCAAGTCGTCGACGTAGCACTCGACAATGTCATGCAACATCTCGTCGAAGATCTTGGTCATTGCCCTTTGATAGGTGGCGCCAGCATTCTTCAAGCCAAATGGCATCCTTTTATAATTGAAGATCCCCTTAGGGGACCCGAAGGCCGTATGATCTTTATCCTTGATGGACATGCGGATATGGTTATAACCTGACGATCCGTCAATAAAAGACAAGGCTTCGTGGCCAGTAGTTACATCCACCATTGTCTCGATGATGGGGACAGGGAAGTCGTCCTTCGGGCATGCTTTGTTCAAATCTCGGAAGTCAATGCAGACCCGGACTTGGCCATTCTTCTTCTTGACCGGGACTATGTTAGCGAGCCACATAGGATACATACATGGCTCTATAAAGTCCACATCCAGCATTTTGTCGACTTCGGCGTTGACTGAGTTCCAGCTCACGACGCATACGCCTTTGGACTTGCTTGACTGGCTTAGCTGTTGGAAGTATAGCCAGGTCGTGTTCTGCCACGGAGGGATCTAGACCCGGCATCTCCTTATATGTCCAGGCAAAGCAATCACTGAATTCTTCCAAGAGTTGCCGGTACGCCTGCCTTTCTTCCCCGCTGAGAAGGGCACTTACACAAGTGGGTCGATAGTCGTCCTTGCTGCCGAGATTAATCTCAATCAGCTCGTCAACTGTTGCTTGGCCACTGTCTTCTAGTTCCGGGGGAGCCGGTCGGAGGTCGACGAAGTCTTCATCGGTATCGGCCTCATAAACCTCGAACTCTGCAAGGCTTGCTCGCTGACAAGTTGAACTCGAAGGAGCTTCATTCGCTTGTTGCTCTCCAGCGGGCGTCGACCGAGGAGATGTTGGGGCATGCCCAGCCTCGCGATGGAGTTTGTCAACTATGGGCTCCTTCTGGGCCTCCTCGGGAAAGGGAGGTAGGAGCCCTATAGTGTTGACTCCATAATGAACTTGGAAGTCTGGCTTCTGATCATAACCCAACCCTCGAGTGTCTTTGCGGGAAAAAGGCGGTTGCCCCTTGACCTGCGGGAGATTCCAGAGGTGGGAAAAATATGCCCTCTGCGCAGGGTTCTGGATCTGAGGAATTCCCTGCTTCACACACATGCGCTTAAGCCGGTCTGGCATATAATCCATTTCTTGAACTGGCTCTTGTGCTTCATCAGCAGGGGTCCAACATTGTCCTCAAGGGGAACTGGTGGGACTAAATCTCCTTTGTAGAAGACAATCGGCCGGGTCTGTTTGCTATCCTTGCTTCGACCCTTGCGCCTATAAGAGACTATAAAAGTCTTCAACTCCTCTACGCTGTGCTCCTCCCTCAGAAAGGGGAGCTGAATGCATTTCGGAGGCAAGGGGACACTCTGGTCGATGGTTCGGCTAATGAGATTGGCTTCAAAGTCCACATTGCGCCTTTCCGACAGGGTGGGCTTGGAACCAGGCTTGAGGCTCAACTGGTGAAGCTTTAACAGCTCACGATTGACTGCGAAGAGTTGGCCCTCCTCGGGCTCGGCCTCGACCTTTTGCTTCCCCTTGTCCTTGACTCGGTCGGGGGTTGTTATGGTGGGCTCCCCGAAATATAAGGAGGCATCTGCCAAGTGGCATTCATTAGGGTGGAAAGGAGCTTGGTCCCCGCAAAGACTGTATGTTGCTCTCACCCTTTAGCATACTTGAGGCACTGGTGCATTCATAACCCAGTCGAGGGTTAAGGGATTCTCTCGCCCTCGACCCCGTCCTCAGCCATAGCCTCTGCTATTCCTTGCCGATCGGCGCCGATGTTGCCATAGGAGCATTGTCCTCCTCAACAGAGGTATTTATATTGTCAGGAGGCGGGATAGCCACTATGTTACATGACAGCTCCTGCAGCGCTTGATCAAGGGCCTCCACGGTGAGCTCCTCGTCCCGTGAGAGGTCGAAGACTCGCCTTGGTGCTGAGTAGCCGGGCTCCGCACTTGCTGTAATTCTGACTGGCGGAAGGCCTTTTTGGACTGGGCCCGTCTGATGACTAGGGCCTCCTCCTTGGTGACCCAAATTTGTTTCAACTGGAGCTATCGCTCCTCAGTTGAGTTGCCCCCAGATCTGACTCTGCGGCGTAGCTCCTCACGTTCGCCCCGGCTTCCCGAACTTTTCGAAGAAGTTCGAAGCAATTGGAGGTAGGAATAGTTGGGACATGTCGATCCCGAGGCACAATCGGCTCACCTCCATCGAGCCGAATGCGGAGGTCTCCGACAAGTATGTTCTTACCGAAGCATGAGGTTGCCGCTGTAGGGTGTGCTCCGTTGCGCGCACGGGGTTGCCCTCGTTAAGCAGGGGCGGCTGTCTTGAAACGGCTTCCATTACGGTAACGGCACTGCCCCCGTTGGGCATGGGTGGCCGTTCGGCAGTAATTTGGTTGACCGAGAATATCCGGTCAACTGGGAGAGCTGAAGGCCTGACACCGCCAGCAATGGGCTTCTTGCTGGCCGACCTGACTCGGCCTACGGTTGACATCGAGGGCCTGGCACCCCCAGATGCAGTGTTGTAGTTGGCCGACCTGGCTCGGCCTGTTGTAGAAATAGAGGGCTTGACACCCCCGGCCGCAGTCTTCCTCGTGGCCGACCTGACTCGACCGATGGCGGAGGTTGAGGGCCTGACACCCCCAGCAGTTGTCCTCTGGACCGAGCGGACCCGGCCGGAGCGTGAGGCTGCCGCTGTAGGGGGTGCTCCGTTGCGCGCACGGCGTTGCCCCCGTTGAGTAGGGGCGGCTGTCTCGGAACGGCTTCCATTACGGTGACGGCGTTGCCCCCGTTGGGCAGGGGCGGCCGTTTGGCAGTAATTTGGTTGGCCGAGAATATCCGGTCAACTGGGAGAGCTGAAGGCCTGACACCTCCAACAATGGGCTTCTTGCTGGCCGACCTGACTTGGCCTACGGTTGACATCGAGGGCTTAGCACCCCCAGATGCAGTGTTATAGTTGGCCGACCTGGCTCGGCCTGTTGTAGAAATAGAGGGCCTGACACCCCCGGCTGCAGTCTTCCTCGTGGCCGACCTGACTCGACCGATGGGGACGTTGAGGGCCTGACACCCCCAGCTGCAGTCTTCCTCGTGGCCAACCTGACTCGACCGATGGCGGACGTTGAGGGCCTGACACCCCCAGCAGTTGTCCTCTGGACCAGGCGGACTCGGCCGGTGACAGGAGCAGAGGGCCTAGCACCCTCGGCGGATGTCTTCTTGGCCGGGGAGACCCGACCAGCGGCGGCAGGGGCGACTGCGCCCAGCAATCGGCACTACCCCAAGGAAAAAGGGGGAGCCGACAACCTGGGGGGAGTCGCCAGGTAGCCAAATCTGGCGTGGCTAGCGACGACTTGTGGGCCGTAGGTCACAGCAGCCATCGTTCCAATTGCGGTGCGACAGTTGTGCTCGAAACAACAAAAGCAAGAAGCTGGTGTTCTCTTCTTCTCGTCTCTAAGAGGAAGAGGGGTGATGAGACCCTCAGAGAGGTTTAGGCCTTCTGTTGACAAGAAGAAGAAAGGCGGGAAAGGTCCCACCGGGCGTGCCAGTTTGTTTTAAGACGAGGTTGACATCCCCCCATACCCGGGCGACTTTGCGAGAAGTCTTATATTTTGTTTTGGGCTTGAAGGGGTTTCCTCTAATCATGGAATGGGCTCTCTCTGAGGAGGTAAGGGTGCACATGTGGGGCTAAGTGGCCAGTGCTGTGTCCATTTCATGGGGTGCGCATCGTATCAGACGATGAGGGTTCGAGTGCTAGACCTCTCCCCACTGACTCCAGTCAGTGTTGATTTACATCGGCATA
This sequence comes from Amorphophallus konjac, assembly GCA_022559845.1. Classification (NCBI taxonomy): domain Eukaryota; kingdom Viridiplantae; phylum Streptophyta; class Magnoliopsida; order Alismatales; family Araceae; genus Amorphophallus; species Amorphophallus konjac. The sequence continues at coordinate 594,212,749 of CM040121.1, forward strand.
ACGTCCGAACACCCTTGTTTAATCGTCAACAATAAGGCCTAGAATTTTCCTCCAAGGTTCTAATCGAGGACACATCAGCATAGGTAGCTTGCATCGCACTTTTGACTCCCAGTGGGTGAACATAAAATGAATGAGGGGTAGGGTTTGGCTAAGACCAGGTTGAACTGGGCAACACCCTATTGTATCTGGGGATAAGAGTGAGCTAAAGGAGCCCAAGAGTGCACCAGGGTGCCCCGTTGATTGCTTGGATACTAGGGGCATTTTGGTAATTTGCCATGTCCAGTGGCACTATGATAATTTTACCTTGCTGGAAGTTTTATCATAATCTGGGGTGGCCGCCAAGCAAGGATTGACTCTGGAAGGCTCAAGAGCTATTTTCAAGAGTTGTTAGGAATTATCAAGGCATCCCAAGGCTAGAAGGGCGTTTTTGTAATTTGGACATGACCCTATATGGAGTGGTCCGTGAAAGACACTGGGGTCGCGGGACCATTTGTAGGCATTTCTTGAGTATGGAGAGGTCGTGAGGTCCTTAAAGACGATGCGTACTTAGCTCCTGAAGGAAGGACATATATGTAATTTTTCTTGCGGGAGGGGTTTATTTGCAATTTTCTCCAATTGGCACGCGCCGGGGGAGCAGCATCACACACCCTTGCAAATTTTCGTGAACTTCATTAAAAAGTTGTCGACGAGTTGTCGACTGTACAGAGTATCACCGCTTGGAGGCGGGAACATGATTACAAGGCCCACATGGGGGCTTAAATGTAAATCCCGTGTAGGGGCGTAACAACCACGCCCATGTGGGGGCATAAATACAAGACCCACATAGGGGCACGAAGACGAAGCCCACGCAGGGGCATAAATACAAGACCCATGTAGGGGCACAATAACAACGCCCACGTGGGGGCTGTGGACACCAAAAATTGCACACCCAAATGTCACGCCCGGCCTCGCGTCAACAGCGGCGCCGAGTGAAGAAGCCCGGGAGAGACTGATCGCCCGAGCTCCCCGAGTATGCATACTGCTGTGAAACCGTCTCCGGAGTCACGACATTGAAGAGAAACCAATCACCAAGAGTCCCACAATCCATGGGCCTCGAAGAAAATTAAATGTGCCACGACTCGTGCTCACAACTGGCTCAAAACTGCCCATTTTGGCCCTCCATCGGCACGCCCCAATGGCCTTCAGCGGCGCGCCCCCAATGGCCTTCAGCGGCACGCCCCAATGGCCTTCCGCGGCACGCCCTCAATGGCCTTCAGCGGCACGCCCTCAATGGCCTTCCGCGGCACGCCCTCAATGGCCTTCAGCGGCACGCCCTCAATGGCTTCAGCGGCACGCCCTCAATGGCTTCAGCGGCACGCCCATCAGAGTCTTCAGCGGCACGCCCATTTGGGCTCCCAGCGGTACGCCTGTCGGCTCTTCGGCGGCACGCTTGTTCAGGCCAGCGGCACAGCGTAAGGCGTTTTCAACGGCAGACGACGTGGTGCCCATGCCCTACGCATTCTTGGCGCGCAGCAAGCCGTCCGAGGTGGCAGTCGATGACTGGGCCACGTAGCCTACCCCACTGACAGCCAGGACAGGAGCAGGTCAAACCCATCATCACAGCCGGCTTCCCCGCCTTCGACAGCCGTGCTCGAAGTCCCCGGTGGCTGGTGGTATAAAAGGCCTCCTGTTCGACGAAGGAAGGGGGTGGTTTTTTGTTCCCAAGGAAGAAAAGGAGCACACAAACAGAAGGCACAGAGGAAGACACACAGAGAAGAGAGAAGAGAAGAAGAAGAAGAGGCATCCCGGCGTGAGCTTCCTCCGACGGCCACCAGGAAGAGAGAGAGTAAGAGAGTGGGAGAGTTAGATGTAGCGGGGGGGGAAGCGGAGAAGGAGGGTGGACGATCGTCCCCACTTCAACTCCGTTCTCTCCCCTTCCATGGGTTTCCCCATTCTCCTCCTCCTGTTCTGTCTTTCTTCGGGGTTTCCCCCTTGCCCACAGCCCCGTATTGGGCACTTGCTTTTGTAATATGTTTGTAGGGCCACGGCCCTTGGTCTCCCACGAATGAAAACAATCGCCCTCCTTGGGCCTTTCCTGCTATTTCTGTTGGTTTGCTCCCACCTTCACAATGCATGCAGTGTGTTGCCCGTGTTCTCCGTTCTCCGGTTTCTTTCGAGTCACCGTATCAATGTGACGCCTCCCCTTCGAAGCCTGGCCTTGTGGGTCCTTCACTCGTCTTCTGTAGACCCTTCCTCCTTTTCTTGAACAACCTGCAAGCCCCCACACATTTAGCTCTTTTGATCCTCCGGCGATGCGCCCGATTGGCCCTTGGCCGGTACACCCAATTGCCCCTCAGCGGCACACCTCAGCTGGCCCTCAGCGGCACACCCATGGCGGCCCCTTTGCCGACACACCCTTTGAGGCCCTTAGCCGACACACCCATGCTCCCTTCAACGGCACGCCTTGGCCAACCCTCAGCTCACCCCGTCCAGTGTTAGAAGTCTTCCGTTCATGGTTTATTCCAGGTTTTCCGAGATCCTACAAAGGTGTTGCTACCCTCGGGCGCCCACCTCCAGTTTTTGAGTTCCGCCACTCCATGTGGGCGCGTTCCCTTTATCTCCCTTACTCCCCGAGTCAAGGGGAGATGCTGCCGAAATTTTGTGAGAAAATAACAAAACATTAAAAGAGGCAAAAGGAAGCAACGAATGAACAGAATAATCAATGAACCTTCCAACTAATCAAGCCACTACCGGCACCATGACGAGAACCGAACTGATTAACTGCCTGGCACCCCGAACGTCCGACTCGTAAGGAAAGAGGCTGAACCAAGCAAAATGGAAACAAGGGGGAAGTTTATATAAAATTACATGGAAATTAAAACAAGAAGAAAAGAAAAGCCTTAAGATAAAAAATTTGAAGACTGACTGAACCTCCACCATCACGCCCTGATTGGCCCTTCAACGGTGCACTCTAATCAGCTTCCAGTGGCATGATCACCTCACCCTTTCGCCGGTACGCCTCCCCTGACCATCACCGTTGCAGCTTTCAGCGGCACACTCCCTGTTGCCTCCCAGCGGTACACCCCCCCCGTTTCCCTTTGCCGGCACACTCTCCTGCTTTCAGCGACACACTCCTTTCAACCCAGCGGTACACCCCTATTACCTTCCCCGGCACACTCCTCTCAGTCTCCAGCGGCACACTCCCCTTTGTTACCTCCAGCGGTACACCCTTATTGGCCTCAGCGGTACACCCCTTTAAGCTCCAGTGGTACGCCCCTCGTTGCCTCCCAGCGGTACGCCCCTCCGTTCCCCAACGGCACACTCCTGCCTCCAGCGGTACACTCCTATCTCTCCTTCCCCGGCACACCACATACACACGCAGATACATCATGATAAGGGCCTTAACGACAACAAATGAATTAATAAAAATTACGCTAATCGAAGGACCCCGAATGTGCAACATTAATAATGATAAAAGAGGTGGGAGGGGTAATAAAAATAGTAAAGAAAATAATGATAGTAATAACAACATCGATGAATAAAAGAAGAGAAATCATCCCGGACAAAGGCATAAAAAAGGGTAGTAAATGGCAAATCAGAAATCAGAACATATAACTAAGAAGACCCCAAATAAAAGACGCTAGGGCCCACACTGCAGCCCCATCTCTCCCCGCGCCCCGGGGCAAAAGGAACAATAATGCCTCCCTCTCAGGCCGGGCTCGGATCTTGGGAGTCATCCCGACATGGTCCGGTCCCGACCTAGCCTCGGGCCGACATCTTAATCAGACCGGGTTTGTTCCTCGTTCCGGACGCCCTCCGAGTTATCACAAAAATTGCCGGGTGCTCGGCAGACATTTGAACGGATTCGTCCCGGCTTTTCTCGCCGCGTTCCCATCACGGACCCGTGTCCGAACATGAAAGGTCCACGAGTGACCAACACGACCAACGGTTTGTGGTCTGAATACCACCCTCAGCGTGATCTATTCCCTATCTCTCTCGCACAATTAGTATTATTCTTTTCGGCCGCGGGGCCCCTAATTTCGGCAATTAATCAAGGGTGTTCCCTCGTATGGGGGATGTAAATGACGTCGTGACCTTTATGGCACGACGGGATTCAGTCCCGACACGAACCACACAATCGTCTGACGAAGTCAGATCGAGCGCACCATGGGCTCTTCGGAGCCCGAATAAATTGTCACTCTGGTGACTGGCACGCCCACGCACTCAATAAACGAATAAACCAGCAAAAGGAGAGAACCCAGCGACCAGCGAATCTTAAGCGCGTCCACAGGGGCCCAAATACAAGACCCCACACGTAGGGGCACGAAGACGAAGCCCACGCAGGGGCATAAATACAAGACCCACGTAGGGGCACAACAACAACGCCCACGTAGGGGCATAATGACAAAGCCCACTTAGGGGCCCAAATACAAGACCCACGTAAGGGCACGAAGACGAAGCCCAGACAGGGGCATCAATACAAGACCCACGTAGGGACATGAAGACAAAACCCACATAGGGGCATAAATGTGGGCCCAGGATGTTGCCCCAAGTGGGCCAAGACAACGAACAAGAGATTTCTTCTCTTCACAAGTCTTCTTCTCCCTCCGGAAAAAAAAGGGTCTCCCCCCCCCCCTCCCCTCAAGTGAGCCCCGTAGGGGGTATTTATAGGTGAGGGATCGGCCCGGGGTGGGCCGAACCCAGGTTCCCCCGCTCTCTCTTCTTCTTTTTTTTTTGGGCTGAGGTGAGTGGGTGGAGGTGAGTGGGCGGACAGGCCCAGGGCTGCCCTGTCCCGGGCAGGTCCGCGCGGACCTGCCCGGGGTGGGGAGGCCCCCGGCGGGTCTTCCCCGGGGTGGGCCACCCCGGGCAGACCTGCCCGGGCTCGCGGGGCCCCGGGCGGGTCCGTCCGCGGTGGGCCGACCCCGGGCAGGCCCCCCCTGCCCCGAGCAGACCTGCGCGGCCGGGGGGGGGGACCTGCTCAGGGGTGGCTGGCCCCGGGCGGGTCCCTGCTGTCCCGAGCAGACTTGTGTGGCCGCGGGGGGACCTGCCCGGGGGTGGCCGGCCCCGGGCGGGTCCCTGCTGTCCACCCCGGGCAAGTTTGCTGTGGTCCGCCCTGGGTGGGTCTGCTGCTGTCCACCCTGGGCGGGTCTTGGCCACCCCAGGCAAGTCTAATACTGCTGCAGTCCACACCGGGCAGGTTTAATCCCTGCTGTATGTTCACCCCGGGGAGTTCTAGTCACCCCTTTCTGCAGTGGTGAACTTAAGTAATAGTTCACCTCATATGTAGGTGGGCAAAAAATGTTGCCAACAGCCCTGAAATTAAAATGTTCGATGTTGAGGGAAATGATCCTTAGATTTATGCTTTGGTAGAGTTCAAATGTGCCATTGTGGACAAAAACCCATGGTCCAACAAATTAAGCCACATCATCGTTTGTGTGATAAATGTAAAGAGAAGCTGAATGCCATGACGCTTCCACCAATGTGGGATCTGGGAGGTCTAGATGTATTCATGATTCCCCCTTTCCTATATTTTGCAGATGTATTATTAGTTTTGAACTCATGACCTCCACATCGCAGTAGACTGAGATCTTCTACTTCAATGGATCAGCCTCTTTGCTTTATGTTCAGCCTGTTTTGTTGAAGGGCTTGAGTAGTCTAATGTCCAACTCAATCTAATATTATGGCCCAAGTGTGGGACAAAGGGGCCAGACAGATAATCTAGCAGGCTGACCTGGCCTATTGAGGTTCTTATACTGGGGCTCACGATTCAGCGGAAGCACGGTGAGCCCATAACCCACAGGTCTCAGAATGGAACCTGGCTTTGATACCATGTATCAAAACTAGGATAGACTGGGAGAGGGAGAAGGAGAAGAGTGCGTATATGGGAGGCAAAAACACAGGCCGCGGCAAACAACAGGCTGGTCAATCCTCATCATGCCAAAGACAAAAATACCCTTCAAGTAGAGGGGGGACCCAACCAGACAATGACATGACTGAGACACGTATGAAAGACAGAACTACCCTGGTTTACAGGTGTTAAAGGGGAAAGAATGGTTTCAGGTATATGATCATTTAGTACAATAAAAATGGTTTGCAAGTGAACACAACCAAATTATAGTTCCTCTCTTTCTCCAAGCCTGGCCTCCAACGCCCCCACCATCCAAATTATAATAGATGGTGAGATGCTGAGATGTCCCTTGACTCATTGTTCTGACATCTCGTGTTTTCACAAATGAACTAATAATCCTTTCAAGTTCTGACTAACCTCTTGATCTATAATTCATTGTTCCTCTACTTCCAGTTTTCATAGACAGGCTTGGAGAATTATCCACCAGATATTGCTATCTCCATTTGGCAGCAATTCCCTGTTTAACCCATAGAACAAGTTTAGAACAATTGTCAAGCACTTCCCATTGTCTTCATGTGATGTGAACCAGAGTACACATCATGGTGAAGGCAGATGAATTGTACTATATTATCTCCTCTTGCTGCTTCAAATAAAAGTGACCATGTTGTTCCCTAAAAAGGAATGCTAGTCTAACTCCAGTCAGTAACCACATGCATGCAATTCTTTAAATTCTTAACTGAATGTTCAAGGTTTGTACCACATCTACCGCACTCATATCAGCATATCTTCAACCCTTACCTGGAAGGACACACTCCACACATCCACCTTTTTCAGAAGCCTCCCAATTCTCCACTATTCTACATTTAGATTGATCTGTTGACATAGTTATTGCTATGTTTACTTCCCAGTAATCTATTTCTCACTCTCTGTATGCATTTGAGAAAAGTTCCATTTTTTAATGTTTTGGAAAGAATACTATATCCCTCCATACATAAAAACTCTATAGGTAGATTTGCAGTTCCAAATAAATGACATGCTGTTGAGCTCAAAAAAAAAAAAGCCGACCAGAGGGGGGGCCCCTCCGGTGACTGTGCAACCGGAGGGGGGGGCTCTGGTCCCCTTTTCCGTGATTCATCAAAAAAAGAAAAAAAAAGAGAGAGAAAGAAGAAGAAAAAAGAAAGAAGAAGAAGAGAAGGGACCCCCCTCCGATCTCCACAGGTGGAGGAGGGACCCCCTCCGATGCCATGCCGGTGGAGTCAACCCCCCTCCAGTGGCACTCAACCGGAGGGGCCGGTTCCTCCTCTCCTGCCGTTCATATTCCAAAGACACCCCCTCTGGTCCACTCCCGAACTACTATAAAAAGTAGAGAGTGGTCATGGGACGGGAGGAGGTGGCCCAGTTAACACGAGAAGGGGTATGGCAAAAACTCCCCCCCCCCCCCGTTCCAGACACCTCCTTTAGGAATGGTGTGCCTAAGAGACTCCTCACCTCCTAATGCAATGTGGGGATAGAAGAAAAATTAAAATAAAGAAAAAAATTGAATGAGATGAGCATACAATACATTCAAGAAAATGCAAGTACAATGAATGTAAGAATTATAAAAATCTTCAAGTACAAATGTTGTAGAAAATTGCAAAAATATCTCCCTGGCGGTGGAAAAATTACAGAAATATCTTCCCGGTAGCGGAAAAATTACAAACATGCCTCCGATGGTAGAAAAATCACATAAATGCCCTCGATGGTGAAAATTTTTATAGAAATACCCTCATAATGGAAAAATTATAGAAATGCCTCCGATGGTAGAAAAATTGTAGAAATATCCCAGGTGGTCAGAAAAATTACAGAAATATCCCCAATGGTCAGGAAATTACAAAAATACCCCTGATTGTGGAAATTTTTTAGAAATATCTCCATTGGTCAAAAAATTGCAGAAATATATCTTGAGTGATCGGAAAATTTTAGAAAAACCCCTGATAGCGAAAAAATTATAGAAATATCTCCGGGTGGTCAGAAAATTACAGAAGTACCTCTAGTGGTCAGAAAATTATTGAAATAGCTCCAGTGGTCATAAAATTACAGAAATACCCCCGGTGGTGAGAAATTTTCAGAAATACTCCCGATGATGGGAAAATTACAGAAATACCCCGATGGTGGAAAATTACAAAGATACCCCCAATGGTGGGAAAATGCAAAAAAACCTGAAATATCATAAAATTGCGGAAATACCACATTTGTGGGAAAGTTGCATGAAAGTTATTGTTCAGTATAGAAATTGCACAAAGTTCTCGATTTGTCTCAAAATCACCAAAGGATGCTCTTGTTTTGGTTGGCGCCGTTTGCATGACTCGGTGGAGCGAGACCACGCCCCTTTCTTGAAGCGGTGTGCGCTCTCTTGAGTTCGGCTTATGGCTAACCATCCAAATCCATGTATCTTTTTCATGGCCGAGAGCTATCATGTCCGAAAACTTAAAAATGATGAAATTACAAATGAACCCTGGAAAGTCAAGAGAAATCAAGACGAGGAATGCCAAAAAAGTCGAATGACGGGTCCGAGAAGTCAAGAAATACCACATTTGTGGGAAAGTTGCGTGAAAGTTATTGTTCAATCTAGAAATTGCACAAAGTTCTCGATTTGTCTCAAAATCACCAAAGGATGCTCTTGTTCCGGTTGGCGCCGTTTGCATGACTCGGTGGAGCGAGACCATGCCCCTTTCCTGAAGCGGTGTGCGCTCTCTTGAGTTCGGCTTATGGCTAACCATTCAAATCCATGTATCTTTTTCATGGACGAGAGCTATCATGTCCGAAAACTTAAAAATGGTGAAATTATAAATGAACCCTGGAAAGTCAAGAGAAATCAAGATGAGGAATGCCAAAAAAGTCGAATGATAGGGATATTTTCGAGAAGTCAAGAAATCAAGACGAGAAATACACAAGAAGTCAAATGACAGGGTTATTTCCGAGAAGTTAAGAAATGAAGACGAGGAACACTCAAGAAGTCAAATGACAGGGTTATTTCCGAGAAGTCAATAAATGAAGACTAGGAATGCCCTGGAAGTCAAATGACGGGGTTATTTTCAAGAAGTCAAGAAAGGAAGTCAGGAGTGCCCAAGAAGTCAAACGACGGGGTTATCTCCAAAAAGTCAAGAAATGGCAGATATGTCCAGGAAGTCAAGAAGTGACAGGACTATCTCCGAAAAAATCAAGAAGTAGCCGATACGCTCAGGAAGTCAAGACATGACGGGCTATCTCCGAGAAGTCAAGAAATGTCAAATATATGCCGAAAAGTCAGAATGACAAGAATGCTCAAGAAGTAGAGAAATGACAGATATGTCCAAAAAGGCATAAATGTCCGGAGTCTTCCTGAAACTACAAAATAAATAACCCAAGAAATGGTTGATTATTGTTTAACTCACAGAAATACATAAATAAATAAATGTTTCTTCTTTGAAGAAGAAAATGCACATCAGTGGTTATTTAAGTAGCGGGTGTATTATTATTTATGTGAATTTAGGTTTATCCGACGATTTGGGTTCGGATACGGGACATTTCAACATCGACTGTAGTTAATGTTTATATATATCGGCGTAAAGTCTGAATACCCTTGATTAAGTGTCAAAGAAACGCCTTCGACCTCCACAATATCCACTATGATATTGAGGGTTTTATCTAACAGATTTGATCAAAGAGATCACCCATTAGAGATACACAATTGTATGAGAAAATTAAACATTTTATTCTTTGGATTCATCTTTACAAAATACATGAAATCCCTATTACATAGTCTGGTCATTTGATTTACGTTTGGCCTTTATTCCACCACCAGAATAGACCGTTGAATTTGAGTTTCATGGAGATCAAATCCCTTTTTTTGGGTATATTTGCAATTTCTGACCCATCTTGGGTATCTCTGCAATTTTCTAACCCTTTAGGGGTATTTTTGAAATTTTTGACCTTCCAGGATATTTTGGCAGTTTCCGGCCCTTCTGGGGTATTTTTGTAGTTTTCTGACCCTTCCAGGATTTTTTTGCAGTTTTGGACTATTCTTAGGTTTATTTGAGATTCTGAACCCCTTCTGGGTTTATTTGTGATTATCCCTTGAGTAGGGTTCTAGAAAAGCTCAGGGGTATTTGTGTAGTTTGTAGCGGGTGTATTATTATTTATGTGAATTTAGGTTTATCCGACGATTTGGGTTCGGATACGGGACATTTCAACATCGACTGTAGTTAATGTTTATATATATCGGCGTAAAGTCTGAATACCCTTGATTAAGTGTCAAAGAAACGCCTTCGACCTCCACAATATCCACTATGATATTGAGGGTTTTATCTAACAGATTTGATCAAAGAGATCACCCATTAGAGATACACAATTGTAGGAGAAAATTAAACATTTTATTCTTTGGATTCATCTTTACAAAATACATGAAATCCCTATTACATTGTCTGGTCATTTGATTTACGTTTGGCCTTTATTCCACCACCAGAATAGACCGTTGAATTTGAGTTTCATGGAGATCAAATCCCTTTTTTTGGGTATATTTGCAATTTCTGACCCATCTTGGGTATCTCTGCAATTTTCTAACCCTTTAGGGGTATTTTTGCAATTTTTGACCTTCCAGGATATTTTGGCAGTTTTTGGCCCTTCTGGGGTATTTTTGTAGTTTTCTGACCCTTCCAGGATTTTTTTGCAGTTTTGGACTATTCTTAGGTTTATTTGAGATTCTGAACCCCTTCTGGGTTTATTTGTGATTATCCCTTGAGTAGGGTTCTAGAAAAGCTCAGGGGTATTTGTGTAGTTTGTCTAGACCAGGGATACTTTTGTAACATCTGGACTGAACATAGGTTTTCGTGTAATCTTGACATGAGACGCAAGTCCCTTCTTGGTGGAGGCACGCTGGCCAAAGACTCTCGGGAGATTGCTTCTCCTCGAGTTCTCATGGGTTGGGGTCGAGCTTCATGCGTGATGCGTCCATCAGCGCAACGCCGGGGATCGACGTACCCCTGGAAGAAAAATTTCTTACAAACCATAGATGGCAGACCGAACAGAAACGATACCGAAGCCCCATTTTCGGCCAAACCAAATGTAGGCTATTAAGAAAAAATAGTTATTTAATTGGTTTCGGTCCGAAACCGAAACCGGTTTCGGTTTCGGACCCCTCCGAAACCGAAACCGAAACCGTGACTACCATCCTTGTTACAAACCCTTTTTGTAAAAGTTGGGGTGCTTATTGGATTCCTGATTATTTCAGAGAATCATATTATTTTCCCCAAAATATTTACAATAAGATTACATTAACCACAACATAAGGACATGTGTGCGGACTCAAGGAGGGACAATTTTATAACATACCCTCACTGTGAGCACAAGCACAACACAAGTACAAACACAACCCAAAAGATGGGCCTTCAGAAGCACAAGCACAACCCTCTGCGCTCTCTCCTCCCAGCGTTCTGTGTGTGTTTGCCTGGGTCCCATACCCCCCTAGTTGGGGGTTGGATCCGGTCCAAATGGCCCAACATAGGGCATTGACTAGTCAAAATTTCCCTAAGAGGGGTTGATCGGGTCCAAAACCCCCCATGTGGGGGTTGGATCCAGTCCAAACCCCCATGTGGAGGTTTGATCTGGTCCAAACCCCTTTATGGAGAGAATGGGGGAGTCGGCCTCCATATATATATATATAATATATTGGTGTCATTTTTCTCTCTCCTTTTTTCCTTGTTTAACTAGATGTTTCCTTATAGTTTTCCTCTAACACTGAATATGAAGTCTGGCAGGTAGACTGTACACGTGAATATACATTGGAAGTATCTTAAATAGTTAGCTCCTAGTCATCTTTTCCATGTTCACCTTACCATTTCTGTAACTGATAAGATATGATGTGTATAATCTTCAAAATTGCTTCTTCTTTATGGGGTATGGGATACTTTATAATTTTTGTTTTACCTTTGTACGTCCATGTACTATATAGAAGAATGATATGTTTCTTTTCCATTCACCCTTATGTTAATCAAAATTAGCCCTTCTTATTTGGTTTATCATTTTTGACTCTCTAACATGATTTGATAAGGCTAGAGAATGAAGCTTAATGGCATTCCCTACTTGCAGGATCTCAAAATTATGTTATCGAGAGCTAAGAGGGATGTTATGTCCTTACAGTGTCAACTACAAAGTGACTTGACGCAATTAGGTATCTACTATGGTTATGCAGAATAATTTACTAAAAGTTATCACACATGTTGGTCACTTTTCTGTAATAATCCCATGGAAAATCTACTTTGCTTACAAAGGAATCACATGTTTGACATACTGGGCAAATGACATTTTCATATTAGTTTTCGAACCTTAGATGGTCTTTAACTCATGCTTCCCTTGAGATTGTGTTCCATCAATTCGTTATAGACTTTTTTTTGAAAGAATGTGGAGGGATTCCTCACAGGTCATCAACAAAAGAGAAACACACAACTACAAGACACCCACTCCGAGAGGCGAGAGCCACGCCAAATACCAAAACAAACAAAACCCACTACACAGACCGACTCACTACATTGATGCAAAATGATGGCTTCCTGGGTTGGATGACGTCCTTTGCGGGGTAATGACACCTAACCTTTTGGCGTCCTTCATCAAAGAGGCTAGTCCTCGGAGCCCCAGAGCTGGCTTCGGGAGTGGTGGCCCATCTTGGCTGAGGCTTTTCAGTAATTTCCTGAACTACTGACCTGGATTGTTGCCTACTTGGAGTCCCAACCAGTGTGTTCTTCCTCACTCCAAATTTCCTTCTATCTCGATTTTAGATAATTAATGCAGCCAAGTATATTTTTTAAAAATGTTCTGAAAACAACTTACATTTAAAATGTATACCTAGATGATCAACCTACGGTAGTAACTTCTATCAGACCATCATGCAAAGGCTGAAACGTTTACTGCCACTTTTCAACATCTGCAATTCATGTTTTTGACGGTAATGCCATTATAGGGACTTCTTTGTGGAGTGGTAGGCTCATCCTTTCTTGGCTCTTATTTTGATTCTCAGAGATTTGTACCAATAGATATTGTAAGGTTGTTTCGTGCGAGTCAATCTAAGTAGACAATCTTCCAGAATCTTGATTCTCATACATTCATACTAGCTGATCAGGGTACCATGTGAGTCATTTGTTTGACATACAACAATCAGTGCTCAATTGTCTCCATAATACCTTTGTGCATGATTTCCTCCTATAGGTTATTGAATCACATGGTGGCACATCGACAATTAAGATGCATGGATTCCTTTTGGAGATCTCTAGATTCTCATATCCAGAATAAACTGAATCTGAGGAAGTTTTCTGATGAATTTGATAGCGTTACAACACGTTTCTATTATTGTTTTTCAGCTATCTTTTTTGAAAAAACTAAAATTAGTAGAGTTTTAGCCATTTTTGGTGATTGTAAACAAAATGTCATATCCTTTCTAATGACCCCACAAGTTGATGCTTATGACATCCTTCTGACGAAGTAGTCACCTTGGATTTCTGCTTTTGTATGATGCCTTTTAAAGAAAATTAATGCAGAAGAAAGAAAGAAAGTTAACTACTTGAACAATATATTTGATGTGATGCAGAAGCATGCAGACGGTTTGTCCGAGGATCAATCTGCAGTGTATGCCCATGCTTTGGAAACATTTTTTTCTTTTTCTATCTTTTTAACTAATGTTTACAGACATTACATAGGTCTTCAAGGCTTATTTCCACATTCATGATAATGGATTATGAACCATTAATAGGACTTATGAGTGGTCAACAGATGCAACTGTCAAAAGCCTAAACTACAACCTTTGGAGGGTGTGAAGATGGCGCCTGAAAAGTTTCGGTCGGCTGACATGTCTTGGATTGGTGGCATGAGCCACATGATTTGGTAAGGTCGTATATGCCCGGTAGGATGTTGCATGCTCCACTAGGGTGACACATGTAGGTGGCACACGTCCCAATAGAGTGGCACATGTCCTGATTGGGTGATGCACATCCCCAGAGAGTGGCACATGCCTTGGTAAGCTGGCATGCTTTGGTAGCCTGGTCATATCCCGATGTCCGAGGCAAGTCCCAGTAGGCTGGCTTATCCCCATAGCCTGCCCAGGAGGAGTAGCACTTACGTCTTTATCTTCTCTATTTTGCTCTGCAAGAACTCCCTTCCAAGAAGGTCCAAGAAGTCCACCCGCCCCACTACAAAGGGGGGGGGTGTCTGTATATAGGGGGATGGTGAAGAGCCCAATAGGAGGATGCCTAAGTTACCAGGTAGGGTCCCTCCTCACCCCCTACCCGTGCACATTTATCTTCATGTGGGAGATAGGCCCCGCATCAAGTGATAAAAGAATGGTGGGGTCCACAATCATCTACCCCCGTGTGTTTGATTTAGGTAGGGGTGAGCATTATTGGAGTTTGGGGTTTATGTAATCCAAATTAAATCCATAGATTTATTCTTGTGTGGTTCAGGTCAAAATTTCAAAAAATTCAGTTTGGGTTGAAATCGAATCGTATTTAAAAAAATGATTTGGTTTGGATTTCTTTTCCTGGAAATCAAATCAAACCAAAAAAATTGATTTTTGTGGGGGCATTTTTATCAACTTCGTTGACCCTAAAGACCCACCCATATATTGTGCACCCAAATAAACATACATTGTGGCTCTCACCCTCGCAATCAGCCCCCGAGCTTTGGGCTTGTTGACCCCATAAAGTTTTCTTTACAAAGGTTCAGATTTTTTGAAGAAGAAATACGCATGCAGTTAACATAGGGCGGCCAGGGTCCGTCGATGATAGTTGGGAGTCTCAAGAAGCAAATGTATATATCTCCGGTATTTCGGTTCAGAAGTATCAAGAAGAATTAAATGCATAAGAAATATGCATATCTACATATGAGTGTTGAACACTTCTGGCTTATGGTGCCATTCATGGGGCAGTGGCAGGTTATGTATGCTACACTGTTGGACTTATGAATGGAAGATATGCCATCATATAAGGTGACAGAGGCCCAAATAAGAAGGATTTTTGCACTACTCTTCAACTGTGGAGGGGCTGAAATTAAGCATTTGGGAAATATATGTATGCACATATATGTATGTGTGTATGCAAGAAGTCACAAAGGTCAACACCCACATGGTCTCACAAGAAAAGGCCAAAGAAAAGAGATCTTCTGTACAAGCCAAAAAGCTAAAGGAGCACCACGTGGTGAAGTGAATTTTTTTTTTAGACTGTACGGGGTCTTTTTATAGACTGAAAGGGACACCTAGGCCGGAGGGAAACCTCTCCGCCCAACACTCAGGCCGGAGAGAGGGGGGTCCGCCCTGCAGCAGGCGGAGGGCCTGCCTCAGCCCTGTTCAGGCCGGAGGGCCTCCCTCCGCCCTGCCCATGGACTGTGCGGTTACCCAAAAAAAAGAAAAGAAAGAGAAAATAAGAGAAAATAAGAAATAAAAGCTGCAGTTAATGGAAGGAGAAGGGACAGGGAGGAGGAAGATGAGAGGTCACCTCTTGGGATTCCACCGGAGGAGAGCAAGATGGGGTCCCTCCGCCCTTACTCCAAACTATTATAAAAAGAGGACTCCACTAGAAGACAAGAAGGAACCACAGACCACAACAACAGCGCAGAGAAGGCAGCAGCAGGCACATCATGCGAAGAGAATAATGGAAGTTGTCGTGTTACAATGTGAAGGGATATGGTCACCAAAAAAAGGCCCCCTTGGGGGGATCTGGTCACCTTCTTAGGAATGGTGAACTTAAGAGACTTTTCCCCCTCTGGGAGAATGCAATCTATGTTTATGCTATGTTTATGATGCTAGATCAGAAATGCAATGCTCACAAATAATCATCAGATATGCAAAGATCAGAAATGCCATCAACACATTACAGAACAGAAAGATGCATAAGTGCCATATTGATGTTGAGAACAGAAACATGCAGAAATGCCATGCTACAACAACATTATAAAACAGAAAGATGCAGTAAGGCACAGCACATGGCCTGTAGAAGCAAGCAGTGCAGCAGGGAAGGGGCCCAAGCAGCAGCAAGTGCGGGAGAAAAGGCCAAGAAAAGCAGTAGCCACACAGCATATAAAGGAGTTTTGTTTTGAAGGCCCAAGCAGCAGTCCTGCGAATAGGAGAAGTGTTGGCTTGTTTGGGATATGGTCACCATAAAAAAGGCCCCCCCTTGGGGTGTTCCGATTACCTTCTTTGAGAATGGTGATCATAAGAGGCCTCTCACCACTTGCAAATCATTGAAATGGAATGGGTTGGGCTTCTTTCAGATCATGGACTTTAAAGGCAATTCAAATGGGCTGGGCTTATGACTGGAAATCAAATGGGCCAACAATGTTATAAGTGCAGATGTTGTGAAAGTGCATACATGCCATGCTGTGAAGCATTATAGAAATGCAACAAGTTTTCAATAACAACACAACAAATGCTGTGAGACATTCAATAAGTTTCAACAACAACATTACAAGAAATCCTATGCAGAAATGCCATGTTTATGCAATGCTCATATCAGAAATGTTAGATCAGAAATGCAATGCTCAGATCAGAAATGCCATCAACACAAATAATCAACAAAGATGCCCATATGCAGAAATAATATGCAATGTTGAAGCTGTACAGAAATTCTTGCATTATCGCATTTGAAATCATTGAAATGGCTATGGGCTTGTTTCCATGGACAAGTGGGCTAGTCAAAATGGGCTCAGAATGGGCTTGCATTATTGCATTTGAAATCATTGGAATGACCTTATGCTTATTGTAATTGAAATCATCCCAAGCCTTTGAAATCATCCACAGGTGGAACGAAGATGGTTACAAACTAAAATTGCAAGTCTTACAAATGTTCAAGGCTCGATGGTCAGAAAATTATAGAAATATCCTCTGATTGTGGAAAATTATAGAAATACCCCCAGTGGGTAGAAAATTATAGAAATACCCCTAGTGGGTGGAAAATTACAGAAATACCCCCGGTGGTCACAAAATTACAGAAATACCCCCGGTGGTCACAAAATTGCAGAAATATCCAGATGGCGGGAAAATTATAGAAACACCCCTGATTGTGGGGAAATTGTAGAAATACCCCCCATGTGGGTGGAAAATTACAGAAATATCCTCGGTGGGCAGAAAATTACAGAAATGTCCCCGATAGCCATGGATGGCAGTATCGGCCGAAACCGATACGTTTCGGCCGAAACTCGGTGGGCAGAAATTACAGAAAATGTCCCGATAGCGGGAAAATTATTGAAATGCTCCCGATGGCGGGAAAATTACTGAAATACTCCCGATGGTGGGAAAAATTGTAGAAATACCCCCGATGGCGGGAAAAATTATAGAAACACCCCTGATTGTGGGGAAATTTTAGAAATACCCCCATGGGTGGAGTCTCAAAATTACCAAAATATCCTCATTCTGGTTTACGCCGTTTGCATGACTCGGTGGAGCGGGACCTCGCCCCTTCATTGAAGTGGTGTGCGCTCTCCTGAGTTCGGCTTATGGCTAACCATCCACATCTATGGATCCTTTTCATATCATGTCTGAAAACTTAGAGGCAAATGATATTGCAAAGAAACCATAAGAAGTCATGAAAATCATACTCGGAATACCCAAGAAGTGACGGGGCTATCTCCGAGAAGTCAAAATGGCAGATATGCCCAAGAAGTCAAGAAGTGACGGGGCTATCTCCGAGAAGTCAAGAAATGTCAAATATATGCCGAAAAGTCAGAACGACAAGAATGCCCAAGAAGTCGCATGACGGGGCTATCTCCGAGAAGTCAAGAAATGTCAAATATATGCCGAAAAGTCAGAACGACAAGAATGCCCAAGAAGTCGCATGATGGGACTATCTCCGAGAAGTCAAGAAATGTCAAATATATGCCGAAAAGTCAGAATGACAAGAATGCCCAAGAAATCGCATGACGGGGCTATCTCCGAGAAGTCAAGAAGTGTCAAACATATGCCGAAAAGTCAAGAAATGGCAGATATGCCTAACAAGTCAAGACATGACAAGACTATCTCCAAGAAAGTAAGAAATTGCAAGAATATCCCAAAGTTTGAGAAAACTATAGAAATACTCTGATAGAGGAAAATTACAAATATACTCCGCCTCAGGCAGGAATGTCCTTTATGGACACCAAGGCAACTTAAGAGTCCAATTACAATCAAAAGAGTGATTATGGCCATGAAGCAACTCCGACGGACCGGCAAGATCATCTTGACGATCCAATAGTCCGATCCTAGCGAAATTCAAGTCCAACCGTCTGATCAGGGGACAAGACTAAATTTAATGACCCGATCAGGATGAAAGTAAGTTCCAAGATCTAAATGTTGACTGAAGTAAATTCAAAGGCTCTGGTTACAATCGGATGCTATCCTGGAGACCCGATTACACAATCGGGATCATATGTGAAGATCCTGAAGAACCGATTGTAATTCTAATTATCCATGTTCAAGAAATGAAGTCTACAAATTTCTTTGCAAGAGTATGTACCCGTAAGGGGCGATCGTCAAGATCATTTATGTCACAACATATAGAGGCAAAAGGCATTCTTCGACAGTTAATCAAAGGTGTTCGGACTTGTACCGATGTAAATTAACACCGACTTCGGTCGGTGGGGAAAAGTCCAGTACACGAACCCTAATCGTCTGATAAACCCAAACAGCGCGGAATTAACAAATATGTCAAAATATACGCATATCCATCCGACGAAATCGGATGTTCTGAAAAATTCCGCGTGTAAACAGGGCCTTTGGCCTCTCCCTTTTCCCCGTCGTCAGCCGCTGTCCACCTCAAAGGAGGCAAGGATCGGGATCACCTCCTCGTTGGCCGCCATCTACGGTCCACCTCGCTTTGGTCCCCTCTCCCCCATGACGACCGCCGTCCATCTCGAAGGAGGCAAGGATCGCCTCATCGCCGGCCTCGAAACCGTTCGAAGGGTGGGGAGTTGCGGCAGCCTTGAAGCCGCTAGTGGCACTCCAACGAGGGTGGTCTATGCTGGCCGCCGTCCACCTCGCTTCAGCCTCTCCTCTCTCCTACTCGTTGGCTGCCGTCCACCTCCAAGGAGGCAAGGATCGTGGGACTCCAGGTAACCCTTTTAGATCTATTGGAAAGTAGTTATATTGATCTTTGTTTTGCAAATGAGGATGAACTGAGACTGCGAGAGAACTTGCCCGTCCAGTGGCATTATAACTATAGGGAGAGATGACAGAAACCCAGATCTCTTGCCCACCCTGTGTGGAATCATTTTTTGTGTGATAAGATTCTTAACAGAGGTCCTGACGGAAGTGATTGCGATCGGACTTTAATGGTACATTGCAGTCTGTGGACTGATGAGTAACTGATTTGGTTGGTTAAGACACTGCATAAACTTTCCTGTCATTATCTTGCTCAATTATGATTCAAACCTAACCAAACCGAATTTGGTTTAGTTTCAAAGTCATTATGTTTGGTTTGATTTGGGTTGAGCAAAGTCTCCTCAAGCCAAACCAAACCATACTTACCCCTAGATTTAGGTATGAAAATTTGCATCTGTACCCTTCCACCTTGCAAATTTTCAATTATGATTCAAACCTTGGTTTAGTTTCAAATTCATTCAGTTTGGTTTCCCTTAATTCTGTTTGATTTGTTTTCAGCAAAATTCTTCTCAAACCAAACTATACTCACCCCTAGATTTAGATTTAGGTATGAAAATTTGCATTTGTACCTTCCCCCCCCCCCCAAGTCACTTCCGTCCAACAATTTACTCGCACATCCTTGCACGTTTACAGGCTTCATGAAATAGTTCGCAGATGTGAGATTTTGTTCTCTAAAATGTGAGCTGGAACTTTCAAAAAAAAAATGCATGATGGAACCTGAAGCATTGATGAAGCTCATAGTTGAAAGCTTAATGAATACTAGAATCCGACTGCTGATTCATCCTGTTATGTCTGACAATGAGATCTATACCTATACCCAATTAATATAGATTATTGATTTTTGTCTCTTGTAGCATTTCTTAGTTGATCCACATACTCTGGCTAATCTTTTACCAGCCATTTGTACCATGGCAGCTGACAGCTCTGATTAGAATGAAATTCTTATGTTGTCTTGCTGTTGGCAGCTTTTCTTGTCTTTGAGGCCAGACTCTGTTCGGTCACATCTATTGTGCTTTGGTTTTTTATTTTGTCCAGGAAGTCAGATTCAAGGACTTTCTGTCACTGCTCTTGCATACAGCCAAGCTATGAAAGAAAACAGGAACCTGTACAACTTGCTTCAAGATTTGAAAGGTTTGTTGTCTTCTTTAAAAATAGGGCTCTAAAAGCCTAAGTATAAAGAATGCTTAACATAATTTGTATTTCAGGAAATATCCGTGTATATTGCAGAATCAGGCCCAGTTTCAATACTGAAGCTAAATCGTCAATTGATTTTATTGGAGATGATGGTTCACTGGTAATTGTGGATCCACTTAAGATGAAGGGTGATTCACGGAAAGTTTTTCAGTTTAACAAGGCTTTTGGTGCTACTGCTACCCAAGGTAAATGTTTGGTTAGATTGTCTTGAGAAATAGATATATTGTCTTGAATGTTTTTCCTAACTAAATTTGTTAAAACATGTAGAGGAAGTATACAGGGATACACAATCCTTAATCAGATCTGTGATGGATGGATACAATGTGTGCATCTTTGCTTACGGCCAGACAGGTTCTGGCAAAACTCATACAATGGTATGATTTTACTAGATCTTCTGTTATTAAATGAAGTAATCAAACCAAAGCTTGAATTTTATTATACTTGTCCTCTTCGTTGCAGTTTGGCCCATCTAATGGATCAAGCAAGGATTTGGGAATCAATTATTTAGCCCTGAATGACCTTTTTGAAATATCATGTGTTCGGAATGATGTTATAAAATATGAGGTTCAGGTTCAGATGGTTGAAATCTATAATGACCAAATAAGAGACCTTCTTGCAGAAGATACAACAACCACAAAATATCCTTTGATGCTCGAATGATTTGCTTCTGTTTTTCCAGTTGCTTTCAACTTTTAATTAGAATTTTATTTTTTCCCAAGTTATGTCCTTAACACTGAACAAATTAGAGATCCGGAGTTGCCCAAGCAACGGAGGCTTGAGTCTTCCAGATGCCACTATTCGTTCTGTAAGATCTCCTGAGGATGTTCGAGAACTGATGAAATTAGGTGAATGCCACCGTGCTTTATGTTCAACTGCAATTAACCAAAGAAGTAGTCGTTCCCATAGGTTTGTATTTAAATATTGAAATAGAACATAAGTTTTACATGTATTTACAAATGCTTTACATATAGAGGAGTAACTTTGGTTTTTCCATTGCAGTGTCCTCACAGTTCATGTCCAAGGTAAAGAAATATCTGGAGACACAATTTATAGTCGCTTGCATCTGGTTGATCTCGCAGGAAGTGAAAGGGTGGACAAATCAGAAGTTACAGGAGACAGGCTGAAGGAAGCACAACATATAAACAAGTCCCTTTCCTGTTTAGGAGATGTAATTACAGCACTGGGCCAGAAGAACTCCCATGTACCTTATCGAAACTGCAAACTCACGCAGTTGCTACAAGATTCATTAGGTTAGAATAGGAAAAGTTGACATTTTTTGCTATTGGCTTAAAATATATCAATTCTATTTCACTAACTTTAATACATTCTCCAATTCTTCCTAGGTGGTCAGGCAAAAACTTTGATGTTTGCACACGTGAGCCCAGAAGCTGATTTTTATGAAGAAACCATCAGTACATTAAGATTTGCTCAGAGAGTTTCCAGAGTTGAACTTGGAGCTGCTCAATTGAACAAAGAAAGTAACGAAGTTCGGCAACTCAAAGAACAGGTGAAATGATTTCCTCTACCATCTAGGCTTAGGAAAAGACAAGGATGTAATTGATTTAGGAAAGGTTATTGCATGTGTCCACACAAGTCTAATTCTAAATTTTCTAGTTTGATTTTTTTTTACTGTTTGTCGGGTTGAGATAAAAAGTCTTGCACATTTAAGAGATGAATGATACTGATTTCCAGGATGTTACAAAGCATGCATCAAAGAGTTTCTTCTTTTTCTCTTTTTCTGTACGGGCATTACTCTTCCTATATGATTCACTTGCGTCGTTATACCTATGTAGTCAGAGGCGCGCCTAGGCGTTTGAGGCGGTGAGGCGGTCCCAAACCGCCTCGCTTTCGCCTCAAACGCCTCACTCTCAGTCTTCTTCTTCTTTTGGTCCAATCTTGGTTTAAACCTTTTTTATTCAAATCTTCTCTTATTTGTATGTATGTATTTTGCCTCAAATATTAATTATTGTTAATTTTATTGAAAATCTTGATTGTATGTTATGTATTTTCTTTGATATTTAGACATATATTTATAGTTTTTGAATTGTATATATATTTTTTTAATAAAACGCCTCAAACGCCTAGGCCATCGCCTAGCCGTTTGAGGCATGAGGGTCCTTGGTCGCCTCGGTCGCCTCACACCTCAAACTACATAGCGTTATACTAGACATGCTTATGTTGTCTTTGCCGCCGGAGCTTCTGAAATACTTCTATATTTTCAATGCTAAACAAATTGGTACTGTATGCCGGAAAAACATTTCATCTGCCTTTCTAAACCCAAGTATTAGAACCTGGAAGATTACACCTTTCCAGGAGCTTGTGTCATCCATACTGGACAATATAGTTTGTCAGAAATGTCTGACAGCAGTAGTCATCTACAGGTCGAAAATCTCAAGAAAGCATTGGCAAGCAAGGAAGGAGAAAAGTCAGAGTACTTGCGCAAATTTAAGGGACGAATTCCTGAACAAATGGCCGAACATACTCCTCCATGTGCAGGACAGTTGAGCTTGGAGAAGCATTGTCTCATGACTAAGCAGAAAGATAACCATCTGGATGAGAAGAATGTGGAAAAAAGCCCTGTTTTGTTGTCGAAATCTGTTACAAAGGTCACCCCACTTCGTTCTCGAAGACTCAGCCTGGAAGGTGTGAACCCTGGGAAAAAGCAGCAGCCTTTGACCCAAAATTCAGATGTAAGCTCAAACTCAAACTACTAACTCGTCTAGGAGATGAATATTTTTACAGCTTTCACTTTATTTGTGTTCATTGAATAAATCACTTTTAACTGAGCCTCCAAGTCTTTCTAACTGATGATTGCAGATCTGTTTGAGCATCCCACATCCAGTGTCATCAGAAAGAAATTGTTCCCTTCCTGAAGAGGTTGGAGTTAATAGATGGGATGCTACAGCCACCTTGGGCAGTGATGATTGGCACGTCGCTGGTGCCAGTATTGTGAACGAACCATCTCATCAGCGTTCTCCTAACCCTATTGGTTCATCATTCCAGAGTCGAATCCCGAAGGTGGAGAATATATCTAGAATAATGCCACTCCAGCAACCAAAAACACCTGAATCGTTTAGAAATTTACAGGAGGCAATGACCCCAGGTGAGAACAGTAGCCTCTCTTGCAAGTCTACTCAGCTGCGTTTTCGCAGCAATAACAAAGGTGAAAAAGGATCTCAGATAAGGAAGTCATGGCGGTCTTTCGGCAAATTGATTAATGGTTCTGAAAGAAGGTAAAAAGATATATTAGCCACTTGTTATGCTTGGTCACCATAGTTGTGATTAGATATCTTCTGTTTTCAAGTCACATTGTCATGGGCTGACTTCTGTTTGACCTTCAGGAGCCAGCAAACACCGTTGGAAAAAACATCACTTGTACGTGGTAAAAAAGATGACAGTGATGCGAATTCATCAACATTGTCGGCCAGTGTGCCACGGGCATTGAGGCGGCAATCATTAACTCCAACATCAGGACTCAGGGCTTCTCGGAGATCTTCGCTGGGTGGAGAGTCAACAATGGGCTCCTGTGAGTCAACAGACAACATATTTCTGTGAAATATCTTGCCTAAAGTTTATTCTTATATTATTTGAGTATATGACAGGAAAACACGTCTTGAAGATATTGTGTCAAAATCCGACTAAGTCTATTCTTAACTTCACCATCTCGCAATGCAGATTCATGTGAAACTCATGCTGCTGTAAAGAGTCCACCATCGGTTCATCCATCCTCCAAGGTGGGAAAGCGATGGCTGTGACGAAAAGAATCGTTCCTTGCTGTTGGCGCTCTGTGAACCATTGTTATACACATTGGCCGACCAACCAGATGACGTATTACACCGCATTGCTGGCTTTCAATCTTCACAAGGCCTGTCCAAGAATGTCCTGGTTAACTGGTTCTTTGTAGTGTTCTTTAGATGGCTCTAACCGACCTGATGACCACCACATTGATGTAACTTCCTCGGTTGCAACTGCTGCCAAAGTGTGACAAATATTTTTGGTTCACTGTATTGTGCAGCCAAGTCGATCCAGCTGTTCTAAACTTGGCCGATGAGAATAACAAATATTTATCATTCTCTGGCCAAGAGGAGCTGACGAGAAGCGTCATAATTTTACACATTTAAGCACTGATTAGGCTCTACAGAAAGCCAGCGCGATGGCTCTGCTTAAATAAACTCGTGCATCTGGTCTTTGAATTTGCATTGAGAAGTGTAACGCAGAAAAAGTTCATCCGACCATGTCCGCAAATTTTATTTGATGGGTTCCCATGCGAACATCTATTATTATTAAACTTGGGGACATTTTTCTCTGTACCACGTTATGATTACTGCAAAATACGATTATGTTTAAGGTGGCATCTGTTGTTTTTGGAACTTATTAGGATGCCATCGGAATGGTTAATGTCACACAATAAATAAAAATATATGTTACAAATTAAATATATCACAAAAATAAAAATATTTTTGATAAATAATATCATTAATATTTTTTATAAATAACATAATTAATCTCACTACTTAAAATTCAAAACAGAAAAACATCATTAATTAATTACAGGTTTTGATTACTGTTTATTGTTAAAAACTGTTTTATTTTAATTTTTAAGTATTTTTAATATATTCTATAGTTAATGTTATCTTTGACTATATAAATAATTTTTTTATAAATAACATCAATAATCTCACTAATTAAAACTTGAAAGTAAAAAAGAACATAAATTACGGGTTTAGGTTACTGTACATCTTTAAAATTTATTTTACCTTAAAATTTTAATATATTATATATATTGATTATACCATGAAAATATATTTGTTTTAATAAATAACATCTCTAATCTCACTAACTAAAATTTTAAAAGTCAAAAATGGCATTAATTACAGGTTTATGTTACTGAACATCTTTAAAAAATTGTTTTATCTTAAATTTTAAATATTTTAAATATATTTTAAGAATATAATAACATACCATGAAAATAAATTTTATTTGATAAATAACATCAATAATCTCATTAATTAAAATTTAAAAGTCCAAAATGGTATTAATTACTGATTTATATTAATGTTTATCTTTAAAAATTTTATTTTATCTTAATTTTTTATTTTAAATATATTTTATAAATATAATATACCGTGAAAATAAATTTTGTTTGACAAATAATATCAATAATCTCACTAATTAAAATTTAAAAGTCAAAAATAACATTAATTACGGAATTATATTACTGTTCACATTTAAAATTTTATATTTGATCTTACTTTTTAAATATTTTAAATATATTCTATAAATTGAATATAATATGGAAATAAATTTTTCTGATAAATAACATCGTTAATATCACTAACTAAAATTTAAAAATCACAAATATTTTTAAAAGTCACTATTGATCTTAATATCTTTATTTTTTAAGTTGTATAAATATTTTTAATAGATTCTATATGATAATAGACTTTTTGATAAACAATATCATTAATATTATTAACTAAAAAATTAATAATAATAATAAGTTATTAAACATAAATAAATGAGAGAGAGAGAGGGCATAAGAGAGATACAGAACAGGATAACATTAATTACGGGAGAGAGAGAAAGGTGCAGTATTAATTAGGAGAGAGAAAGTTGAAAGGTATGACATTAATTACGGGAGAGAGTGAGAGGGAAAATGAATAAATCTGATTGTAACCTATCTCAGGGGTGAATTTTGAAACCCCGAAATAATTCATGGTTAATTTATTTTTAAATCTGATTAATTATAACTCTCAATCAAAGCATAAAAAAGAATATCCCTCAGTAAATTTTGAACTAATCTAAGGATAAATAGATTATATCCTAATTTAGCCCCAATTTAGCCCATTTAAATAAAGTCAAAAGTCTCTCTATCCGGGACCAGACTGTCCCACGTGGATAACCCAAATTACCTATGTATCTCTCTACAAAGAGATGCTTATTTTAGTGGATAACCGCTTTCCAGTCTAAGAGGTAGATTAACCGATCTCCGATCTCTCTCTACAAGAGTTCCTTTGTAACCGCTTTGCAGTCTAAGTGGTAGATTAAAATGGGAACGGTTAATTGGGGGGAGGGGGGCTATCCCCCATGTATTCCGGATTAGCTCACCTTCTCTACTAAATCACATTTTGGGTTAATTAAAAAACCCCTCTTTGATAGAGCGATAGATAAATAGAGAGATATCTCTCGTGAGTTAATTTATCTCGAAGTTTAATCTCATTTATTTTGATAGATAACGAGTTAAATGGAAGGACAAATTGTTCCCCTAATTTTGTTGGGTCAGTTTAATCAGAATACACGAGAGTTATCTCTTACTATAATTGAATTAATTTTATTATCCTATCAAATTAAAAAATAAATAAAATATGACTTATCCACGAGATAAATAAGAGATATTATCCAGGAGGCAAGTGAGGGATATCCCTCGGCCAAAGCGGTAACGGAACCCACGTGGGAGAAGACAAGAGTCTGGTTAGATTACCAACCAAAGGGCATACTCCTTGTATTTTCCCATCTTAGGAGCCACTGCAGTGTTTTAGTTTTGCCTCTACCTTCGTTAGGCGTCTCTACTCTCTAGGCCGTTTAGAATAATGTGCCATGTTAATAGTGTGACACTCTCAACTCTGCCACGGGCAAACAAGTCATGCCGGTGGGGAATTCTGTCGGCAAACTTCAGATGTTATCTTGTTCGATATAAAATGCGTATAAAATCTCGTTTCTATGTACGCAATACATGAAATAATATGCTTTACGGTGTTAATTTTGAAGTGTTTTACGTCAAACCAAATGACTCTCTAGTTAATGTGAAAACACGTAACAGTGTGTGTTGATTCGGATTGCCCAAGGGAACATGAGTGGTTGAGGAGGAGAAGCTTGACTTACCAAGCAAATCTCTTTTACCGTGTATCCAGAAACCTTTAAAATCAAGTGCTTTTATACCGTGCGCAGCATGCAGTGAAAACTGAAACCTGGGAGTATAAGGGTAACCAAAATAATATCCAAAATGGCGTTCAAGATATGCTGCCCTACCTTCAAAATAATTAGGCCAAATTTTTAAAAAAAATCTCAAAAAAAAGAAATGTTAGGATGCCACTTTTTTATCACCTTTAATTTTTTAGCACAACCCTTTTCTTCACATTTGATTTGAAAATTGAATAACTGGAGTTTTTAACTTAAATATGATGTTCCCAGTTTGAGAGCACCAAATTTATTATTTATTTTGACCATCTATTTTGATAATATTGCTAAAAAATATACGCAAGGAGTGGTTCCATCGGTAAAACTCTCGTGGGGGTCAGGTTTAAAAGGAATTTGCTAGGATTGTACGGAGGATTAGTGAAGTAGAACTACCAACAATAAACAGTCCCGAGTACGTCTCCCTGTGGGGCTCTGGGCCCCTGTCAAGAGCGAGCCTTTTCCTCTGCCGCGGACTCTCGGGCCCGCGCACAACCTGGATCCTGTGGCTTCTTTGTGCGCCTGCAATGGAAGGCGTGGGAGCTGGGGAAAAAGTCAGACCTGGGGAAGGAACGAAGAGGAGTCCAGGTTGGCGGCTGGCAAGTAGGGCTGTGGCGCGGTGCGCCCAGTCGAACCAACCAAACTCACTCTGTCCGTCCCCACTCGACTCAGTTGATCCTTCGTAACAGAGTCGTATAATTGCAAGTCTTGAGAGACCAGATTATTTTTGAGTCGGATCATTTTGACTTATTAGACTTAATTTGACTGGATTGAGTTAAGATTTTTTAAAAAATTGACCCAAATTTAGTGTTTAACTCGATCTGACATGTGACTCCTCTTGACTTATTTTAATGTTACGGGTGGGTGATGTGAGTATCCATAGGGAGTGTGAGTCTCTCAACCAACTAGAGTTGTCAGTGACTTTAATCTCACATTAAATTTCACAAAGAATTTGACTTACTTATAAGAAAGGAATCTCTTACCTCATCACTTAAGTTTTGGGGAAAGATAAAATGACTCCTAACATTTAATTATGAGCCACAATGTTTTAAACATGTTGAGATGAGTTAGAGTCAAGTAATATTCATCGGACTCTTCTTATCATCCACTCAACCTGATCAATTGCCAATTTCACTTGATGCCTTTCATTTATATATCAAACTGCCTTTATTGCATTGAACCAAGTTGATATTACTTACAGTTACCAGCCCATAATGCGAACCTTAAGAATTACAGATGAAGTTGGACGTTCCCCCTTTTTTTAAAAATAATTTGTGCGGAAGGTAGATGTCATATTGTTATCCTAAGTGGTTTTCCGGGAGTTTTACTCAAAAGTTCATTGACTCGGTGTGAATCGCATTGACTCGAGTGTACCGTATCGAATCAGGGATAAATCGGTTCCAAATCTATCTTGGATCAACTGAGTCGGGTGGGTCATCACCGGAGCAGCCGGTCGACGCGATCGGGCCGATTTTCGACGTGTTTGTACGGTGGAGAGGTGAATCCATCGTCGGAGAAATTTGAGGAGTCGAGTTTGCTTGAGTAGATTCGATGTGTTTCAAGGCCGATTTGAGTTGGGGGAGGGGCACTGTCGGCCAGGCCGGGGGTTGCCGACGTGCGAGTGGTGGCTAACTGGGTTGGGGGGAGGGGGAGAGGTTGGTCTAGAGTAGGGGAGCCCGTGGAGTGAGAGAAGAAAGAGATTATCAAGGCGAGGGTGGAGGGTGGCCTCGAACCTAAGTCGACCTGAGTGACACGTGACTTAATTGTACTGTACAAAATTATGGAGATCTCAATCTCTGATATGAATCATCGAGTCGACGAACCATGATTAGATTTATCTCAAACAGTATAACTTCTATCTAAACATAGAAGACTATCTTTAAGTTTTTACAAGTTTTTCTCTAGTGTAATGTACGTGGAGAACATCCTACTTTGGAAGTCATCATATAATTCTTCTTTAAATCTTAATTAAAAATTTCAGATCAAAACTTTTAAAAATCAGAAAAAATAAAATTATGGGAGAGAAATTGGTGGCACAATAGTAGAGTCTCAGTAGCACCACTGAGAAATATAATCGTACTGTGTCTTTTTGTCAACCGACGAAGTGGCAAACTGAGGTGTATGACCAACGTCAAAGAACCGGACACTAGGTAATTTTTCATTCATTTCATATCTTGATTTGAACAAATAATCTCTCGACCACGTGGAGGAGTATTGAGACACCCTTACACTCTGACTATTTTTTTAAAAAAAACAAATTAAATGTGGCTTTTAATTACAAATTTCATTATAACCTATTTTGGTCATCCATCATATTTCAAATCTGTCACGGCGCATTGCCTCAGGGCGCAGAGGCCATCGTTTTCCAGTGTTCGAGAGTACGTCGCGGGATCGCAGGGGCCCCACAGAAAGCGCGTGACTGGCCTTCCACTCAGGTCTCCCCCCCTTTCTACCCGGCTCGCCCCCCCTCCCCTGTGAGGTGGAGGGGGCGTCTTCCAAGTATGGAATACCGCGAACGCCTCTTCCCCCACTCTCCATAGCTCTCGCTCTCTCTCTCTCTCTCTCTCTCTTTTTACGCGCCCTTGTCGTCGGGATCCCTCTCATCCGCCCCCCCCCCCACCCGTTCCGTCACCTCCGACGACGACGCAGCACGGCTGTTGTTGGGGTGGCCAGCTCTTGACTCGGATCCCCCATCCCATGCGGTGACGGGTAGGATCAGCTTCAAATCTCTGTTTCAGCTCTCCGCGGGGGGTGCTAACGTGAGGAAATTTGCCGGGGATAGGTCTGCTGCGTATCGCCAATCAGGTGCCTCGTGGATTTCGTCTCAGATCCGGCTTTGATTTCTTTGCCTTGATTCTGTTGCTTCTGATCGCTTTTTAATTTGATGGCATCTCATTCGTTGCTGTTGCTTGCTTCGTTTGCATGGCGCTGAAAAGGGATGGTTCGCGCTCTGAGCTTATTATTATTATTATTATTATTTATTTTTCTGTTTGTATGTATCGTGTTAGTGGATGTAGATTTCGTTTTTACTAATTCACGGTAGAATCAGACTGTTGAGTTGCGATTGGACTGCATCTGGGCACCAGAGGTGCATGAAACCCTGCGTTTGGTTCGGAGTGGGTGGGGAAGCTTTTGAGATTTTCGCGAAGGTGTAACGGATGGGGAAGGAATCTCGTGTAGAAAGTGCATGCATGGTATTTCCGGAATCTTTTAGGTTTTACCCTTTTGGCTTAATCATTTAGATATAGACATAGAGAACTTCACCTGATTGATGACGAGGACATGTGCTACGAGGGCTTCAATTTTGTAGGCTAAAATACTAGGATTTAATTGGCCAAGGTCTGCATCTAAGAAGATCTGATGTTTTCTAAGGATGGCCATCAGATTTTTTGATTCAAGACCAAGAGGTCGGCCTTAAGCTAAATATTGTAAAGGAACCATTGGCTGTCGGGAACTTGCGGCAGTTGTTTGTATTGCGGATGTTATGTGAATTCTTTTCGGAAAATCCCTTTGTATAATTCTGCCTCTCAGGTCTTTTGTTTAAGAAGATGAGCATCCACTTGTTGAATGAAGTTAAATACTCCATTGGGAAATTTGATTATCAAGATAATTCCTGAATATATTTTTGATGTTGCTCAGTAAGATAGAAATTATAGCCAGTTTGAGGTAAATCAGCATGAGCTTGACATACCAACTTTTTGTGTACAATGTAAGTCTTTCTTCAAAATCTTAATCACATGAGTTGTGTGTGCTCACAACTCATCCTTTTTGTTTTATTGGGAGGGTAGTGGAGCCACACCGTCTCGGTGTAGTTTTTCTTGATGTATAGGGATTTTTTGGGAACTTTTTGAACACAGTTGTACATCCCATTTTTATCTTTAATACAATAGTGGTGCTACCCACTTTAGAGAAAAAAAAGCGATAGCCCCCAAATAAAAAGGAAAAAAAAAGGAAAAAAGCAATCTTGTACATGGAAAGGGCAACACATGTCTCTCCCAAATCTGTAGAAGCATGAGAAACTATTATACTTGTTGAAAGTGGATGGTACCATAGAAAGGTCTTCATTGAAGTATTCTTGTTGTCGATAGTCCCATTGTGAGTAAATAACGATGAGTAAGTTTGAAAAAAGTAATCATTTTGGAAAATTTTGCTTTAATTTAATCCTTTAGTTCCTTGAGTTTAAATATGAATATTGCACTTGATAGAAATCTTTGGCGGAACAGGATTCATGTAGCCGACCCCAATTAATTGGGATAAGGCTCTGATGATGATGATGATGATAAATGTTTACTACCTAATTCTTGAATGTAGATTGTATCAGATATTTGGCTTTCGTGAAACATACCCATATGTGAGCAAAGAGGGATTGGCTTGAATTTGTAGAAAGTCTATTGCTGGTAAAAGTTTATTGCTTGTTTGCCAATCATGCTTCCCTATTTGTTTTCTGGTGCTTTAAATCCTCTAGGATTTTGGCAGAGGCTTTCACAAGGAGAGTGAATAGTTTATTGTCCCATCTTTCTTCATTTCATTGAGCAGAGCATCGTGTCTTTTCTTTGCGGGGCAGAGAAGTGAATGTAGGAAACATGGATATGGTTCTCTATCTCCTGGTATTTATATTTTTAACAGGACTTGGTTCTAAACAAGCAATGGGAAATAGTCAATCTTGAAGACGCAAGACGAGTTGGCTAATGAAGTTTGTAATTGAGAATCTAGCAAACATGGGTTTGCTTGCACTATTTGCCCTCTCTCACATGGTTTGTCAATCAAGTGATTTCCTTTTGAGTCTCTAGTGAATTTTACCAGGCTTTCAGGGATATAGGAAATAATTCATTTTACCATCTTCGCTACCTGATATTGTTTTCATTGATGAGACTATTGATGGCTTAAATACTAAATTAAAACGTTGGAGGCATGTCTTAGAGTCTAAAGGTTTTAGAATTAGTAGGAGTAAGTCAGAGTTATGCATTGCAATTTTAGTAATGGGAGAGTGGCACAGGAAGACATACTTTTAATTGATGGATAAAGCATTACTAAAAGTAGTAGTTTTCGGTACTTAGGATTTTTTTTTCAAGAGAATGGGAAGATCTATGATGATGTTGCACACATGATTAAAGTAGGGTGGTCAAAATGGAGAAGCACATCAGAAGCCATTTGTGATCGTCATATACCTATGAAACTTAAACGGTAGTTCTATTGAACGACTTTGAGACTTGTTTTGTTATATGGTACCGAGTGTTGGACAGTAAGAAAGAAACACATTCACAAAATGCGTGTGGCAGAGATGAGAATGTTGAGATAGTTGTGTGGTAAAATTAAGAAAGATAAGATTAGGAATGAACGCATATGTGAGGACTTGAATGTAGTTCCAATTGATAGTGAAATGAGGGAAAATAGATTTAGATAGTTTGGACATGTGCACCGTTACCTTAACTCAATGTCAATTAAAAGATATGACCAAATCTTAATGGATGCTAGTAAACGAGCTCGTGGTATGCCTAAAATGAGATTGTGTGATTTTATTAGAAGGGACATTGGCTTCTTAGATTAAATACGAATATAGCACTTGATAGGATTCTTTGACGGAACATGATTCATGTAGTTGACCTCAAATAATGAGATAAGACTCTGATGATGATGATGACCATCTTTGCTGCTTGTGACAGTAAATGCTTGGGGTTTCATTGATGAAGAAGATTTGCTAGGACTAATTTTCTTTTTGTGGTGGAAAAACCATCATAGAAAATATGACGAAGTTCCTTAATACTTGTTAATTACATTTCAAACAGGATTTTGGTTTGATAAATATGAAATGGGAACCAGTTGATCTCAATCTTGAACATGTGCAAGGCTTGAGTTGGCTTCAGGCATTGAGGTGAACTCATAACTGACCATCGAGCAAATTGAACCTGCTCCACTTCCAAAGAAGGGAGAAAAAGTAACTAAAAGGAGCGTATAATTTTTTGTGATCTTTCTATTACTATTTGGTATCCCTGGTATAACTTTTTAGAAATGTGACTTGCGGCTCTCAGGAGAATTTGTATCCTATTCTTATCCATTCTCCTGTTGGAAAGATGGAGACTGGTCTAAGACCCGCTTCTGTTTAATATCTGAAACGAATGCTATTCATAGTCACAGGTTGTATTATCCTGATGCATTCCCATTTAGACACCCATGGAAAGGAAGAGTTATTTGATTCATGGTAGTGTTTATATGGTAATGTGTGCCATCTTTTCGTAATTACCAAATCTTATCAATTCTGCAGGAGTTCCCAGTTGCAAAGAATATGCATTTTCTGCTTTTGTAAAATGGTTTCCTCAGTCCTGACATGAGCTTTATGTACGTGATGGAAAACTTTCTTTTTTTCTGAATGCAGGATTTTGGCTAAACTCTAGACAAAATGGTTCTTGATTCCTTATCATCTCCGCACAGGAGAGCCCAGAACCCATCTTTCCAGTTATCTTTCAGGAAGCCTTCATGTCGCGATGAGCTGGGTAGTTGGTCAACCCTCTTTCAACGGCACCGCTTTCTCTTAACAGCGCTAGCGCTCTTGGCCTTCCTATGCACGATCTATCTCTACTTTGCGATTACTCTTGGGGCCACAGAATCATGTTCTGGTTTGTCAGGTACCCAGAAGGCACTGTGTCAAGCAAAATCTTCTGTGATCCACAGGGGTAAATTGAGGTTCTTCTGACGAGAAATACAAACTCCAAGCTCGATGCCGTTAGCAATGATTTGGCAGTCCAGAAACTGCGGATCCCCATGCTTTGTCAATTGGTTACAGTTTGGGTATACTCAGGTGTATTAGAATGATCAATTTTTTCTTTGCTAATTACCTCCAGCAATATTAACTACAATCTTTGGCTGCTGAAATTGTAAGTTTCCTTTTGGAGAATGTCTCACCTATGTTGTTGACTCTTTTAAGATCACAATGCTTAATGGGATTTTTGGTTGATGCATTAAATGTGCATTGGTATCATTTTTTATATTGCTACTCGCAGCAATGGCCAATGAGCAGTGAGGGCTTGATTTTTGTTCTATCACTTTCGATACCAATGTGTAAAAAGTTTTATTGTTATAGTAAATTGAGTACAGATTTGACCATGAACTACGAGTTATATGGGTTAACCCAATCTTTTAATTTCCTACATTTTTCTGGCAGGTTTCACCGTCTGCTTGTGGTGTCCTCATTTTAGACGTTTATTCATCTCTATGTTTTATGCTTGGTGGTGTTGTAAAATAGACAATCCACAGTTCTAGAATAACATTTTAATATGTTCGAGTTTCTGGCCACTTTGTAGTGTAACAGAAACGTCAGAAAACGGCTACGTAAACTGAGGATTTTTAAACCCAGAGTGGTGCCATACTGTAATACCAGAAATCATTGACAAATAACGTTTTACGGTACCTGTAGTTGGTTTACAGCGCGCCCAACGAACCTCTTATTGCACGGACATTGAAGTTAGGCTTCCTCAAAGAGCATCAAGCGATTTGAAGA
The DNA here is from genome assembly GCA_022559845.1 of Amorphophallus konjac. Classification (NCBI taxonomy): domain Eukaryota; kingdom Viridiplantae; phylum Streptophyta; class Magnoliopsida; order Alismatales; family Araceae; genus Amorphophallus; species Amorphophallus konjac. The sequence continues at coordinate 594,247,348 of CM040121.1, forward strand.
CATCTCGATGGTGTAATTTAGTGAAAGGACAACATAAACTGAAGCAAAATCTTTACATAAAAGAAACGAGAAAACTGGTATGCATCGTCCAAGATTTTGACAACATGACAAAATATGAAGAGCTGCTCTTTCGTTGATCATGGGAAAACAAAAAAGAAAACGAAGCAGATATCAAGTCTGCCATATTGAAGGAACTTTCTCGAGCCGAGGTAGAGATTTTTCAACTACATGATCTTGATGCAAGCTCGCCAAAACAAACTGTGATCCCCTTCGAATGTCCTTCTACGTAGTTTTCTTCAATCTGCATGCGACAAATGATATGACATAATGAAAGAACTTCTACTTGGAATGGGGAACTAAAAGCTATGACTTGGCCACCAAGGGAGAAAAACGCCCAAACAATAGAATTCTAATTCTCCTGGAAACAGCTGCAAATGTGCATGCATATGCTCCAGTTCGTGGCTTGCTTGGTTGCCTAGGGCACTTGACATTAACACGTGTGTGTGCGCTCTCTCTCTCTTTCTCAAATACACACGCGCACGTGCATGTGTGCGCATTTATCCTCACAGAGGAATTTTATCTTCTATACTGAGTCTCTCAAGTGCCATCCATGATGTGATAGTTTCTCTAACAGTCTACCATAACTAAGAACCTGGCAAATCCTTAAAGGACAGGTGCTCTCACAAGTTTCCTACTAAGGTGTTTGCATTCTCACATTTCCCGTGAAAATTAAGAATCGTGGAAAACATTTCAACGGAAAGTAAAAGAACACGGGAACTTTCTATTGCGAAGAAAAAACACTTGTTTGCATATTTATGGAAAAATGACAGGAAAATAAAAGCATGCGTTTCTATTCTCACATGGGAGAAGAGGGAAGAAAGAAAGTGGGAAAGAAGTGGAGAGTGGGTGGGAAATATTTCTCAGAAACTTTTTCCCATGGGGGGAGTAGGGAAATAAACTCCTAAAAAATAGAGAATATTCTGGAAATTTGGGAAGTATTTTCCCATCTAACTTTTTCCTGTGTTTGCAAATCATATGTAAATCGGTTAGTAAAATATTTCCCAGGGAAATTTTGGAGAATGCAAACACCCCCCAACCGCCCTGTATAGCTGTTGGACATCTTAGTAGACAGCCAGCGTGCTCACCACATGCTCACCACCTAGCCAATCACAGATTCATGCGATGGTATTGCTGCCACTGCTGACGACAAGCTTCTTGAGAGAATGATGTAGCTGTTAACACCTGTTCCTACAAAGAACAGACGATGGCTGCAGGAAACAAATTGTGAATTAATGAATCATTCAGTTATTGATGATTACCTCCAACTCTAGAGGAGGAGAAGATAGCCAAGAAAGTTCTTCCACTTGGTTTAGGTCCACATTGCGAGGTAAAAACATGATGATGTTAGGTGAAATTCTTTGCGCAAGCTGGAATATTGAATATCTGCACATAAATTTTTTAGATGAATATTTGCACATAAGCTATGTAGAAGCTTCTTATGAAACCAAGCAAATCAGTGACTAAATATTGGCCTTTTTCTCTACATTAAGTTGCGAAAGCAAGCAAAACAAGGCATTGTGGACATGAGCTATAAGGAACATCCTATCGAGAACATATATATCTGATAAGAATTGACTGAACAGAGAAAAAGCATGCATACCCATCTTCAGGCTTGAGGAAATCAAGGGTAAAATTCCCAATTGTCCTGTAATCCGGGCCACCCCATGGTGGAGAGAGAAACACCACATCACCCTGACAATAAAAGGATCCATAAATTTAGTCAAATTTGAACTATACACTTGCTAAAAGGAGCTTCATCCATGAAGTCTCTCTGTGTAAATCAACATGTCAGGGAGAACAACAGTGAAACATTAATCTTCTATTTAGTTGAACTAAAAAGACGAAAGATGAAATGCTAGTCTTATCCTTAGTTGAACTGAAAAGAAAAACACTGACTCATAGGTCATTGATGAGGAGGTCCAGAAAGGAAGAAATATGATATTGTTTTGCATAAGAAAGGACATCTGGGTGTAGTCATCCATATTTTAAATGGAAATTGATTCTCTTTGGGAGGCCTTGTTTACTTTACATGTATCTCAGGATGACAACTATGTCGCCAGGGAACAGATTTAAGCAAGAAAATGAATATATATATATATATATATATTCATATATATATCCAGCGCACTCTATAGGAAAATTTCAGATAATTTAGTCCAAATCAATATAATATCAGGTATATATATATATATCCAGCGCACTCTATAGAAAAATTTCAGATAATTTAGTCCAAATCAATATAATATCAGGTATCCCGTATTCAACTGTTACACATGGATGCTAATAATCAGGTTAATCATTTGCTAAACAATTATCAACAACACATCCAAATTCGTCAACAGAGTTAGGCCAAAGATGGACAAAAGCTTAATGAGCAGTGAGTTTGTCTCGCAGAAACAAGAGTCACATTCCACCTGCCTCCTATCTGTGAGACTGGAGGAAGCTGCCTAGTTATTGGTGGTAGATATGGGGGGAGCCCTTGATACACTGTCGCATAAAAGAATTGAAAAGTTAGATACTTGTCTCGAAAGCCCTTGTAACTTTGATTCATTTGTTTTGATATTTCTTCATGCGGGCCATAAAGTACCGTCTCCTGGAAGCCATTTTTGGCTTCTTCAAGTTGTTCGCCAACAGAAACTTCTGACTGTATAGCATCGTCTTCAATTTTGGCATTTCGACTTTCCCACTAAAAGTCCTTCCTTGCCCACTAACTGGTAGCCATTAGTCAATGACATGGCTGCTTTAACTTAAGACTACACCCAACCATTTGGGGCTCTCAAGACCAAAGATGACCTTGAATAATGGTACAAGGCTTCAAGGTAAAGGAGAAGAACCTTCAATCGGCCACTTCAGAGGTGTGCTTCCTCTCGGAAAGAGTGTTAACCTTAAAAGAGTGTTAACCTTTCAACACTAATGTGGCAAGGCTTCTACAATTCCTTGTCAACAACTTCATGACTGCACAAATGCCAAAATCAAAAACCCCTCGAAGCTGCTTAGTTCAGTTATTTGCTTACAAAAGAAATGCAGTGGAAAGAAATTCTGCAAGACCGAAACTCCATCACATGTGAGAAAAATTTTCCCCGAAGCTCTTTCTATGTTGATAGATGAAGCGACTAGGATCCAGAAGTCTCAGCCTTGCAAATGGCAGCACATACCAAGCAGCAACTCAGACTAACGCATAAATATGAAAAACATAGCCAGCAACTGTGACCTGTCCATATATGAATGGAGCCAGACAGAGACTATAAACACACCTTCAGTGATGGAGCAAGCCGGAGGAAATCTCCGACGACGAAGTCGATGTTGCCTTCCACTCCATATATCCTGGCGTTGTGGCGGGCGAACTCCACCTTTCGCGCGTCTATCTCGACGGCGACCACGTAGCAGCCCCTAAAAGAAGACAATAACCCGAAAGGTATAAAACAGACGAGAGGAAAGCTCCGAGCTTTGGAGCGAAGCGCACGGCAACGTTATCACACCACACACCTCTTGGCGAACTGGATGGCGTTGCCCCCCACGCCGGAGAAGCCGTCGACCACGACCGCACCGCCGCCGCCGCCCACCCGCCCGCACAGCTCCGCGTGGCGGGCGGCGACCTCCTCGGGGGTGACGGAGAACCACCCTTCCTCGTCCATGGCGATGCCCGCGTCGTACCTGGAGAAAAGGGAGTACCTCTGGTGCCAGTACTTCGCCACGCGCGGGCTCACCAGCTCCTCCACAGCTACCAAAAAAGGAGACATCTTTGGAGGACAAATTAGCGAGAAGTAGACAAATCATGGCCATGGGAGGAAGGAAAAGATTTTGCAGAGGGAAAGCGGACAACACCACGATGGAATACCCGGCTTCGCCTTGCGCCTCCACTTCTTCCTCCTTTTCTCCATGACTTCCCGCCGCCCGTCTTCGTCCGCCAAGCCGAGGGTGCTTCGGAGGAGGCGGAGGAACCGAGCTGACCCGAGTAAATCGTTCCACTGGTCGACTCGGTGCCCATCTCTAGTCTTTTTTGTTGTCCATTCTGAAAGTCTACACCTACATAGTTACGTCCATGATAATATTTTTTTATGAAAAACCTGCGTCTGAACTACATACCCGCACAAGTTTATTTCGAATTATAAATTTATTAATGACAAATATACGGAGTACTAAAAGCCATTGACATGATCAATGGGCATTAGTCAGACGGAAGATATGACTCTTCGGATAATGTGAAGGTTAGCCCAGATAATAAAAAAATAAAATAAAGAATTATGTGATAAAAATAAATAAAAAACTTAAGCTGACGAGAGGATTCTCTAATAATTACAGAGAGGAAAGATCTCAATAAAAGGTACAATGAAGTAGACATGGGGGATGAAGATCTTGAAAATGAGAGTAACGCTCTTCTTCGTCATCTTCTTCTTGATCATACTCCTTCGACATATAATCGTCGACTCAAACATTCTAAAAAACAATAAAAGCTTCATTGTTTAGCTGAATTTGAGTTTTAACCTATTAAGGGATAAACGGAAGAGCATTAATATTTTGGAGCAACAATGAGGATGTCAGTTAGATCCCTTAATATTTGACTCCACGAATTTTATAAAAAAATTATTGAAGTCAAATCCACGACGAGACAATTAATAGCAACACCTCTAGGAGGATTATTATGAGGCGGGCTTGGGAAATAACCTCAATGGGGACAAATAAGCAGATTCGAACACCATTTTTGTGACTCGAACGAGAGATGAACTTTCGACAGTATGAAGATACTGAGGAAGAGTTGACCATTGAAGAAGAGGAGAGCAATAGACTCAAAGTACCGACTTCAGTAAAATTTATAAGGGTCTATTTCTTCCTCCAAATGGTGCTAGGGAGGGTGACCCACTGGGCCTCGAAGGGGAGGAAGAGACAAGACACAAGAAGGACATGCGCCGTCCACCGTTATGCACTCTATGTGATGCCTAGGGATAGGTGAATCGCTGCCCACCACTTAGTAAACGCCACTAGGATCGAGGGCCACCGCTATGCAACCGCCGGGAAGATTGGAGACAAGTGAATCTTCCAAGGGAGCATTCCAAACCAAAATCGTTGCAAGGTTGAAATTGATCAAACGGTTTAATAATAATAATAATAATAAATTAAAAATATTATTATTTATTTTTCTGAATTTTATGAGCTGTCCAAATGATATCAATCTTGTAAGGATTCATAACTGGATGGGATGAGAGGTAAAATGATTCTTAAAAATAAAAAAAATCAGAGTACACGTGAGGTGTGTAATTTGCATGGAGTATGTAACCGACTAAATGTAAGTGAAAAAGGAGACATGAGAAGTCTATTTGATATTTGAAAGGAAATTTATAAGAAATTTACAAGTTTTTTAGGAAAGAAATAGCTTCAATGTGTGTTCGGCTCAATCAACTCTTAAGAAGAATCATCTACTTTGACTTATGGGGTCCACTTCCAATATTATGTATTTTTATAAAAAAAGCTTTTAACACATACATCCTCGTTCCTTACCAACACTTAAAATACTTTGTTTTAGTTTCTCCTTATTTTACATAAAAGCAACATTGAAACAGAATTTTCAGAACAGTTGTCAGTAGTTCAAAATCTAAGTATTTATGGCACATCAAATATAAAAAACTAGTGTTATTTTATAGTAGGAAATAATAATATTTTTCGTTAGTTTGCATCCACCTAAAATAGAAAATTAAGAAAATCTTTCCGCCCAGGGTCTCCCCCAGCGGCGTGCCTGTGTGTGGGTGACCGCGTCAACATCCGACTCGCCCGAGTCGTTGCCATGTGGCGAGTCGACCCTGACTAGTTCACCATGGCTTCTTTGCAAGTTGCAACAACTCCGCCAAAATCTGGCCGCCGCATCCAGATTTCAAGCGGTCTTCTATCGGGAAAACCCGCTTTGGCTTATCGAATCCCGATAGATTCCCCGTTTGCCTTTTTGCATTGGATTCTAGATTTGCCACTTCCGCTTGCCGCTCGTGCCCCTCCAAGACGCCGAGGCAACCACTCAGAAGAACTCAACTCCTCCCTTCCATTTTTATAGAGTCAGTCATATGACGATCTCATCACGGGCTCACAATAACATCGCCAAGCTCCATTGGCGAGATTGAGCGCGAGAGAGCTCGTGCGGCCTTAGGGTGATGTTTGGTATCGGGATAATTTAAGTGAAGAATAGGTATAAGTCATTCTGAGTTAATTTATTCTTATTCTTATTCTCGTGTATGTTTGGTATGCGAAGGGATAAATACGAGAATATTCTTATTCTTCGTTTGGTAAAAAATGAAGATAGAAATGAGAATAAATATTGAATAATTACCAAAGTGTCATTCTTATCCTGGGTTAAATCATATGATGCTATTCTTTGTTTGGATGGGATTAGAAAATTTAAAATATAATTTGTTTTAGTAAAAATTGTTACTTAATTAAACTTTACATTCATGATAACGACTAATAAATATCTTATAATAGATTTTAATAGATAAGTTTTATTAATAATCTTAAAAATAATACAAAAATAAATTTCATATTAATATAATATAATAAAAATAAAGATATTAATTAAGATACTATTATGTTTTAAAATTTTGTTAGTAAATTAAAATTAATGAATAATAATTATTACTATTTGTAAAAATGAGTAATTAAATACTATACCTCAAATTTAACATATTTATGTAATATAATAATCAATAATAAAAATATTCAATTTAATATTAATATCATACTATGAGAAACGTAATTGAAACTCTACTTTAATTATTCTTTACTGATAACAAAATTTGTAAATAAATATTTTGATTAAATAATTGTCCATTAATAATAATGAGACTGCAAATATATCTATTATTTTCTACATTTCAAATAATTAGCACTAATGATGTTGACTTTTTCCTCCTTTAAAAGTATATTAGTGATAATAATACATTTCAATAAGTAATTATTATTCTTAATTAATATCAATATAATTATTTAGTGTAGTGCTCTATGTTTAAAATATTTGTAATTCATCGTGAACGTACGTCAACAAAAAAACATATATTTTAATATTTATTATCTTTTTTTGTCTATCTTTGATTTGACTTATATAAAATATGAGTACAAATTAGAATAATTCTGTATAATTAAAGATATTATATAATCACTCAAAATATGACCGATGCTGTAACTATTTATAATACTTTTAGATTGTTTACTTTGGTTAAAATAGTGTGTTTTATAATATTTTATAATATTCTTTGTTTGGTTGGGACGAGAAGATTTAAAATAATTAGTTTAGTGAAATTACCTAATTAATTAGATTTTACAATCATGATTACGACTAATAGAAAAATTATATTATTAGAAATAAATTTATTAGTAATTTATTTTAAGTGAATATCTAAGATAATACAAATAAATATATTAATGATAAAAAAACCTTCTAAAACTATTTACTAAGAATGGTAATAATGATAATAATTATATTTTCGACCATTGTGAGTAAATAAATAACTTAACTTACCTTTAACATATTTATGTAATATAATGTAACGATTAATATTTGTTAATAAATGAAATGATAAATAGTGTATCATTAAAAATCTAAATCAAATGATATTAATTTAAATTAGTGATAAACACACTTCCAAATAAATTTTTTATTTCAAATTTTTTGTTAGTGATAATGAGACTTTTCTTAATCAATATAGTTTCTTACACACTTGTTAATCCCACTCTCCCCTCCTAAAATGAGACCTAAAACTCTGTCTTAAATCGGACCAAAATCAAACAAAATATGATTACCTATTTTTTAAATTTTTAACATTTTGATCACTCAAAATAACTACCCTCATATTTACAATATTTACTTTGGTAAAAAATTAAACTTTATATATAATTTACACGTGCACATAAAACATGAATAATTCACGTGTAATCTAAATAATGAGTACGGGTGGCCCAAATAATATACGCACACGTACAATCCACACAAACAGTTAGCAAACATAAATTAATTAGAAAAAATTTATAACAATTCAGAGCATACTACAAAAAGATAAAGTTTTACAAACAATTTTTCAATTGTACATGGCCTCACAAATGATAGTCCAAAAAAAGAAAATCATATCACTTATTATTACATAATTTCAATTGATCAAACTTTGCCAACAAAGTTTCACATAACTTCACAGTTCGATCGGCTGCAAATTTCTCCATCTCGATTGTTCTTCTTAAATCTTCCACAAGTGCATCCTGTTCAATTTGTCCTCCTGTTGTAGATATACTAGACATTTCTACTGTCTGCTCATTCAAAATCTGTTCATGAAAAAGGTGAATGATATAATCACAAAGTAAAGAATTAAGTGCAAAATATATGAAATTGATAAGAGTAAGGGAGATGAGGCTTAGAACAACATGATAACGTAATCACATGGATCATATTCTATCAAATTAGTTGGGGGTTGCCGTGTGGCCATCCACCCAATCATCATTGCCTCGTTTATACCTGGTAAGATCGAACGAGAGTTTGATATTGGGAAGGAGTTTAATACCAACAGAGAATAATGGGAGCACTTGAATAATGGGAAGGAGCTGTCTCCACTGTCTCTCTCACACACACACACCATGTGGGAAGGAGTTGTCTCAGTGAAACATGTGGTAGAGAAATTGTATCCCCCCTGCGCACACACACACACATACACAAGTGAAATTGAACACACACACACACACACATTGTATCCCCCATGAACACACACACACTAAAGTAGATTGAACACACACACACCTGGGAACACACACACACTCACACATTGTATCCCCCCCTGAACACACACACACAGACATGTGATTACACCTGGGAACCTGCGCACACACACACACACACACATTGTATCCCCCCTGCGCACACACACACAAGTTAAATTGAACAGACACACACACACACACACACACATTGTATCCCCCCTGCGCACACACACACACAAGTTAAATTGAACACACACACACCTGGGAACACACACACACAAGTTAAACCTGAACACACACACACTAAAGTAGATTGAACACACACACACCTGGGAACACACACACACACACACATTGTATCCCCCCCTGAACACACACACACAGACATGTGATTACACCTGGGAACAGACACACACACACACACACACATTGTATCCCCCCTGCGCGCACACACACACAAGTTACCTGGGAACACACACACACAAGTTAAATCTGAACACACACACACTAAAGTAGATTGAACACACACACACCTGGGAACACACACACACTCACATATTGTATCCCCCCCTGAACACACACACACAGACATGTGATTACACCTGGGAACAGACACACACAAACACACACATTGTATCCCCCCTGCGCACACACACACACAAGTTACCTGGGAACACACACACACAAGTTAAACCTGAACACACACACACTAAAGTAGATTGAACACACACACACCTGGGAACACACACACACTCACACATTGTATCCCCCGCTGAACACACACACACAGACATGTGATTACACCTGGGAACAGACACACACACATTGTATCCCCCCTGCGCACACACACACAAAAGTTAAATTGAACAGACACACCCACACACACACATATATTACCTGCTACGACAACATAATATAGTACCTAATGAAACTGTAAAAACCTGCCGAAATAAGAAAAAGATATCTGAATCAGTCATGGGTCAATAGGAACAGAGATATCTGAATCAACTGCTTATGAGGTACAGAGATATATCAAGATACGGATGATTGTACACAATAAAGGTTATTTGGCTGATTATGAGACATGGAGGAGAAATTTAACCCTAGCACAGCTCATTCTTCTAAAACTGTGTATACTTAAACATTCACATTGAAAACATAAATTAGTCCATACCGTTGACATATCTTTTGCCCACATGAAGAACCCGCAACCTGATGTTGTTTTGTCAGCCTACAAGTAAAAGATATTCACATTAGACACATTTCATAAGGAATGTAAGAACAATAACCATGAACAATGTTAGCCACGTACCTTAGATTCTGGATATACATAAAATATTTTCCCCTTATTCTTACTAGTGTTTGAGGTTCGTCTTCTACAAGGTCCTTTGCCACAAGGACACAGTAATACTTCATCCACCCACATGAAGAACCGACATGACTTATCATTCCCAAGCTGTGACCAAATGTACATGAGAAAATGACATACATAACATGTAAACCAAAACAGTACGGTAGGGTAAAAACAACATACGCCAAGTGGGCAGCAATAATAGGGACGTTGGGGATTATTGCTACTTTGAGAAATCTTGATAACACATTCCCCTATGCCACATTGACATTGAATAGGATCATATTTTGCCTCACCCATTGATTTTGAATCCTACTGGTTTTATCCTGAAAAAGAATTATGTTATAAACACTTAATTATAATGAAGCATCGGTCAAGTTACTGGGTATTTGATATGTCATGTTATCTGGCTCAGACGGACAATATTCAAAAATGACAGTCATTGGAAGACAAGTGTTGCAGTCACTTCCCATAGAACCCCTAAAGTAGCACCATCCATCCTCATAGTGGGGGCTGCCATAAGGCCATCCAACCCACTATCATCGGCAGTGCCTACAAATAGGGGAATGGAATGTGATGCCCCCACAGTCCTCCTCATCACATCAATGCTCCTTCCCATCATCATAGCCCAATGTCCTATGCAATGACAATATTCCTGTAAGTAGTAGAAAATGTTAGATACACACCAAAATAGCAAATATGAGCACAAAGATATAAGATAAATCTAATAACAAATCCAAGCATGTGCAGTGTAGTACAAGACAGCAACTTATATTTGATACGTCATGTTATTTGGCTCAGATGGACAATATTCAAAAATGACAATATTCCTGTAAGTGTACACACACACACACCAAAATAGCAAATATGAGCCCAGAGATATAACATCTAGTAACAAAACCAAGCATGTAAAAATGTAGCATCGACCACGCATGTTGTGCAGTGTAGCAGCCTGAAACCCATATGTAGTGGCAATTGAGCCAGGCTACTCCAAAAAATTAAGTGAGTGTTCAAACGATCATATCCAAGGTAGGGAGCAGATTACAGAGTATAAATTTGGTTGTTTGAAGGTCACCCCCCCCCCCCAAAAAAAAAGAGCAGAAGTCATATCTGAGAAACTGTCTAGGAAATTATGCTATATATGCACATTCCAAATCATAAACAACTAAACATAAAACAATTGACAGAGAATAAGAGTGTCCAAACACACAACATATATGTCCAATTACAGAACATGTAAAATTGACTAATTAAAAATGAAAATATCAAAATGTCACTCGTCATTTTGAGATTCCACGTGACGACGCCTGCAATAGACAAGTTATAGGTTACGTGTAAACATAACTCTGAAAGACATAAAATATTACACATTAGGTTAACAGTGTAATAAATACCCCCGTGAACTATGATGGGACCAAAGACGAGTTGCCAAACGTTCCCGGAATCTTTCCCCTCTAGTAGCCTCTGTCCTACTGACATTATCCTCTTCATCGACCTCCTCATCACCAGGATTGTGCACATCATCTTCGGATTGTTGGAAAATTAAATCAACACCTTGCTCCCTTCTAATGAAATTGTGGAGCACGCAACAAGCCATTACAATTCTAGCTCGTGTCTTAATTGGATAATTACGACGTTTTACCAAAATTGTGAAACGTGATTTAAGGACACCAAAAGCACGCTCAACACAATTGCGTAGTTGTGCGTGCATATGATTGAACAAGTCTTTTTTATCCCTGTGTGCAACCCTCCTCCTATTACCTCTGTACTTTGCCAGATGATATCTTGTGCCGCGGTACGGTGCTAAAAAGCGGGGGATGTTTGCGTATCCTGCATCCACCAACCAAAATTTCCCTATGACAACAAACGAGTTGGAATTCTAATAAGTGTGGGGAATGAAACATACATAGATCTATCAATTGAATAACATATACCTTGTGGTACGGTAAATCCACCTTTTTCAAGGGCCCATCTGAGGACTTTCATATCTGCAGCTGATCCCTCCCAACCCACAACAACATAACTAAACATTAGATCAAAATTTACACATGCCATGACATTCTGGGATGTTTCACCCTTCCGATTTCGATAACGAGGCTGGTCAGCCACCAGAACCTTTGCAAGTATATGTGTGCCATCAATTGCACCCAGTGCATTCTGCTGACAAAGCAGAAGCATAATTAATAACAATTAACAAACAGTTGAAGGAACCAATTAATGCATGTCTATTTGCTAATGATCATAAAGTACATCACCTTGAAGAAGGGAAAAAATTTAGGATCATATCGAAATTTTGGATGTACTGGATCATCAACAGACGGCTTCTTAATATAGTCATGGCGCAAGGATAACACTGCCATGAGTACATTATTAAAATGTCGACTTATCGTCTCTCCTGAATGTTGGAACCATTCTCTGAGTAATCTATTGCCAACTCCATGTCCAACCTCGAGGAGAAATATAGCTAATTGCTCATTGGCAGACATATTTTTTGTGTCGTTAAGTACACCCCTTTCCATCAATTTGTCCCTTAACCTTAAGAATAAGTGAGGATGCACTCGAAAAGTAGAGTATGATCTACCAACATGACCGGTCATTAATTGTTTAACCCACTTATGACCTCGACCAACATCTGTGTGCATTGGGGTCCTAGGGATACATATGTCGGAGTACAACATTTGAATGAGAACTATATGTTCAACTTCATCTCAATAGTTCTCCTCATCCATCATAAACTTAATGACCGTGTCAAGTGATGGACCGGTGCCAATAGTTCCCAAGTCCATTGATAATGGAAAATAAAATATCCTACAAAACATATACAAGCAGCATTTATAAGTGTGCAATAGCGTACGGAGAACCAATTCATGGAAATTAATCATCATTAAAGCTAAAGCTAATTTCATTAAATAAGTAACTGTGAATAAATAACACTGCACATGTAATTGTAAGTTTCAAAATGATATCAATGAAGAGTTCAATAGTATCCCAGACTAGTAAATATCCATCCTAGTTTCAAATCTTCTGGAAGAGACGTGAAGATGGAACGATCCTCGGTAGACTTGATAAGTTCAATAGCTCTATAAATATCCTTATGAGGAAGTCCAGGTAAGTTGACGACCATATTAATTGCCTCATCCATCGGCGGTATAGTTTTTTTCTGAAGTTGGAGCATCTCTCTTGCCAAGGTCAACCTTTCATGACCCAATTCTACTAACTTGTCAATGGAATCCTCATTACCCTGAGAACTCCGCTTCCTCTTCCTACTTATATTACTAGATGAAGGAGTGGTATTGGCCATAGAGGGACTGGCCACGAATGTCTCAACATTTGGAGGTTCACTTTGCGATGGTTGCCGATTATTTTTCGGGGTATCAGTGTCATTGAAGAAAGTGTTAATATTGAAATGTAGCCCTGATTCTTGTTCCAAAGTTTGCTGCTCCTCCTCACCAGGGTCACTACGTGTGTCTAGGTAAGAGGAACCTTCATTACATACGGCGTCATCCCCTCTTGACATGGAACTTGAGCAAATCACCTCCATTTGATCGAAAATCACGAAAGGTTTCCCTTGAATTGATTTGTACTCTTTATTGGTCCGAAAAAGAAATAGACATGTTGATCAAATGAAATAAAGTCAAGTTAAACAATTAACTATGCAATACGTATGTTACATACCGCTGTGAGATCATCCCAAGTTTCCTCTGTGCCTGGTGTTGGCATTTTCTTGTCATCATCCCATCCCCATCCTGACATATTCTTTATAGTCACAATTAAATAGTATCTTTTCTTCAGATTTTTTAACCAATTTTTCAAATTCTCCATTGAGTATCCTAACTTGGTCAACTAATTGAATTTTGTTACTGTTTCCTTCCATGCCTCCTTTGTGAAATTTCCATTAGCGAAACCGTCGTTGCTCACCTTGTGTTCTACCAAGAGATCTACAAAAATCAAATCTGCTTCGTTGCTCCAATTCGCCACTCTACTTTTCCCATCTTTAGATGCACTCATACTTATTTAAAAACACATAATTAATCATTAGGAAAAGAGAACTGAGGCGAATCCAAATACAACACATGACTGTGAATTAAATTTCAGGCTAACACGACCACAGAGAAGGAGCCCACACACCACCGGGGAAGGAGCAATGAAGGGAAGTAGACGTCAACAGGAAGGAGCAGTCCAAAGTAGAAGACAATCAATCACAAGAACCCGGAAATGAGGCCAATGCAAATGAGCCCAAATGACTATTAAATGAAGATAATATGAAGCACCCGAAGAGCTGAAAACTGCAGAAGATAATATCCCCTAACCAAAATTATTAACATGGACTAAAGTATTCATATGACAATAATATGAAGCAATCCAACATCATAATCTGAAGTATCTTATAACATGTCAACATCATAAGTTGGCAACGCCCCACAGAAAATTACACATGATTTGCAGGAGGGTGGAAATGTCACCATTATGGGCATACGGAAATGAAGGGCTAATAGATAATTAGTGTGCTAATTTAGAACTGAGGTTGCTTCCCCTAACATGCTCTTTCCTTAGCCCAAACAACATAACAATGTTTTTAAGTACTTTACAAAAAAGTATATTACAATTGCAATAAATGACATAACTAAATGCGATGAAGCAGTGATGGGTTCTAACTTCTAACAGGTGACTGGAACGGCTGATTTCAAAAGGACCTTGGGTTGGATAGCTTGGACCAAGTAGAGCTTCTTATGGATTTTGAGCAGGAGTTTTATGTTTAAATTCCTGATGAGAAAGTAGTTAAGTGGCTTGCTGTGCTAATGTGGCTAATTACAGACTCACATTACAAGGTGATGAAAAAAAATTGCAAAGTACATGTGTAACTTGGAGAAGTACAGGAGTATAATGGGACACTGAGCTTGGATTCTATCACTATATGCTCCTCATCACTCAAATAGGGAGAGCAGGCTGAGTTTGTTAAATGGGTTTAGCCAATGATGCATACTTTACTTTATTGATGTTGACAGAGGTGATCAACATATAGAAACTTCATTCCACTGCACAGATAAATTTCCTTACATCAGCTTAGCCAAATTGCATCACATAAAGATGTAATTCCATAAATCTACATTTTTTTCTAAGATAATATCAATTACTCATGTAATATTTTGGGGCACACAGTAGTTGTTGAATAGAAGCTCGCTAATAGAAGCTATTGTACACAAAAGTGTTTAAAAGATATAACCACTGTCATTCTATTTTTATACACATAAGTTGCTTAATAGAAGATTGCTAATATCAGAGTTTCTGCCACCCCTCTAATGTAATTACTCATTTAACCACTGTCATTCTATTTTTTTACACAGAAGTTGCTAATAAGACATACCGTGACTACTTTAAACACCAACAAGGATAACAACTAATAAGATCCATATGACAATAAAGTAGTCTGGAATTACTTTTATTAGCATGGACTATTGTATTCAAATAACAAGAATATGAAGCAATATCCTTTAGGTGTTGGGATATTAAGCATGTTATATATCAAAATAGATTCACAATAAATAGCCTTCCAAAAGACATTGATACACATTCAATCAAGACATTCCCAGTAGAGTGGTATGACAAATACCTTATACGGGGAAGGAGCAAGCCCACAAATCGGAAGAGAAGGAGCACTGAACGGGAAGGAGACGCCAACAGGAAGCACCAGTCCACGGCGTTGGGGGAAGGGGCAACCTGCAACCTCTTTTTACAAAATAGAAGTTAGCAGTAACACACATGCATAGACGACAATGGGAACACAGTGTGAGGGGGGAGATCGAAAGCCATCACCAGTAAGCGCAGTTAATCACAAGAGAGGGAGATAGTTGACAGAGAGGTCGATCCGGGGTCTAGGGTTTGCGAAGGGCGCGCAGTTAATCACAAGAGAGGGAGATAGGTCGATCTGGGGTCTAGGGTTTGCGGAGGGCAAGCGTAGCTAATCACAATAGAGGGGAGGAGATGATCGAAAGCCAACACCAGCATGAAAGGGAAGTTGAAGAATGAAGGGAATAACAAGAAAAACCAGAATCAAATCAAACTAGATGAGGAGGGGAGAGAAGTGACCGATCTGTCCGGAAAGGATGACGCCGATGGAGGATGCTGAACTCAAAGGGTGAGGGAGGACTTTCCCATGGCGACCCGGCCCGAATGCGAGAGTGAGAGGGGGGCTTGATACTCGATCGACGGTGAGCTCCCTCGCGGATGGCACGAGCCTGAGCCGGTGGCGGGAGGAGCTAAAACGGCCAGGAAGAAGTCGTCTGTAGTCGATCAACGGTGAGCTCGATCGATCGCGCCTGCAGAGTACGGAGGCGAGAGAGGGACCCCGCATGTAGAGCACGGAGCACGGAGGCGAGAGAGGGACCCCGCCTGCAGAGTACGGAGGCGAGAGAGGGACCCCACCTGCAGAGCATAGAGCACGGAGGCGAGAGAGGGACCCCGCCTGCGGACCATGGAGGCGAGAGAGGGACCCCGCCTGCAGAGCACAGAGCACGGAGGTGAGAGAGGGACCCCGACTGCAGAGTAAAGAGCACGGAGGTGAGAGAGGGACCTCGCCTGCAGAGCACGGAGACGAGAGACGGGAGGCGAGAGAGCTATGGCGAGAGACGATGAACAGTGCGCGGATCGGCGAGGGCACGACGCAGGTAGTTCGGGGGACAGGAACGGGGATGAGAGGGTGAGTTATCCTCACAAATAACCCCATTATTTGCTTAACTCGGGTTCCGCTTAACCCATCATATCCTTGAGTTTTTTTACTCTATCAAACGGTGAACGCGGGATATCCTTGTCGTATCCCTCTACCAAACGACCCCTAGCTTTCCATGGCTGCCGCCGCTGGGGCCTCCGTGGGAGCAGTGGTGCAGGAGGAGTTCCTCGACGTCCTCACCAAGACAGGCCAGAAGACTGTCATCTCCAAGCCCAGGTCCTTCTGCCCGCGATGATTGATTCCAATCCGTGATTCTCAGAACCTAGGCGGGAAGACGCCACAGAGATTAAAATTGTTGTCTCTTCTTTGTTTTGTTTTTTCTTTTGTTGTGGATGCTTGCAGGGGACAAGTCCACCGGGAGGGCGACTACCACCGGGCGGTGCACGTGTGGATCTACGCGGAGAGCACCCGGCAGCTCCTCCTGCAGCGCCGCGCCGACTGCAAGGACTCCTGGCCGGGCCAGTGGGACATCTCCAGCGCCGGCCACATCTCGGCCGGGGACTCCTCCCTCCTGAGTGCCAGGTATGCAACGCGAGATGGTAATTCGGATGTGGAGCTTTCTATGATTTTTGATTTGGCACTGTTGGGTTAATCGGAAACTCGTATATTGTTTAGGAGGGAGCTCCAAGAGGAGCTTGGCATTAGCCTCCCCGAGGATGCGTTTGAACTGCTGTTCGTTTTTCTCCAAGAATGGTTAGTAAAGTGTAGTTCTTTACGGCAAAGGACATTATTGTATAACTCTTTCCCTTCCATTGAGATGGCAAACTTTCATCTTTGTTCCGCTTTTTGCCAGTGTTATCAATGATGGGACATACATCAATAACGAGTTCAATGACGTGTACCTGGTAACAACATTGGACCCGATTCCTTTGGAGGCCTTCACTCTTCAGGTGAGTGGAATTGACAGTTTCCTTTCTCCTAATATGATTCCATGATGGTTGTAGTCTCGCCCTTGTGATATGAAAGGCATAATTCAGTGTCATGCATTTTATGGCAAAAGCAGCACGGCTTTATTACTCCTTTTTGATATCTGAACTCTTAACTATCGTTTGTAAGCCAATGGAGCTGTCACAATGAGATAACATACGTTGAGATGGCAGTTCCTTTATCCGAGGTTGCAGAAGGTCCTATGTTTCTACTGCATTTGTCATTACATGGCTCAGATATATCCTTTTTTGTAGGAAACAGAAGTTTCTGCTGTTCGGTACATTTCATTGGAGGAATACAAAAACTATCTTGCCAAAGAAGATGAAGAATATGTCCCTTATGACATAAACGGACAGTATGGTCAACTGTTTGACATAATTGCACAACGGTATGCTGATGCTTGTTGTTCTGTTAATATTGAACCTTCATATTTATTATGGATACAATGTGGGAACTTTTAAGATCAGTAGCCTTAGAAAATTTTGGTTGTTAATTTTAAAAGGATTAAGTTTGCTTATTTTTTGTATTTGGCATATAAAGTCATATATCCATGGGCAAATAAAGTGTCGTCAAACTTTTGTGATATATACATACATGCACACAACACACCATGGGCAGATAACTGGACGAATTTCTTTGCAGAGCTGGGCTTTGAGATGAAAATTGGTCTTTTTATAGGGTGGGGTTGGGATGAGCAGCAGAGTTTGGGGTTATACATACACACTGGTAATGTGTTTCTTAACTCTTGGGGTGCAGGAACAGGGGTTAATGGGGGTGCAGCAATACACTTGTATTCTCCTCTATGTCTTGAATAAATTGGGGTATTATCTACCTCAAAAGAAAAGAAAAGATCAGAATTCTTTACTAGCACATGCTGGTTACTTAGCTCTTTGCTTTTGTTAATGCTGTAGAGTAGTTATTTTTTCATATTGACTCCATACATTATATGATACATGTAGGGGCACTTTTAAGGTCAGAATCCTAACCACCCCTGGTTAGTTATTCTTATTAAACATTTTCAAAATCTTTATTTTGATGGGTAAATGAAACATGAATATGTCCATGGACAATTAATGTTGCATCAAAAAAGTCATGTTGCTTCAGATCCTATAATTCACAACTAGTCAGAATTCTTTGACTAACACAAGGTGACTGTCATACGTGTAGCTCTTTGCTCTGCTTAAGGTTTTCACTGCAGGAGAACTGTTCTTAAATGCTATAAGTAGGTACATGCTAATCATATTACGGGCAATCTCAGACATCTTAAAATTGTCCTTGCCTGGGTTCTTTATTTATTTATTTACTTTGAAAGTGAGTACGACCAAGAATCATTCAGTAAGAAGGGTGGGGGGTACACAAATGTAGTATTGTTATGCTCTCGAGAGTCCCTCTATAGAAAACATACAACCCATGCCAAGGTAGTGTTCGAATTCTCTGCCCATCCAGTTGACCCAAAATGGAAGGCTCCTGGATACGTAAGAGCTTAGCTCAATCCCATACATGATCACAAATAACACAAAAATTCTCTCTCAATTCCTACTATGTCTTCTAATGACCCCACCATTCTTTCCCCTTAAATGATCCAAAGAGTCTTGTGCAAAATCAGCTACCAACCTTTACGATCTTCCTCGAGTGTTCCTCTTGAATTCCAACCTAAAATGAGTTTTGTTTTTTTAGGGAGCCCATTGTCTCTCTCTACCCTTTAAAAGGGCTGCCTCTAAATCTTTCAAGCAAAGGAACAACCAATTAGCAACCAGTGCAGTGTCTAATCTTCCTCCCCACATAGCCAACACATTGTTCAGGTATCCTCATGTTCAGGTTTCCTCATGGGCTGTGGTAGCTGGTCACAAGTAGGGAGTCTACAATGAGCCATCCTCCAAGGCAAAATCTTACTTTCATTGGAATCCTTGGTTGACAATCTTGGGGCATCATTGAGAAATGACTCAAAATGAGCCCACCCCCCTCCAATCTACAATGCAGCGAAGCAACATATTGATGTAATAGAGAACTCACCATCCCGCTCCCCCTTCCATTCCCGGGTGTGAATCCTCTATTTTTCCTTTCAAATGTTGGGACCACCCGTCACTTGTCAGCCTATCAATCATACATCTAGCGACAGTGATCAAGAGGTTAACAGCGAGACTATTGAGCTGTGGGTATCTCTTCTTGAAGGGTCTGCCTTCATTCAACCTATCCTTCCAGAAAAGGATCCTCTGCCCATTTTCAAAGTTAACCTCAAAACCTGCTCAAAGGGTTGACTGGTCTCATATAGAATCTAAATTAATCCATGAATATAGCTATTCCTTAAATATCCCAGATGACAGAGTCCTTATGGCAACGAGCGTAACCTGACACTTACCTTGCCTAGTAGGAAATGTGGCTGTGTTCTTCATTGACTAAGTGCACATGACATACATGAAGTATTCTTTCAATCAGTGCATGCATCATTGTTATTCTTTATACTGGAAACTGAAGTAAATGAATTTGCTAGTCCCATCAGATTCTATAATAAATTCAGGAGTAAGACTTTCCCTTTTTCACACTCATGACTCATCTCATATGTATCGTTGAAGGCACCTAGAGGATGAGAAGCAACGCAGCCTTGTCCTGCAAAAGCAACTAAGCCGATATGCTCCTATCCATTTGCATACGGAGGTGAATAATCAATTTAGTGCCTTTTGCGTACTTGTATTTTTAAGTAGCCTCTGGTGGTTTTCTTTTTCTTCCCCTGTTTACTACGCCTGCCTTCTTACACTGTAGACTGCCAGGTTGACCATACGTCACTCAATTTTCAGAGTTTTGTGTCAATTTATCTATTTAGTCGGCCACATCTGGTTTGCTAAACTTGGTGGTGGCAAAAATATGGCCTACCAGCATGGAACAAAATATACCAGGCTTGTATATGCATCTTGCTATTCGTCACACATACTTCATATCTCCAATTAAGAACATAGTTAACTAACAAAGCAAAGTGGACCATTACAAGCTACTCATACATATATTGTTCCCAAGCTCTTTTGTAATGTAAGTTCTTTTTCCTTTTTCTATGCTTCATGAATAAGGGCTCTATTGGAATTCCTTTCTGACAAACTGAGGGGCCTAGTTATTTGTGTGAAGCAGATATTGTAGATTTTGGGATGTTTCTGCATTTCTGGTCTATTTTTGCACTATTTTGTCTTTTTCACAGATAATTAACTAGGAAGATGGGGAACTGTTGTTCTTAATGACAGACTTTCTGAAACTAACAATTACTTGAACATAGTAAGGAAAATACTATCTCCTGCTTTGGTGTTCATGAGTGGATGTTAATGTATTTTTTTAAAACTACCATTAATGTTTCTGAATTTCCTTGCGTGCAGTTGTCTGGGCTGTCTGAAGCTAATCAGAAAGCTTTGGTCTACATTATTAAAGCAGCAAGGGTCATTGATGACATCTTCTATTCTCAGGTCATCTTCATTTAATGAGGTCCAGGTTGATAGTTGGAAATATGGTTTTCTGAAACATGGTACTTTGTGCCCAAGGCAGTTAGTTACTAGTTATTTCATGTAACCAAGTGTTTCTCTATGAAATTGTTATGATCATGATATCAGTAACTGCTACTAAATGTTAATGTGATTCATGCCAGGATATTGTTGTTATGTTAAGTAATTGTATTTTAATGCCCATTGGAGAGTCAAAAGGAGACCTCATACATGCTACGATTTCATGAACCGGGTGACAAGTGTTTAATGCATCTGATACTGAGGGTTGTTTGGATTTTCTTTCAGGTTTGGAGCAGTAATCTGGCACTGAGAGATTGGTTGAAAGAGCATTCTGATTATTCTAGCTTGGATAAATTAAAATGGATGTATTATTCCATCAACAAGAGTCCATGGTATTTTTTTATATATCAAAAGCTGACTACATGTTCTGGAATTTGATAACAAAAGTTGTCTACAACTCTACATGATGGGCATGTATCTTGGTTGAAGTTTAGGAATTTTTGCATATAAGCCATTGTTAGAACAAAAGTTACGCATTTGTCACTGCTGCATTTGCACACATACCATTGTAAATGCCAATAGTGTGGAAAAGACCATTGACTGATCTTTTTGCATACATTCAAGTGGTCTTTTTACACAGAAAAAATGGCATTATCCGTAGATTAGTGATATATGTGGAAATGCAAATGCAGAAATGATAAATATGAGTTTATATGCAAAACCCCTAAAGTTTATATTAGAAAAACTAATCTAGCCTTTGGGTTTCGCTCTTAGTGACCGGTTTTATTAATTGAAAAGGGGAATTACGCTTTTTCAGCCACTAAAAATGGTGGATCCTTATTTGAGAATTGAGATTATTTGTTACATGCCGTGTGGATTTGCACCTTAGCACCATCTTTTGTGTCTTTAGACCATGTTGTTTGTCCTCGCTCTATACATGCTAGTTACTCAATTCCAAGCAATAAACAATTCTGAATTCAAAACTTCAGGGTTTTCTTTTTGGGATTTTTGGTTTTAAGCCCCTAAATTCTTTCGAAATTAGGAAGAAGCCTCCCTAATCCACCCATTTAGCCAAAATCCCCTAAAATCTTCTCCGTTACATAAAAAAGACCCTACCGTCTCTCACCGTGAGGTAAATCTAGTTAGACTAACTTAACCATGATCTAACCTAATTAAGGGAGAGAAAAAGATCATAATGCCCTTGTTTAATCCTAGAGAGAGACATAAGGGGGGAGGGGTGGTGGAGGGGCAACCGGCGTTGGAGACGCTATTGTAGGAGTCGGGGGGAGGGGGTGCGCCACATCTGCTGTTGTTGGCTGCGGAGGGTGGCGTTGCAATCGTGGCAGAGGTGGTAGAGCAGACACTGCCGCTGGCGGCAGACAGTTGCAAGGCTGTTGCTACTGGGGGCCGGAGAGGCGACACTCGCGGCAGCAAAGGATGAGCCGAAGGAGGTTACGACAGTTGCTGTTCTACTACTGCTGCACGGTGGTGGTGGCCGGAGATGCCCTGTGATAGTGGCGGATGGTGTTGGGGTTGTCGGCAGCAGTTGAGGATCGGGGGCGACACCATACGACCGATGGTGGAGGCTGGAACGATATTGAGGGTAGGGTGGGGACCGAGGATGGGCTGGCTCCCCTGTAGTTGTCGTCGGAGGGGGCGCTTGTGGCCTGTAGAGGGGGGCATGGTTGTCCGTTTCGGCCGAAACCGATACGTTTCGGCCGAAACGTATCGGTTTCGGACGTACCCGAAACCGTTTAAGCCCATTTCACTGTAGCTTAAACGGTTTCGGGTTACGGTATCGGTTTCGGGCGAAACCGATACCCGTTTCGCCCGAAACCGAATGGTTTCGTCTCGAAACCATTCGGTTTCGGGCGATTCACGTGAACTCCAAACTTAGGAGTTCACGTGAGGCTCCCCCGACCCCGAAACCCCCTGTCCCCTCCTGCTCTGCTCCTGTCCCCTCCTCCCGCCCCCGAAACCCCCCTGCCCTAGCAGCAGCCGCGGCGGAAACAAGTTGAGCAGCAGCAGCAGCAGGCAGCAGCCGCGGCGGAAACAAGTTGAGCAGCAGCAGCCGATCCCCTCCCGCCCTGCAGCAGCAGCAGCCAGAAACCCTCCCGCCCTGCTGCAGCAGCAGCCAGGAGCAGCAGCAGCACTGCAGCAGCAGCCGCGGAGCAGCAACAGCAGCAGCCGCCGCGGAGCAGCAGCATGCCGGCCAGCAGCCCCCGCCAGCCCCGCGGCCCCCCCTGCGCGCTCTGCCCGCGGCCTGGCCTGCACGTGCGTGCGTGCGCGCGTGACCTGCCAGCCGGCCAGCCCTAGCCCGCGATCCCCTCCCGCGGCGCCCACCACCTTGCCCTAATTAGCTCTGGTTAGGGCTAGGTAAGATTTCTTACATGATTATTTTGTTAAATAATTCTGTTAATTTAGTGATTAGACTAAAAATGTTAGTTTAGCTTAAATTAGACTATTAAATTTAGGGCTTTCATGTAATTAGGTTTTGTAAGGGTCAATTCAAGTTCAATTAAGTTCCATTGACTAATTTTAACCTCTATCATGTTGGTAATTAATTTTTGTCAAGAGTGATTAGGCTAAAATTATAAATTAAATCTTAATTAGACTATTAAATTTGGGGCTTTCGTCTAATTAGGTTTAGTAAGGTTCAATTGAAGCTCAATTAAGCTTCATTAATTAATTTGGACCTCTATCATGCTCGGGATTAATTTTTATGAAAGGTGATTAGGCTATATGTGTTAATTCAGCCCTAATTACATTATTAATTTTGGGGCTTTCCTCTAATTAGGTTTAGTAAAGTTCAATTGAAGCTCAATTAAGCTTCACTGACTAATTTGGAGCTCTTTCATGCTCGAGATTAATTTTTATGAAAGGTGATTAGGCTATATGTGTTAATTAAGCCCTAATTACATTATTAATTTTGGGGCTTTCCTCTAATTAGGTTTAGTAAAGTTCAATTGAAGCTCAATTAAGCTTCATTGACTAATTTGGAGCTCTTTCATGTTGAATTGTATTTTTTTCATTGTACTTACAAGAGATTGTCCTTGATTGTCTTAATGTAGCATCATGCCTAGACGTCAGCAAACAGAGGAGCAGCAAGGGCAGGAGGATCCGGGGTGGGCCCACATGTCCTTAGTTGATGCTAAGAGAAGGAAGGTTCAATGTAATTATTGTGGTAGGGAGATGTATGGCGGAATTACCAGAGGAAAACAACATTTGGCAGGGGTACGAGGAGAGGTGAGACAATGCGACCACTGTCCACGAGAGGTGCGAGAGGAGATGCGCCAGTGCCTTTTGGGGAAAAAGGAGAGGGTGCAACAAAGGGCTGAGGATGAGGAGGAAATTGCTGAGGAGATTTCTGGCAGAAGGGTTAGGAGGGATGATGATGAGGAAGGCACTGAAGATTCTGATCCGGAGCTGACTGAAGCAAGGGAGCGTGAAGAAGCCGCTCGAAGGAAAGGAAAGGCACCCATGGGTTCAGGAGGGACCTACTCCAGTACAGCTGCACGACGTCCTGATGTTGCTGCCCCGCCCCCGCAGACGCAGAGAGCAGGCCCCATGGACAGTTATCTCCACAGAAGGCCCCATGCTACACAACCTAAGATCAAAAGTGCATTAAGAGGGGTCAAAAAATCTGCAGAAGTTGCAGGGCATGCATTTAAAAGCATCTGTAAATGGTTTTTTCATGCAGGTGTCCCTGCACATGCTGCTGAAAGTGAATATTTTCAACCTATGTTGGATGCCATAGCAGATGCTGGCCCTGGCTTGAAGGCGCCGTCACGTCGGGACATATACGGGCGTGGCCTTGAGGGAGAGGTTGAGGAGCTCCATCAGTGGGTTGAAAGCTTCAAGCATATATGGATGGAGAGAGGATGCACTATTATATGTGATGGTTGGACTGGTACCACGAAAAAGTCCATGATTAACTTCTTGGTGTATTGCATCGAAGGTACAATATTTGTAAAATCTGTAGATGCATCAAATTTTGAAAAAAATGCCAATTATTTGTTTCATTTGATGGACAACATGGTAGACGAAATTGGTGAAGAAAATGTTGTACAAGTTGTGACTGATAATGAAGCCAGTTATAAGGCTACAGGGAGGAAATTGATGCATAAGCGCAGGCATTTATTTTGGCTCCCATGCGCAGCACATTGTCTTGATCTCATACTTGAAGACATAGGGAAGGACAAACATGTGAAGAAGACGGTTGAAAGGGGACAAAAGATTACCCAGTATATTTATGGCCATCCTAGGATATTGAACATGTTCAGGGAGCATGCAAGTGGGGGGCGAGATATTATCCGTGCAGGGCCAACCAGATTTGCTTCAAATTTCATTTCTTTGGAGTCTCTACATGGGTATACTGTTGAACTCAATTATTACTTCTTTATCCTTATAGTTATGATCCGTATTTGATTCAAATTTTATTTCTTTGCACAGGTATAAGAATGAGTTGAAAGCTTTCATGTACCACAATGTCCTGCGGGAATACATCGACAAGGGCAATGTTGATGCTCAGATGGACTATTTGGATGTCTGTCACATCGTGGACGACAACAAATTCTGGGGCAGAGTAACACGATACATGAAAGTAGTCACTCCCCTCGTGAAGGTCCTAAGATTGGTGGATGGCGATGACAAGAATGATATGGGATATCTGTATGAGGCCATGGACCGTGCGAAATTGGAGTTGCAGGAGTCCCTTCCCAAAGAACATGCAAAGTGGTGGAAGATTATTGACCATAGATGGGACACCACATTACACCACGACTTGCATGCAGCTGGTGAGTGATTATTTGTATTCATATATTATTGACCATACATTAACTATATACAAATGCAGGTTATTTTCTGAACCCTCGATTAATGTACAATGCCAATGCACATGTTGATGCCGAGGTGCTTCAAGGCACTTTAAGAGTCATTGGTCGTTTATCGAGGACACAAGATAAGAGGCTTCAGGCGGAAGTAGAGGTTGGCCTGTTTGATTTCATGAATAAGAGGTATAGAATTTACTTACGTAGTAATGCTAATCTATTATGTAATTTTTGTAGATGACCTCCTATAGAATGAAAAGTGGGACGTATTCTGACTCCCAATTGCAATACGCAGTGGGAAGAGTGAGCCCAGGTATACTTCATCTTTGTGCTTTCTTTGCAATTACATCTTCCTTAATTAATTTTTATTTACATCTTATATTTATTTATTTATGGTTGGTTGGTGTAACAGCTGACTGGTGGATCATGGTGAACAATAGACAATCGGGCAGTTCTGCATTGGCTTTCATTGCAATCAGGGTGTTGAGTCAAACCACATCAGCAAGCCAATGTGAAAGGAATTGGAGCACGTTCAGCCTTATACACTCAAAGGTTCGCAATCGGCTAAAGGCTGATCGGTTAGAGAAATTAGTGTACTGCCACTACAATATGAGGTTGAGAATAAAGAATATGAGGTTGAGACAACAGCTGCGAGACAAACGCGTCGCCGAGGATGTCGCCGCAGAGATTGATGTGGATGCCTTATTTGATGATGATAATCCCTTGCAGTCTTGGGTGGAGACACGAGAGCAGGTTGATGAGCCCGTTTTTGATGTTGATGATAGAAGATGGGCAGAGGGCATACTTGATGAAGATGAGGCAAGAGATCCCGAATTAAGAAGCAAATCAAAGAGGGCCAGAGATACTCATGCGCACCAGTCTAGGGTGGTTGATGACACTGAGGAGCAGTTAGAGTTTGAGCCAGCTAGACACTCAGATACAGATAGCAGGCCAGTCACTCCTAGAATGTCCTCCTTAAGAAGAAGTACATCAGTGCATGGGCAAACTGAGAGGGCAAATGCTGCTGCTCGAGAGGACCCGGCAATTGAGGAGTTGAAGCAGATTTATATGAGGCACACGCCAAGGGGAAAAGGACTCGTGTCAAAGTTGATTGAAAAAAGCACTCCAAAAGATAAAAAAGCATCCTCAAAGGTTAAAAGGCGACTGGTTTCTTATGATTCTGATGATGATGATGATCATCCCGGAGGTGCTGCAGGTGGTACTAGTGCTGCAGGTGGTACAGGTGGTGCAGGTGGTGCAGGTGGTGCAGGTGGATACAGTCAAGGTCAGCACGGATATGGTTCACCAGGTTACGAAGGTGGCCAACATGAAGCAGCTATTTATGGGGCCCAGAATTATGAACCATCATTTCAGTTCCATCCATATTCGACCAGTGACTCTTCTCTTCCTCAAGATTCCTATGTTGATACTGGATTCGAATCAAGCCAACCAAACACTCCAAGAGGGATCCAAAGAGGGATGCAGGACTTGACCACCTCATTATTTGGTTATAGTGAATATAGACCATACATGCAACCTGGTTATGGGTATCGACATCAAGGGCCAGACGATGAGGGAGAAGGTTCTTCTAGTAATTATTATCCATATTAGGTAAGAATCAATGAATTTTTGTAACATTTATTTTGTCCAAATTGGTTTATTGTACTGCTTCTATTAATGTACAATGGAATATGACTTACACATGTTCAATGTTTGAAGTTGAAGTTTTGTAGTTGTCTACTTCAAGGTTATTGCACTAACTTATACAATGAAATGCATGTGTAATGATTTTTATGATTTTTTGTGATTTTAAGTGGTTATTTATATTTTTTATGATTTTTTTCAGATTTTTTAGAATTAATTTTAATTTTTTTAACCTGTTATATGGGTTTCGGCCGGTTTCGGCCGAAACCGAAACCGAAACCGAGTCGACTCGGTTTCGGACCCGGGCGAAACCGAGACCGAAATCGAGTTTGCCATCCTTGGAGGGGGGGCCGTGGTCGAGGAGCTGGGGGTGCCGCGGTGCTCAACGGTGGAGGGGGGTGAGAGGGGCTGCAGACAGGAGTAGCGGCGGCCCGGTGGCGTCGCAGTGGTGGCTATGGCAGGCTCCGGGGACCGCGGGGTTGGCGCTGGTGAGGGCGTTGGTCGGCTGGTTCCAGACACTGGTTTAGATGTAGGAACGCAACATCTAAGTACTGGAAAGTAACCGACGCGATTCGAATCCTGACTCGCCACCTATGAGCTACAGTGCTTGAAAGGGTTAGATTAACGTTATGGGGGTGTATAAGAATTTAAAATAAATGTAAGAATTCAATTAAATTACAGAATTAAAATTTACATTACATAATTAAACAATTACAGCTCAGAGTCCAAGTTCACAAAAGTACAGTCAACAAGAAAGAAACATACACAGTCACGGGACATATCCCGGCTCTGGCAAGCTGACGACTAAGAACCTCTGCTGGCGCTGCACAGGACCTTCGAACCATGTGGAGGTATCGTCACACCTGAAAGAAGAAGGGGTGAGCCTCATTTCATTGGCTCAGTATGGGTCCCATAGATCCCCGCCACTACGCAACAACAATAGCCATTAACGACAAATAATAACAAAGATAGCAGGTAACAAGTGAAACACCACACGCGAAGCTACCTGGAACACGATCACACAGTCGCCCGTCGGTCACTCTAAATCACGGTGACACTACCACTACACGTAACAGAGAAACCTCGACCACCATGGTCGGAAAACCATGACCAAGATCACACGGTTAGGAAAGTACGACCTCCACCCTCAGGAGAACCACGACCTCTTTGTCGGGAAAACCTCGACCTCGTTGTTGGGAAAACGACAACCACGAGTGACCAGAGAACCCACACACTAGTAACCAGGCTAGATGTGTCCATTGACGTCTTACACCACATCTGGTCCGCCTCCTCTCTAGGAGTGCAGCAGAGGGACATGGCTGGATGCGTCCACTGACGTTTTATACGACACCCACTGTCCCACGCTTGGTCCACCTCCCCGCCAGGAGTGCGGCTGAGGGACATGGTCGGATGCGTCCACTGACGTCTTATATCACACCACTCGTCTCACGCATAGTCCACCTCCCCTCTAGGAGTGCGGCAGTGAGACACAATTCATTAGGACTAGCTGGGGTCATACTCGTCAGCACGTATCCAAAGCCCCCAACTACATGTGCACACACAGATGGATTGCTCACCGTCTAAGGTCCTATAACCGGTTTTCCTCCAAACATGGACTCAGGTTGCAGCAGAAGATGGGGTCCCATGGTAACCAGCCTACACCGTCTCACGGGAAAGCCCT
This sequence comes from Amorphophallus konjac, assembly GCA_022559845.1. Classification (NCBI taxonomy): domain Eukaryota; kingdom Viridiplantae; phylum Streptophyta; class Magnoliopsida; order Alismatales; family Araceae; genus Amorphophallus; species Amorphophallus konjac. The sequence continues at coordinate 594,276,770 of CM040121.1, forward strand.
CGACCTCGTGGTCGGTTAGTGCACTGTATCCAGTAAGCTATTGCCCTCTACCTCGCGGTCGGTTAGTGCAAGCTACGCTAGTGGGGTGCTACTTGGAAGGAACTCCAAACCACGCAATCAAACGGAAACCGCCAGCTTAATCACACACATGGACTGCGGTACGACACGGCCCTACCCCACCAACTACAAGAACACAAGGCCAGACTGCAAAACCGATGATCACCGACCCACACGGATCACGCGGGAATAACCTTCCACGGAACACAAGACCACATGGCAACGACCCTCCGCGGGCACACCCCTCCGCGGAACCACATCAACCATGGACACCCGACAACACAAAACTAGATCGACGGGGGTGTCTGGGACACACTGGCCTGGGTGGCCATCCTGATGGCCACCTACCAGGGCACTGTCCCAGGGCGGCCACAGAGTTGGCCATCCTCCAGTGTTGGGCGACCAATTCCTTGGCTGCCTAGTTGGGCACTCACCCACACCTGGGCATGCAGACTTGGGCGGACCATATAGGTGGCTCCCCACCAGACCTAGGCGGCCAGGCCTTTGGCCGGTCAACAGGCCCCGACGGCCATTGATTTGGCCGCCCTCTGTGGGGTGTTCTAGACAGAACCTTTTTCGGGGGTTTCGAACCACGCCTCACTTGCATCTAAACAAGGGGGAAACACTGGGGAACTCTCCCCAACATCCGCACCACCGGAAAACATCATTTAAACTACAAAACCTCACTCGGATTGATTAAAATCTCCCCCACAATCCCGAGCATACTTTTTCCCTCAAACTCAAAATGAACCCTCTCTCGACCTCACCTCGGCACGAAACCACAGGGAAATTCACTAGGAAGGGTCGGAATCCATCCCCCCTACCTCTCACGAAGCTTTCCCGCTCGAAAATGCTGGATCTACGCCAAAACGTTGAATCTCCCGCAGCCGGTCCTCCACCTCCGCAAATGAACCGTTGTCACTCCGCCGCACGATCCCGCTCTTGACCTCACCGTCTGCCGCCACTGTCGCCCAACCACCTCGCCCTTCACGCCGCCGTCGGCTGCCAGGAGGAGGGAAGGAGAGGAGGATGGAACGGAGGAGGAGAAGGAGAGAAATTGGGAGAGAGAAAGGGGTGGGAGTTTATATATGGTTTGATTTATGGGGTTTTAAAAATTTATAAAAAGGGAATTTAGCTAATTTCGACTCCACGATCTTCGAAAAACGCGTAACTCGACTGTTACGTCCGGTGACCGTAAAATAAATTAATGTTTCACATTTAGGGATCTGAAGATCCAATATTTAAAAATCCAAATACTCATGGAAATACGTTCTGAAACCCGCGGATGCGCAATCCAAGATATGTAGACACTACATTAGCCGTGGGGAACAAGGTGGTGGAGTAGGGTGCTGGTGGCTGTGATCGGGGAGGGAGAGGACGATGGAGGGAGGGAGGCGAAGCTCTAGTGGCGGCATGACAGCTGGCTTTTTGGCGGTGGGGGCTACGGTGGCGAAGGATAGTGGGGAGATGGACTGGCGGATGTTAGTGTGAGGTGCCGGGGCGGCTGGTGAAGGAATGGATTAGGCGGCGGTGCCAGAGGTCCGCGAGATGGTGCCAACGGGGGCTCAAACGACTTGATCGGACGACGATGGCGGTTAGGGGAAGGTTGCAGGAAGTTAGAGGGGCGCGGCGTTAGTGTTGCTGTTCAGTGGAGAAGAAGGGTTGGGGCTGGTGGGGTTGGCACGTTGCGGTGGAGTGAAGGTGAGGCTACTGCAACTGAAGAAGGAGGTGACTGGTGAGAGAGTTGGGGGAAGGAGGGGACGGTGGAGATAGGGACGGTCCGAGCGGTGGCAGAGAGAAGGGGAAATAAGGAACATGATGGGTGGGTTCCTGGCGTCGGTAAACCCCCACAGAGAGAGAGAGAGAGAGAGAGATATAGAGAGAGAGAGCATAGAGGGAGGGAGTTGGAGGGTCCTTGTGTCGGCAACCCCCCTACCCCACAGAGAGACAGAGAGAGAGAGTGAGAGGGGTGGACCTTTCTCAAGTGTGGGTTTGAGGAGGGTCGACCAGAGATCCTTTCATGGTAATGAGTTTATTTTGGATCATTTTTTCTAACTCATTTTTAAAAACATAACAATTTTCGATTGTATGTCCCAACAAGCGGTGATACACGCAATAATTGGGATCGTCTGCTTTATCGACTTCTTCTGGCTTCTTAGGCTCTGGCAAAGATATTAACATGTTCTTCATACAGAGATCAAAGAGCCTCTTAGTGTGTTCTTTCTTGAAGGAATAAGGGGTCTTCATGCGTTCGACCAACCTTGCGGTCGATGCCTTCCCTTCAGGGTTCTTGTCGGAGTCAATTGGCGGTGCTCCTTCGTCGGCTTCGGTCGTTGGGGAGAAATCTGCAGTATTTGCTTCTTTTCTAGTAGCAGCACGCTCTTTGGGTGCCTTGGCCTTAGAGGGTGTAAATGTTGGGTTATCAGCGAAAAATATTTCAATCTCCCCACCACTGAATTTAGCTGGTCAAACCCCTTAATATTTGCCTCCAAGAGTCTCTCACTGACTTTTGGGGCCAAGCCTTTACGGCATATAGTTATAGCGTCCTCCTGCGCCGGAGGGTTGTCGCATCGCATATTGAGATCCCTCCAACGTTTGATGAAGTCCAATGCGGTTTCTCCCCTTTTCTACTTAAACGAGCAAAGCTTGGCAAGAGACGCCTTCCTTTCGGCTAGCTAGAATCGATCAATGAATTTCTTTTGTAGATCAGCCCAGTCGGCTACAGAGTTAGGCTTCAATCTCGAGTACCATTGAAAGACACTACATGTGAGAGAAGTCGTGAAATACCGAAGGAGATAAGACTCCTCGAGGGCCAGGTCACCCATCGCCGTTACATAGTAAGCCAAGTGCTCATGCGGCGACCCCTACCCATTAAACTTCTGTAGCTTTGGCGCCTTTGGGCAGTCCGGCGGGAGCTTCTTGAACTGGTGATGGATGAGGTAGGGCATACTGTGTAAGTCGACAGTGGCAACGCCCTCGCCGCTCTGGGCGAACTTATCTTCGACGATTTTCTCTATCATGCGCCGTTGGGCAATGGCCTCTTCAGCACCCAGGGTCCGAGAGGATTGAACGTTGGGCGGGGCTCGAAGTGGCTCGGCCCCTACTTCGGCATAGATGCTATGAGGATGAACAACTTGTCGATTAACGATGACGAGATTAGCCAATCGTTGCTCCCGTCGGAAATCTTGGTTGTGCATCAGCGTCTGAGGCCTTTGGGCATTTGCATCCATCTGTCGCTTCATTTCTAGCATGAGGTTAGTCATCTCTGTATGCCAACGTTGCTTGGTTTCGAATTTGGCATCGTCGGACATAGCCTGGAAGGCGGCCTTCGTCGGTGGTTCAAACACCAGGTTTAGATATGCACCGCCGGGGTGAACTGCCCCTTCTCCGTGGATGATTACAACCTCATCAGGGTCTACCCCTTCTTGAGGTACATTCTCTCCCTGATTTTGCGGTTGCTCTTGAATGGGTCCTTGGTGTTGACCTTGGGAGGAAGTTCATGCCTGGCCACTGAACTGGGCTTGGAGGTTTCTTCTAGCTGCGTTCCTGGTGTTGAGGTATACCACATCCATGGCCACATTTTGATCATTTGGCCCAACAGGTTCATTTGGGTTGGCAGGATTGTCCATTGGTTCCATGGGCTCTCTGCCGGAGACGTAGCAAGTGTAAATCTTCATGTTGCCACATGTTTCCGTCATTTGCACCACCCTTCGCTTTTTGGGTGGTTGGACTTCAAGGCTGGTAGGTGCCCCCAATCTATCAAAGACAGAAGACCGTGTCGGTATGGTCTTTGTCAGCCTATCAAAGACTGAGACTCGCGCTGGCGGCGCCTGGGCGCGATTGCTTCCTTTAACTCGGACAGCCTCCGAGACTTGAGGCGTAAAATTGGGTTTGCGATAAACTCCTTTCCTTTTTTGCCCCTGCGGGCGCAGGGGTTTAACATATGAAGATGTCGCAGCCAGTTGGGCTTGTGTCTACCCGGGCCTGCCGGCACTGATTTACTTAATTGCATGGGCCTCTTCCCTCTTGTTTAGTTATTGTTTTAGACGAGGGTGATCCCGTCCCAACCCCTGTGCCTAGTTTGGGGTCATATACTCGGGTTTGGGGGTTTCTCTGATGATGGAAGGGACTCTCTCTTAGGAGGCGAGGGTGCACGTGTGGGGCCACATGAGTGGCTGGTGCGGTGTCCACTCCATGGGATGCGCATCGTATCAGATGATTAGGGTTCGAGTGCTAGACCTTTTCCCACTGACCGCAGTTAGTGTTGATTTACATCGGCATAACGTCCGAGCACCCTTGTTTAATTGTCAACAATAAGGCCTAGAGTCTCTCCGAGGTTCTGATCGAGGGCACCTTGACATATATAGCTTGCATCGCGTCTCTGACTCCCAGGTGATTACACTAAATCATGGGGGGGATAGGGTGTGGTTGAAGCTATGTTGAATTTGGCAATACCCTAATGTATCAAGGGATAAAGGCGAATTAAGGGAGGCCAGGAATATGCCGGGGCGTCCTTAGGTTGGAAGGACGTTTTTTTATAATTTGGCATGACCCTGTGTGGGGGTGGCTCATGAGAGGCGCTGGGACCGAAGAGCCATTTACAAGCCTTTCTTAAGTGCGGATGGATCGTGAAGACGTTAGGTGATGTGCACCCCTAGCTCTTGAAGGAAGGCCATATTTGTAATTTTCCTTGTGGGAGGGGTTTATCTGCAATTTTCTTTAACTGGCACGCACCGGGGGCAACAACATGCACACTTGTAAATTGTCATAAATTTCAAGTACAGTAGTTGTCGACGAATTGCCAACTGTGCACAGTATCGCCGCCCTGAGGCGGGGGCATGTTTAATTCCAATATCCCCGGGAAGGGCATTACAGTCATTTCATATATATATATATATTTTGACTGAATTATGTTTCTCTTTATCACCCGGAGGATAGAAAGGAAAACAAATGGCCCCTAGGAACATGATTACAAAGCCCACATGGGGGCATAAGTACATATCCTGTGTAGGGGCATAATAACAGAGCCCACATAAGGGCATAAATACAAGACCTGCATAGGGGCACAATGACAAAGCCCACGCAGGGGCATAAATACAAGCCCGGGGTATTACATACCCCAAACGGGCCAAGACAACGAACAAAAGTCTTCTTCTTCTCTTTCCCCCAAAGTCCTCCTCCAGGAAAAAATACCCCCATGCCGGTCCCGAATGAGCCCCATGGGGGGTTTTTATAGAGGTGAGGGATCGGTCCGGGGTGGGCCGAACCCGGGCGGGTCAAAGCCACCCCCGGCAGGTCCCCCCTTTTTTGTTTTATTTGTTTTCTTGCTAAGTGGGCGGAGGCCTCGGGACCGGCTCGGGACTGCCCTGCCCCGGGTAGGTCCGCGCAGACCTACCCGGGGTGGGGAAGCCCCGGGCGGGTCCTATCCGGGGAGGGCCACCCCGGGCAGGCCTGCCCGGGATCGCGGGATTCCGGGCGGGTCTGCCCGAGGCCACCCGACCCCGGGCGGGCTTCCCCCGCCGCGGGAGGACCTGCCCGGGGGTGGCCGGCCTCGGGCGGGTCCCTCCACCCCCGGGTGGTCTGGGCCCCTCCTATAAACCCCTAGAAAAAGGTTTTTTCTCTATTTTTTGGCTGGAATAGTCGCTGCAAGCCGCGTGGAAGAGGGAGGAATTTCTCCCGTCCTCGTTCGCCGTCTTCCTTGCGCCGCTCGTCGGGGGGGGGGGGGGAGCTTTCTTTTCTCCCGAGGGACGTGGTACACGCCGTCGTGACTATGTAGAAGGTGTGCATATCACTCTTCCCTCTCTCCTTCTTTGTCGCGAGGTTGTCCTTGTGTGTATCATCCCTGGAACCACATGACCCTGGTGGTCTCCGTGGATTTACCCCAGGTTACGGCCGCCCGTTTGCTGCGAGATGCATTGGGCTGAAGCAATAATCGGGCTAAGGAGCCCTTGTAGAGCGGAAATACTCCGGGAGACGGCACTACTCCGATTTCGCGACCCTGGTTCGCACGGGAAGAAATACCCGTATTGGGTTGAGAATTTTTTTTTGTATCTCATCCCAATTATTTTAGGGATTTTATTTTTGGTTGCAACAATGACCTAGATTTGCTTCATCTTGCGGGGACGCTGTTCAGCTACCTTGCCCCCGTTAGCATGCCTGGACTTCTTCTTCAAGTCCGGTCTATCCTCCCGCACCTTGCGGACGAGCGAGAAGCGGTTCGAAGTTGATATAGCCGGGACATGACTGACCCGTGGCATGATTGACTTGCTGCCGTCAAGCTGGACGCGGAGATCACCAATCAATATAGTTTTGCTGGATCTGGAAATTACCACTACTGGCTTCCTTTTTTGGCGGCGGCGGCGCTGCCCCCATTTGGCTAGGACGGCGTTGGTTGATACCATATGGACCGAGAACATTCGGCCTTGGGCTGGGCGGGGCTTGCTGCCCCCAGTTGCGGCGGGCGCTGCAAGTGCAACGGGCACCTCTTGGCTCGCGGGGACCACCCCCAGGAAAAAAGGGAGACCCGACCACGGCAGGAAAATCCCCAAACACGATTGGGGTGGCCAGATAACCATATCTGGCGTGGTTGTCGATGACAAGGGGGGCGTAAGTAACCACCGCCATCGAAGTTGCTCAAAGAAGCTGAGTTTCGACTTCGAGATTTGGTGCTTCGCCTTTTCCTCCCCTCCTGCATGAATGAGGAAAGGAGGTTAGGGCCTTTGTAAGGGGATTCAAAACTTTAGTAGTAAGATAAAAGGTAGGAAAAGTCCCACCAGGCGTGCCAGTCTGTTTACGCGCGGAATTTTCTGGCATCCGATTTGCCGGATGGATATGTGTATTTATGCTTTCTCTTTGCATGTTTATCGATTCCGCGCTTTTATTTATCAGACGATTAGGGTTCGTGTACTGGACTTTTCCCCACCGATCTGAGTCGGTGTTAATTTATATCGGACAAGTCCGAACACCTCTGATTGACTGCTAAAGATCCTTTCTTACCCTTACAACCCATGCCCTTAGGTGAGAGAGGGGATTTCTGTAATTTCCCTCAAGCAAGGGTTTATTCGCAATTTTCCCTTTCTTGCGAGGGTTTAACCACAAATTCTTGTTTAGAAATAAGGTTTTATGGTTTATACTGCCACTACATGGTCCTTGTGATTTTTCCCGGACCTTTCCGCGTTTTAAGAGATCTTGTCGCGAGTATATATGTAATTAAGAAAAGTCTGGGATAGCGATGCAATTTCTGGGACTCGTCTTTTATCAGGGATTTATTTTTTAAACGAGGAATATTTCTCGTTAGAAAGAGCGTCTCTTTTGAATTTCCACTTTTTTGTGAAGTAGACGTACTTTTACACAATTTTGGAAAAATATGGGCTAGAAATGTAATGTCGAGACCGTTCGGGGACTATTATGCAATTTTTGCAAAAGATAGATGGATGAAATCTCATTCTTTAACTTTCATAATTTCAGTACAACGCGTGAATATAATGGTTTCTATATGTCTCAAGGGCATTTTAGTCAACATATACCCTAAGAGGGTATTTTTGTAAACTGAAAATTCTTAAACCCAACAAGGCTGGAGAAGGAAGGGGGCGCACCTTTCTTCTTAGTCTTCTTACTTCTCTTCTCCTCCTGGTCTTCTTCTTCTTCTTTTCCTTGCTCTCTCCTCTTCTTGCTTCTTGTTCTCTTCTTCTTGGCCACTCATACCTTTTTATAGGAGTTGTTAGGTGGAGTGGAGGTGGTGGAGCTCCGGTGGATACACCCCTCTCCGGTGGAAGGCCAAAAGATAAGAGGTGTAACCCCTTCCCCTCCCCCCCCTTTTTTTTTCTGGGCGGAGGCCCATGCGAACAGGGCCGGAGGGGGGGTCCTCCGGTCAAACTTTGACCGGAGGCCCTCCCTCCGGTTGCTGCACACCGGAGGGAGGGACCCCTCTGGTTTGGTGCAGACTGGAGGCCTCCCCCTCCGGTCCTATGTACCGGAGGGGGGGTCCCTCCGATCTAGCCAGCCGGAGGCCCCCCCCTCCGGTCTGTCTTGAGTCCGCAAGAGAGAGAGAAGGGGTGGAGGGGGGGTTTTCATTTTTTGGCTTCAAAGCCTATACAAGGCCTACCGTACTTCTGAAAAATCATTTTTTACTGTTGGAAAGGGCTGGACTGCAGCACGTGGAGCCCTTTTTGGGTTGCTTTTGGCCTTGCTTTGTCGGGAGAATAATTCTGTTGGGCATATTACGGATCGGGGAGATCCGAATACTTGTTTGTAATTTACCTTCCACGCGGGTGAGCGAGATGGCTGCTCTACGAGATATTTTTGATGGACTTCTTCGTGCATAACGCACATGTCATGTTGCATAATACTAACGGCTCCGTTATTTCGAGGCCACTCGCGAGCCATTAAATTTTATTTTTTCCCCCTTTTCTAAAATTTCTAAAAATATCAGAAATTAAAGATGAATCATTTTGGGGTCCAACAGAGGGTTATCACACCTCATGCTGAAATCCCTCCCGCGTTTGATAAAGTCAAGTGTAGTTTCCCCCCTCTTCTGCTTGAGTGAGCATAGCTCTGCAAGGGAAACTTTTCTCTCAACCGCTTGGAAACGATCAATGAACTTCTTTTGCAGATCGGCCCAGTTAACCACAGAATTGAGCTTCAGTCTTGGGAACCATTGGAAGGCATTGCCTGTGAGAGAAGTTGCAAAATAGTAGAGGAGATATGACTCCTCGAGCGCAGATCACCCATGGCCGTTATATAGTAGGCCAAATGTTTATGGGGGGACCCCAACCCGTTGAACTTCTGCAATTTCGGGGCCTTTGGGCAATCTGGCGGTAACTTCTTAAACTGGTGATGAAGCGGGTAAGGCACATTATACAAGTCGACAGTGGCCACACCCTCGCCACGTTGGGCGAACTTGTCTTCAACAATCTTCTCAATCATACGCCGTTGGGCGGTGACGTCTTCAGCTACCGGAGTTCGAGAAGACTGAGCATTGGGCGGAGCATGAAGCGGCGGCCAAATGGTAGGGGACAACTACTTGTCGGTCAACAACGGCGGGGTTACCCAACTGCTGCTCTCGTCGAAGATTTTGATCGTGGACTAGCGTTGGGGGCCTTTGGGCATTCACGTTCATCTGCCACTTCATTTCGAGCATAAGATTGGTCATCTCTATGTGCCAATGCTGCATGGTTTCAAATTTGGCATCGTCGGACATGGCTTGAAATGCCGCCCTTGTAGGTGGCTCGAACACCGGGTTGGCATAACCACCAATGGTTTGAGCTCCCCCTTCTCCATGGATGCTCCTAACCTCCTCGAGGTCATTTTCTTCTCTGGCAAAATTGACATCTTGGTTCCGGGCCTGCTCCAGATTCTGTTCTTGGTGCGGACCCTGACTAGAAGTCCTTGCACGGCCGCTGAATTGGGCTTGAAGGTTCATTTTGGTGGCAGTTCTGGTATTAAGATATATCGCGTCTACTGTCGGATTCAGGTCACTTGACCTGGCGGGTTCATTCAAATTGGCGGGATTGCCAGTGGGCTCCATTGGTTCTCTGCCAACGGTATAGCAGGTATAGACTTTCATGCTATCTCCAATTTTGCCTAGAGCCTTCGCGTCCGGCTCGATGGCAGCGAGCCAATATTACCTCGGGACAACCACATCCCGACAATACCAACATCCAGCCGCTTTGCGCTTCTTCGCTTAGTGCAGGAGGACAAGCCAAACTTCAAAAAGAAGTCTAAATCCAAGAATGGGAGCAACAAAATTGAACAATGCTCCCGAAAGATGAGGAAAATTTGGGTCACTAAACAAGAGGCCCATGAAATTAAGCAAGCCAGGGCAAATAAACCCGATCAAGCTCAACACCTGCACCAGACTTATGGTCAGATGACTCAGGATGTCGAACCTTTGCCCCTGTAGGGGAAGAAGAGAAAAGGGGTTTATTGTAAACCCAACTACGCTCCTCCAAGCTAGAAGCCGTTCCAGGCTAAAGGGGCCGTCCGCGCCCATGCGTCACCGATTCGGGTGTCAGTCTTTGACAGGCTGACAAAGTCCCCGTCGACCCAGTCGTCAATCTTTGACAGGACTGCAACCGCTAAAGAAGCGAAGAGTGGTTCAAGTCTCAGAACCTTACCGGACCTGGAGATTGTTGCCACGGGCTTTCTGCTTTGCCCCATTTTGCGGGAACAACGTAGGATGAAACAACATTGATCGAGAAAACTCGGCCTTGTAGGGAGCGAGGCTTAACGCCCCCAACAGTCGCACGGACGGCTGGTGCTGCAGGCATCTCTTGAGTGGCAGGGACCACCTCTAAAAAGAAGGGGGATCCGACCATTGCTAGAAAGTCCCCGAACACTATCGGGGTTGCCAGATAGCCACATCTGGCGCTATGTAGTCTGAGGCGTGAGGCGACCGAGGCGACCGAGGCGACCAAGGGGTCGCCTCATGCCTCAAACACCTAGGCGATAGCCTAGGCGTTTGAGGCGAAATTTTATTAAATATATATATTTAATTTAAAAAATAAATTATATGTCTAAATATCACAAAAATGGCTATGTAAAGTCAATAAATTTCCTAAATTCATTCAATCCTATGATTCAAATTATTATGACTCACTAAATAAAATGACACAACATTAAACTGATAAAGATTTCACAATATAATAAGCATTCTGAAAGAGAAGAAATTAAATAATGAAGAAACTAATTAATTCAGAAAATTGACGTAAAACAAATTCTGGTGAGTCAAAAGGTAATCTCTCACATTCTGAAAGAGAAGAAATTTTAAAAAAATAAATCTTACATGTAGAGAGAGAGTGAGATAGACCACCGTCAAAAATCAAGTTATGTGTGTGTCTATGTGAGACAGAGAGAGAGTGAGACCAATTGTGGTCAGAGTGAGGCGCAACAGGGCGAGGCGAGGCGCCCATGGCGAGGTGAGGCGCGACAGGGCGAGCCTAGACGCGCTTTTAACTACATAGATCTGGCGTGGGTCGCGATGATGAGGGGTCCGTATGTGACCGCTGCCATAGAGTCAGTTGGTGATTTTGGTGAAGAAAAGTTGGATTCAAATCCCCTCCTTGCTTCCTCCTGAAAGGGCAGAGAAGGGAAATCAGGGCCTTCGTAGAGGTACATAAATCTTTGGCAAATAGATGAAAGGCGGGAAAAATCCCACCGGGCGTGCTAGTCTGTTTAACACGCGAAATTTGTTTGGACGTTTCATTTCGTTGGATGAATACACGTGCATTTTGGCATATTTATTAATTTTGTATTTTTTTAGGATTTATCAGACGATTTAGGGTTTGTGTACTCTCTTCTCCATCAGCCGGAGTCGGTGTTAATTTACATCGGACAAGTTCGAACACCTTTGATTAATTGTCAAAGATCTCTTTTACTCCTACAACGTCAGCCCTGATATCAAGGGTCCGCCTTTGGGAAAAGTCCCCGTGCCCCGAGATAGGGATATATTCGCAATTTTTCCTATAATTAGGGTATATTTGTGATCTTTCCATGGCCGAGGATATACTCGCAATTTTCCCATAACTGGTGGTATATTTGTAATTTTCCCTCAGTTGGGGGTTGTTTTTTATAATTTGCTGTCCACTGGGGACATTCTTGTAATTTTCTTTTGACTGGGACACCATTGTTTCTTTTTTTTGAGTTTTGTTGTATTTTATTGTGCTTTTCCGGACTTTTGTGAAATTTCTCGTAAGTTCGGGGAAAAACCGCAAATTTTGAATCCTTGAGATAAATCATGGACTTTTGTCATATTTCCGACTTTGAACCCCCCTTTTTCATGAATTTGCTGAAATCTGCAGCTTCCTGGATATTTACACAATTTTACAATCTTTCGGGGTGTAGTTGTAATTTTGACGATCTTTTGCGGCTTTCTTCCACATAGTGTCTCAAGGGAAAAAACTCAGAACCATAAGTTTATGGTCTTCATTTATATATTCGATATTCGTAATGGATGACATAAACTTCCCCTCATATGAGGATATTTTTACAAGTAGCCCTAATATGATGGCTTTTACAACTCTTTTTTTTTTGAACGTAAGCTGAGTGGGGAGGAGGGCCCCCCCTTCCTCTCACCTCTTGCACAGATCGCAGCAGCCGGACTTCTTCTCTTCGGGTCTCTTTTCCAGAAAAAACCTATTTTTTTTCTTCCACCCTCTTCTCCTTTTTTAGGTGGCGGAGGAGGCTAAGGAGGAGATCCACCCGGTGGAACTTTGGCGGAGGTAAGCTCCCCCGTCTCTTTCTCTTCCGGTGGTGTAACAACAAGAAGAGGAGGGGAAGAGCCTCCCCTGGGTAGGTGCGCAGGCGGAGAGGGCTCGGGGGGGGGGGGCTCCCCCGGTGTGGACAGGGCTGGGGGGCCTCCCCCGGTGCAAGGAGGACCGGGGGGAGGTACCCCTGGTGCGAACAGCCCCCGGGGGGGGGGGCTCTGGTGGTAGGTAGGCCCGGGGGGCCTTCCCCGGTGCAGGCAGACCGGGGGGAGGTCCCCCCGGGTGCAGGTGGGCCCGGGGGGCCTCCCCCGGTGCTGTCAGACCGGGGGGAGGTGAGGTCCCCCCGGTGGTAGCAGGGCCGGGGGGTTGCCCCCGGTCACAGGTGGACCCGGGGGGGGGGGGGCTCCTCTGGTGGCAGCAGGATGGGGGGGTTCCCCGCTCAGGAAGAAGAGAAGGAAGAGGGAGGGAGACTCCCCCCCTCCTCTCTTTTTGTGGTTTTTTGTGAGGGTTATAAAAATCCCCTCTTTTTGGAATTTTTTTACTGGTTTGTTGACTTCTTCCAGCACAACGATGCGTGGAGACTTTTTGTTTGTTTGTTGGCCGTCCCCAAGTGCCGTCTTGCTGCCCGTTTGACTTTAGGTTAACGGGAGTTTAATTAAATGCCATGGGAATACACGATGGCACTTAAACACTTAATTTTGCATGGATTTTATCCCACGAGCGTGTAATTTCATGCCGCCCACGAGGTGTTTGTTAAAATACCCACTTGTCATAAAAAAGAGCTAAAAGCTCGACTTATCGTGGGACTTTGTTAAGGACTTGGTGGCCTTACGTCGCATACCGGGTGCTTGCCCAAATGTCTTTATGGAATTTGTAAGCTTGAACTTGATGTTGTAGAGCGGGTGTATACAACTTTGTGTCGCCCACAAGGTGTTTGACAAAATGTCCCCGAGCCTTTCAAAAGCCAAAGAGTTTGATTTTATTGAGTGGGTGCACATGACTTTGTACCGCTCTCGTTGTGTTCGATGAAATGCTCATGTGCGTCGCCGTGACGGTGATGATCGAACATTGCTTCGAGCTGTGTCATGAGATATTTTAATTTCTGAAATTCTGTAATTACCAGAAATTATAAATCATAAACTTTATGGGGTTCAACAGTTCTTTATAGATGAAAATGGTGGAACGATGTTTTGGGTACTTGCTGTCTAATGATAATTGGAATTCACATGGTAATGCTTGTGATGCTGCAAAAAGAGGAAGTTCATATGGAAAACTTTTCTGATCCTTTCATACTAATGTATAAGTTAATAACTATATGTAGACAAATGAAACTTATTTCTGCCTAACAGGTCATGCCTCGACGAGAACAAAGCATTTCTGACAACTGCTGATTCTGTGGTCAAATTGTGCAAAGAAGCCACAAGGCCAGTCTCTGGCTGGAATGGAGTTCGATATAAGGCTGCATTTCCTGCAACTAAGCCTCCCGGTGCAAATTTCTATCCTCCTGATATGGATGAAATGGTACTGCTGTGATATGGTACCTTAACGTCACTATTTAATTTATTAAAACTTCAGTTGACGTCAATAAAAAGGCGATCATGATTATTACTTCAGTTGACAACAAGAAAAAACGCTTGTTGTCATCATCTTTTTCAGCTAGATCCAGAAACTTACACAAGGAATTAACTGAACTTTCTGATAAGTATGCCTGATGACCAGCCATTGACAAGGTGATGTCAAGGAGCAGGCAAAGGAAACAATGAGTGGGAGAGGTTGAGGACCTGACGTAAGTCCCTTGGAAACAAATGTTGGAACCAGGGGCCAATCCTCAAAGGTGCACATGTAAAAGAAAAATAGGCAAGAAAAACTTATATTGTTGTGGTGTACTTATATAATATTGTTTTATTATATGTGACCCTTTCTCCCCAAAAACTTTTGATGCTTTAGAAGTTTATTTGATTCCTTGCCAAGTCAAATGCCACTTGAAAGTCTCACAAATAATTGTGCCCATTCGAATAGGTAACATCGAAGAATCCTCCCTAATTGCATGATCAAACTATTTTTTTAAGGTGAATGGACAAACTATTTAAGAAGGTATATTTCCTATCTGCCAACTCTTTACAAGGGATTTCTAACCAATCCCTCATCTGTGTAAGGCTGCCATAGTCAGGTATGCCTCAGTTGACACAGGTAGAGCAGGAAGAAAGCTTTAACAAATGAATAGGTTGAGATTAATCTGTATTGATGGCATAAGAGTTAGAGATGACAATTCAAACGGGAGTAAAGGGAGTTTTGTAGAAAACTTGGGCCATATAGTATCTGATCCTACTGTTGAGACTTGAGAGCTGCAGTGAGATGGGGAGTTGATAAAACTAATGTGCTTAGAACTACCTGGAAGCTTACCTTCTATTCTTCCTGATTGTCTTTTCTGAACCCGTTTCAGGAATTTGTTCTGTGGAAGAAAAGTTTAAATGAGGATGAACAAAAAGCGGCTATGGGATATTTTAACGTCATTAGAAGACGTAACGAGTTTAATTTAGATAATGTCTCAGCATCTGGTATCACTGAATTACATGATCTTGTTATGGTTCCATTCTCCCAAGAATATAGGCCTTCTCTAGATAAAGCAGCAGCGCTGCTCCACAAAGCAGCAGAACTGACCGATTCCTCTAGGTAATCAATTTGTCTTGGAAATATTTCAAGCTAGTTTTCTTTAACAATCTAACAGAGAAATTCTTCGTTTCTTTAGCTTAAGAAAGTTGCTAAAAGGCAAAGCTGAAGCATTTCTCTCAAATGACTATTATGAGTCTGACATAGCCTGGATGGAGTTGGTTAGTTTGCATCTCGTCATCTTATCCTATATTTTTTGTTTAATGTCTTTCTGTTTATTATATCTTGCAAAGTCATTTTTGTTAAAAGC
The DNA here is from genome assembly GCA_022559845.1 of Amorphophallus konjac. NCBI lineage: Eukaryota > Viridiplantae > Streptophyta > Magnoliopsida > Alismatales > Araceae > Amorphophallus > Amorphophallus konjac. Next base: position 594,291,950 of record CM040121.1, read on the forward strand.
ATAGTTCTTGCAAGTGAATGCCATCTTTTATATATTCTAGTCTAATCACAAGCAGGGTTGACCGACTTGTACCGTACCGGTGCGAGTCGGCCGACTCGTACCGTGCCATGGAGATCCCGGGTCGGTCCGAGTCAACTTAAGTGGACAAAGAAGAAGTCAAGTGACTGGCCAGAGTCGGCACGAGTCAGGCCAACCCGTACCGTACGAGGCTGAGTCCATGTCGGTATGATTCACCAAGTCGGCTAACCCTGATCACAAGTGAACTGATTGTGACATATTCATTTTCTTTGTCTTATGCTAGAAATTTCTGGCCACACTCTCAGAGTCTGTCAAGTGCATGGTTATGGAGTATCATTGAAGAAAAAGTAAAAGATTGAACACTGTCATACTGGCATGGTGCAACACTTTGGTGCCACCCAGTTTGCCACCCTTGGATGGCTGAGAAGAGGTCGAGCTGGAACTTAAGTTCGGTGCTCCCGAACTTAAGTTGGAAAAAGGATGGCAAATCAGGTTGCACCAAAGTGAGGCACTGTAGCCTTGCTTAAAAGATAATGGCAAAGGATTTTATGATGTGCTTCTAATTTGAGATTTTAAACACGTTTGCATTGTTTCTATTATGTCATGCATTCATTACTTGAGTACAATGAATTCTTGAACACAGCATTAAGAAGAGTGAGGCTTCAGAAGATAGAATGTTTAAAGTCAAAACATGTGGTGATAGACAGGAGAAGATGGGAGATTATTGCAGATTGGTACCATTTGGATGGGACAAGTATTCTTCTCTTATATGCTTCCCACCCTCAACATTGGCCCATGGAACATGTAGGGAAGGAACCTTCATTTTTTTAAAAAAATTCTACTGCTAAAAAATATTGCTTTGCGGTTGATCGGGGCTTAGTCCACAGTGATATCCGCCCCTTTTTGTACCTTAGCAAAGTCTTTTCTTTGTTTACTAAAAAGAAGTTATAGGGAAACAACAAATATCTTGTTCACTCTCTTAAGAACAATTCATGAATTGTCTCTCCATTCTTTTCTCTTGTTTTATGTGGCTTGCAGGCATAATTTGAAATTATTCTTATTATGGCTTCAGTTCTCTTCACACAGCAACTAGTATTTTAATTCATTTGTAGGATTCTGAGTTGGATATTACAATTGGCCCCTATGAGACATATGAAGATGCACTTTTTGGTTACAAGGTATGGTTTACTTTTATAATTCCAATTTTCCATTACTTTACATGCAGTTTTATCTTTCAGATGGATCACCACTTTTCCCATATTTTCACCGTGCATGAGGCTGCTACTCTTACCTCTTACTTTGTGTACAGCGTTTTGCCTCAGTTAACTATTTTCTAGCATGCACCACTTCACTCTTGATGCCTGCATCATCCATCGGTTAAGTGCTCTACATGACCAATGATGAACGCTATTTTTTGCTGAAATCAGGATAACGTACCATATATAATTGAGACCTTTTCTGTCTGGGTTAAAAAAATAGCCTCACTGGCAAACTAGGACAAACTTGTGCCCTGAGTCCCGACCCTGGGATCAATGTGCAGCCTCAAGGCCTTCTGTCTTTGGCAGGACCAAGTTAAGTCAAACCCTCATGCTATCCACCTATCAGATCGAGGTGAATGTCATTTAATGTGGACCCTTTGTCAAAGTGCATGTAAGGTGTGGTGGAGTTTGACCTGCAAACCTGTGGGCAACCATGAGGCACTATAACAATTGACCCACCAACCCAGACATATGTTATGGTATGGAGATGGTGTCTTCTTTTATTTTGTGAAGGGAGAGGCTCTTTCTTTTATAATATTCATGCCATCAGTAAAAGCTGCAATTGTACTCTTGGGTGTAGCAGACAACATTTGCCTGCAAAATTCTGAAGTCTTGGAAAGAGAGGAAAGAAAGCAAAAACTCAGTGCCAAGTTCAAGCTTTGTGGACGTGCTGAACTGCTGATGAAGAGAGTATTGCAAGGTTTCAGGATTTTGTTTGAGAACTAGGTAGAAAGTTGTCATACATTGGTTTCACATAAGTCCAATTTGTATTTCAAACAAACACTGTTTGACAGTGATTGGCCCAGTAAGGGGGTGCTTGCATTCTCAAAAAGTTCCCCGGGAAATATTTTCTTAATTTTGATACGGTTTGCAAACACAAGAAAATTTTAGTGGGCAAAATATATAGCAGATTCTCAGAATATTCCCGATTTCTCTGGAGTTTATCTCTCCACCCCTGACCCCCTCCCCTTGGGGAAATAGTTCCCAGGAAAGATTTCCCACCATGTTCTCTCTCTCTCTCTCCCCCCCTATTATTTAGGAAGGAGAATCTTACCATGTTATATTATGTGCAAGTAATTTTGTAGCATGCAGATTTTTTTTTCTCGTGGAAATGCAAACATGTGTTTTTGTCCCATTCATTTTCTCATACAATTTACAAACATGTATTTTTCCTTCTCAGTAAAATATTTTCCATGTTTTTCACTTTCCGGTGAAATATTTCCTATGATTCTTGATTTTCACGGAAAGTTTGGAGAATGCAAAACAGTAAGCTTTAGAGACAGATTGATCATTTGACAGTGATTGACCTACTAATTGCTTTGTATATTGAGGGTTTGGTGTTGAAAAGCCTATGCAATTGATGGATTCTGTTGGTTGGGAAGGTCTCTGGTTTAAAGTGCAGTGCTAATAACTTGATCGTTCTTCTGTCTCCTTATTGCTCCCTCTCGTCCGGTTCACATCGCCTCAGGGCTGATAGCCATGAAGGCCCAGTGGCACTCAGGACGGTGGTCCGATCCAGAACATATGGTAAGCCGCCATTTTGTTCTGCATCAATTTGATATCAGGGTCTTGGAACCAATTTGTTCTATCAAATTGGGGTCCTAGGTAATCTCTTGCAACATGTCTCAAATTAATTTTAGCTTCAACATATTTTCGTTGAAGAAGGAGTGATCGAGAATAATTTTAGAAGAGTGACTTTGAGATAATTATATTTTTCAATCTGTTGTTGACTCGCTGTTGAAGGCTGGTAAAATTATTACTGAGGGCGAAATAGAGTTTGTGGAGTTCTAACGGCATGTTAAAGGTGTCACCACACTGAGAGCTACTACTTATTGACGGAGCATGGTGCACTATTGATTCCTTGGGTTCCCACATCAGTCTGGGATGAGTGAGCCTGGATGGCCGAACAACATGCTACTATTGACCCTGACCAATCTAGTTGCACTCTCCAGTCGCCGCATTGAAAGGGTAAATTTCATTTTTCCAAGTCATGTTATATTTCTTCCAGTTCCAAGTCAGTGCTTCTAGAGTAGATTGTGATAGGTGGAGAGCCACTAGTGTTGGCGATCGTTGCTTAGGGTGACCGCGTATGTGTGGAGTCTATGGTTGATGTTACTTGGGATCCTGTCTTGTTCATTTAGTTGAGACTTCACTTGATATGTGATGACGTGTTTGAGACGAGCCCATTATTGACAGCTGCCAGTGATCCACGTGATGTGGTTTCATTGGATCAGACACTCACGATTGACTCGGATTTTGACTTACTATCTGAGCACTTGTTTGAGAATCAGGATGTTCCATGATGTCCTCTTCCTAATACAAATGTGGATTTTACTAGGGATCAACGTGCCTTTGATATGATATGGTTCAATCTTGAGGCACATATTCTGTGTAAACTCTAGCTTTTCAGATTGGGTATCACTTTGGCTATCTCTGTGGAGTCAGTAGTGGTGCTTGGGTTTGTCGGTCCCCTATGTATTGTATGGATACTTCAAAACTCGAGACGAGTTTTTTGAATTGGGGGTGATCAGTGCGGAGCAAGATTTGTGACGTCTGACAATGGGCTGAATCGACGTGTTGCACAATGGCATTATTTTCACGGACGACGATCTGAGTCATAGCAGCAGCATTTTTATTTTTATTATGTATTTTTCTATTTCTAGTTTCATTAGGTCTACTCCTAGTCGTGTATAAATGGGCCAATGAGTACCGGCCAATTAGCTTGCTAAATGGAATCTATAAGATAATCACCAAGACTTTGGCAAATAGGTTGAAGGTGGTTATACATAAGCTAGTGGATTATAATCAGTCAGCTTTCATCAAGGGAAGACTGATCTTGGACAACTACATGGCAGCATATGAATACCTGCATGACCAGAAAATTAACAAAAAAGAATGCCTTCTTCTCAAACTTTGATTTTGAGATAGCTTATGACAGAGTTTGCTAGGTTTGTCTGCTTCATGTTCTGCATAGCATGGGTTTTATGAAAGAATGGATAGAGTGGGTTCGCTGCTGTATCCAAACAGCCAGTTTCTCAGTTCTAGTGAATGGTAGACCTTGTGGTTTCTTTGGGAGCACTAGGGGCCTTAGACAAGGGGATCCTCTATCCCCTCTGCTGTTTGTTCTTGTGGGACAAGTGATTAGTGTCATGTGGAAGAAAGCTCAATCTTGCAGGTTGATAGCTGGGGTTTCAGATGGCAGGAGGGGTGAACAAGTTACACACGTGCTATATGCCGATGATTTGATTCTGTTTGCTTCAGCTGAGGAACAGGAACTTATCAACTTGAGAGTCATTCTTAGACTTTTGGAAGAGGTGACTGGTTTCAAAGTCAATTATCTGAAAAGTGAATTAGTAGGGGTCAACATAAAGGAAGTAAAGAGGGATTGTTAGCTCAGATTTCTGGAGCTAAATGGGGGTCCTTCCCTATTAATTATTTGGGGCTACCTCTTTCAGTGGGAAGGCTCAGAGCTGCTGATTGGAATGGTTTACTTAAAAAATGTGGAGACTGCATTGCAGTTTGGAAAGGGAGATTGCTTTCAGCTGGTGGCAAATGGGTGCTTCTGAAGACTGTCTTGTCTTCCATTGGTATTTATTACCTATCTATCTTCAAAATTCCTGAAACTGTTTGCCAAAAGCTGGAGTCCATGAGAGCTTCCTTCTTCTGGAAGGGGAAAGAACCAATTGAGAAAGGGGGTTACCCCATTGCATGGAGATATGTTTGCAGACCTAAGGAGGAGGGTGGAGTTGGTTTGAGCCCCATTGACACCATAAACCAAGCCCTTCTTCTGAAATGGCTTTGGAGGGCAGATATGGATGATGCGGCAGTTTGGAGATCATTAGTGGTCCGGAAGTATTTTGATAACCAGAATGGCTGGATTTCACATGATTGTAGACACAATCATTTGTCTACTATTTGGAGAAGCATTATGAGCTTGAGGAATTTTTATAGTTCTTCAACAGAAATTAAAGTTGGTGATGGTCGCAAGACGAACTTCTGGGAGGATGATCCTTGGATAAATAGTAGGCCTCTCAAGGAAGACTTCTCAAACCTCTTTGAAATTGCATGCAGGAAGGGAGCTTGGATAAGTGATCTGTGGTCTCATTCTCATCAGCAACCAGGTTGGAGCACAGAGTTTCGGAGAAATCTGAGTGAGGTGGAATGGCAGGAGTTCCTGCGGTTCTCTCACTTGTTGGACAGTGTACTTGTTACCCAGGGAGCTAGAGATATCATGAGATGGAAAATGGGATAAGTCAAGTTCATTCTCTGTTAGATCAGTCACCCAGATTTTGGCTCAAGGGGTGCGGAAAGTTGCTTGGTACAAGCAGGTGTGGAATACTAAACTGCCCATAAAAATCAGAATTTTCCTTTGGAAGAGTGCTTGGGGGAGAATTGCAACAGCTGATAGAGTGCATAGGTTCAAACCTGATATCAGGCTTCAGTGTGTTTTTTGTGGATGCCATCAGGAATCTCTGGATCATCTTTTCATAAATTGTGGCATTATCCAGACTGTTTGACACCAATTCTTCAAGGCTTTGGCTCTTACCAGGATGGTGGGTTCTCAGATGGATGTATGGATGGCAGACTCGATGAAAATCAACCCAGTTCAGGAAGAGAAGGATCTTTGGCTGCAGTGTCTTGCAGCTATTCTATGGTCAATTTGGAGAGACAGGAATAACAGACTGTTCAGACAAGTGTTCAAGCACCCGTCCTATATCATATCGAATTGTATCAAGTGCCTTCATAAATGGCACTTCAGAATGGGAGGGGCCTATATGGCTATATCCAACAATCTACTATTTTATTCAGACTAGGAGGTTGAACTAACCTCATTATGTAATCTCCTTGGGTCTGTTATGGGTTTCATGGGTTTCTTTCTTTTTGGGTGAGGCTCTACCATCTTGGTAGATGACCTTCTCCTTTCTTTTGCTCCTTGTACGGGCTGTATCCTGTGTATTTTTTTGCTTTATCAATGAATTGTGGTCTCTAGGCCACCTTCCAAAAATTAATGGGTCTTTCTTTTTATTGAAAAGAAATATTGGTCTTTGTTGGTTTTGATAGGGGCAAAAGAGTCGAGTGAAATGTATTGTCCTCTATAAAAAGGGGGCCTTTCTTTTGTATTGGAACAATGAAGAATCGAATGAAAAGAGTGGAGTGTTTCTTTGTGAAGCCTTAGCCATCTTTGTGAGGGGGAGCCTATGAGGGGAACCCGTGAGGGGAGGGGTGAGAGGCCCCGGCGATACCATCGTCTTCCTGCTTCGTCTCCTTCTTCCTCTACTGTCTTCCTTCCCCACTCCGTCGTCTTTTTCTTCATCATTCTCTCTTGCTTTTGTGTGTGGCAACTACTAGAAGCACCGGGCTCTTCCCTGCAGCCGTTGCGACCTCCATCCCTTCCCCCCCGGTCTGCACAGCCGCTCCCCCATCTCCCGTTCTCTCCCCTCTCTGCGTTGCCACCAGCCCCCGATCCCCTCTCCTCCCTGAGCTTTTCTTCTTCCTGTTCTTCCCTCCCCCTCCCCCCTCTACCCCTGAGTACGGCGACCCCCCAGGAACTGTACGGGCATCCCGGTACCTCCTCCGGCAGCCGGCATGTCGCCGGTGCACTGCGGCCGCCCAGGCACACCCACGACCATCATTGCACTGCCCTGCCGCCACCTGCTCGAGTCCGCCATGACCCCAGGACCTCTGGCGCTGTGCTCAGCCCCCCATCTTGATGGCTGCACTTTGACCCCACCACCATCCGCCGTTACTCCCGCTTTCTCTCTCTCTATTTTCTCTCCCAAAATGGTTCTCCCTCCTCCCGGTTTTCCTCTCGTTGCTCACAGCAACCCCAGCACGCGACCCCTGTACGGCGCCGGTTGCCCATCTCCCGCCTTTCCCTTTGCTTCTTCTTCCTTCATCTTCCCGTGTAAGACCGCTGCAGGTGCGGCACGACCCACATTACACCCCCCTCCACATGGTCTCTTTCCCTTCCCTCTCTCTTCCTCTGGCGCACTGTGCCTTGCCCGTGGCCCCACCCTTCGTTCTTCTGTCTCCTTACTGTTCCCTCTCGTCCAGTTCATGTCGCGCCAAGGCTGACAGCCGTGAAAACCCAGCGGCGCTCAGGAGGGTGGTCCGATCCAGCACATATGGGAAGCCACCATTTCGTCCTGCATCATAACTGCTTTGACTTTTAACACTCCAAACATTTATCCAGTTTTCAGTTTCTACTCATGATCAGGCAGTATAAGCATGACTTGTTACCTGGTTACATGTGGTCAAGGGGTAGACGGGGTTTGAGTGAAACAAAATTATGCATCAAAACTCTTCTTCTTCTTCTTCTTCTCCTTCAAGAAAAAAAAATCTTTGTTTTTAAGTTCCTACTTAATATTTGACTGTTTTTCTATTTCATAATTTTAAAATATAATCAAATGAACCCCTCACATCATTCCTAGATCTGAAGCCATTTGCAAGTTACAGGAGAATTCAGTCAATATTCTATTATCGTTGGTGTCTTTAAACTTGGATAATTCATCTTTTCATGCCATAATACTGTAGGCAACGTTTGAAGCATTCATTGGAATAAGAGATGATGCGGCTACCTCTCAAGTCAAACTCTTTGGTGATTATCTACAGGTATCTTTGTTATGGATCTTGTGAACCATCCACTTATAGCTGTTTCTTTTTTCTGATTATGACAATATGGAATCAGACTTTGGAACGAAATCTTCCACTGGAGAACAAGTACAAGTCAGATAATGTTGCTGCTGCTCCAATTCGTGTAATTCAGCTCATCTATAATTCAGGGGTAACTTTCCAATTACATTTTTGATATAGGATAAATGAAAAAGGTACCATGAGCTGGTCCTATTGATAATGTAGGAGTTAAATACATCCTGTTCCGTTCCTTCAAAATTGAATATTTCAGAGGCGTTATGATTTTGATGGCTATCATTATTTATTATTTGTCACAGTGGACCCAAATTTCCGAAGGCCTTTTCAGGCTTATCATCACATCATTAGGTTTCATTCGTCTACTTTATATGTTTACGTCTGTATTGAGCAGAAGTGTTATTTTACAGAACAAGTTGAGACGAAAGGCAAGATAATAGTCTTATGTCAATACGCAAACTATAGGTGTCAGTGCTATTCTGCTTGACTTGTTGGTCTTAGAGAATCCCAGATATTGCTGGGTCAGATTCATTGGTTTAAAATGCACCTGTGAGCATTGTAATATGGAAAGAGGGGAATGGAAATTTTCTCTGTGATTGCCCTTGGACTTTCAACATAGCTAACTTGAGCTTGCTCAATGTGGCTGGAGCCTAGTTGGCCAGACTGGAAGAGTATTGAGAGACAAGAATACGCACCTGCAATATCACACATTTTGATTTGAGTAGAGCTGATGTCAATATGATTTCATATGAAGTGATACAATTTTGTAAATGTTGGATATGTTAAACTTGCCTCTTGACTCGTTTAACTGTTTCAATGTCTAAGCTATAGTCCATATCTATAACAGTAGCTAGTCTCCCATCTCCCAAATACAGGATCCATTCAACTGTCCGTTAAGCTGTAAGCAAGCCCCAAGAATTTGGACATGTTCTTTCTATCAGGCTCTATCCTGCATCAGAAATGACTTTGTTTTCTGTTAAAGGAATGGGCTGTATATGTTTGTTTGAGCAAAAGATGGCCTGCAGTGACTTGTAAATTTCCATTGTTCAGGATGTCAAAGGCCCTCAAACTGTTGCTTTTAATTTGCCAAATGATGAACGCATTGTAAATGAACGTGGGACATCGATGGTTTTGCTCAAGAACATATCTGAGGCCAAGTATATATAAATTCCCTCAACATGTAACTATTTTTTAATCAGGTTTTATTACTATTCTTATTGTTATGATTACTAATTTGTCTGTTGTAGGGAGAGCATTCATTTATGATATTGTTTGCCAACATTTATGACCATGGTTTATTTTTTTAAGCAGGTTCAAGCATATTCTTCAACCTATAGCTGGTATCTGCATCAAAGAGGAACAGAGGGAGAATGTTGATTTTGGATCTTTCTATATTCACACACTTTGCCACGAGTGTTGTCATGGGATTGGACCTCATACCATAACTCTTCCAAATGGTCAACAGTCAACAGTGAGATTGGTAGTGAACAAGTGCTTATCTTTATTCATTGGGATGGAGAAAAGTATTTTAATGCAGACAAATATATTTTATTATCTTGGATTCCTGTTTATTAAATTTCAGAACTTTTAGATTTTGTATGCCATGTAATATAATGCTCAATAGCCATGTCCTATGGTTCACTTGGCCACAACCCCTCATCAATTTGTGTTCAAGCTGTCCCAGGTATAACATGTTGGGTGGATTACGGATACCTGCTCTCTCTGGGTTTCGCTTGGTGCAGGATGGGCTCATCCTCAACACCCAGAGAAGCACACTGTTTATCAAGATAACAAATTCAATGAATCTGTACACTAACTCGGATATGCCAAATCATTTTTACAGGGCCTATTATATTTTCTTGGAATGGTTTGCACATGCACACACACAAACAAACCTGTGATTGAAATGTAGTGCGGGTTACAGAATACTTTCTCTAGATATGCTCAGGGAAAAATGAGGTTATCTTGGCATCCAGCATTAAGTACACTGGTTATTAGGATAACAACAAAGATGAGTCTATAGACAAATCCCACATATACCCATTCCTATTCACACCAATAATGATGGGGTTATTGCTATTCACTTTTGCTGCAACTATTTTATAGTTATCAGTTCCTAGTTTCTTTAAGCTTCAGAACTCCATCAGTGCTTTGTTATCTGAATATCTGGTAGAGGGGTGACAAATCTCAAAATGGGAAGTCCATTATGTTTATGCAATGCTGTTTATCCTTTATATATAATCTGGCATGCATGTTCTTGTTGTATCATTAAGGAACTTCAAGAACTACACTCAGCCTTGGAAGAAGCAAAAGCTGATATTGTTGGGCTTTGGGCACTTAGATTCCTCATTGACCAGGTTATTTATCTTTGCTCGAGTCATGAGTCTATTTATTTTGCCTTTTAGTTCCTTTGGAATTTGGATCTTTTCTTAAACTTGCTTACTTGCTTTTCATTCTTGAAAGATCTTATCGACCTATATGCCTTTATTATTTTTTGAATAGATGCTTGGATATTGTAACTTTATAAAAGTATGGGAAAAGGAGCAAAGACCAAAATGAGCTGTGGATTAACCAAGTTTCTTAAGAGCTGCTTTGGAATAAGTCTTCTCAGATGGTATAGTGTTTTTTGATGCTAGCAGAGAGTGCATTTTGTTATTTGATAAGACTTGGGGTAGCCATTGCGAATGATTTTTGATTATTCTAACTAAACTAGACTGTATGGTGAGGAATGCCACAGGCAGGGGTGGGGGGGGGAGAGAAATTGGGGAGATCTTCGTGAAATCCCGGGAGACCGGAAACAATTCAAACATATACATATATATGAATGATGACAAGCTGAATATTTTTCCAGGAAGATAGATAATTAAGTAAAATTTCAACTATGAATAAGATATGCGTACAGTGGCCTAGCAGGAAAAGTGCATCTGCTACACAGGAAAATGAACAATCAATTTTTCCTTTTTTTGGTTGGGTGGGAGGGACTCTACAGGGAAGGGGAGTGTGACAAGTGGCAAGGAAGGGTGAATCCACATGCAGCAGGGGGCCAGCAAAGCGTCCACCCCCCTTCCCCCACACCCACAACTAAAAAAAATAGGAAAAGCCTCACCCGCATAAGGAGGTGGACCGGGAGAGTGCAGCACCAGGGGTGAGGGGAGTGGAGGTGATGAGCTGGAGCCATGATGTACATCACCTGAATCGGGGATGAAGGTGGAAAAAAGGGAAGAAAAAGGGAAGGGGTCCAAGAATGTATTTTGCTAATAAAGATAGTGAAACTGAAAAACAAAAGACAAAGAAAACTTACCTGTTGTCATCAATGGGCGACAGAAGGGAGCAATGGAGGAAGTCATTGTAGGACCTTTTATTTTCCTCAATCTCCTACTCCTTGGGCTTTCTGGGCTGGAGATCTGATGAGGACATCACTCCCCCGTTGCGAGTTTACGCTCATAGACAACCCCGGAGTTGAGTTATCTAGTGTTAGCTTGTTTTATTTGGTGCTATTTTGCCTTATCTAGTGTTATTTTACTTCTTTTGTACTTTAGGGAGTCTTTGAGGGTATTTTGGTCTTTTGGTCTTGTATGGGCATTCTTGTCTTTGGGTCCTCTTTGTCGAAGCCTATCTAAGGGTTGGGAAACGCTAATGTATTACTCAGTTTTTGATGAATGAAAAAATAGCATTTTCTCTTTGGATGTGTTGTAAGTGTAAGGGGTGAGAAGCCCAACCCTAGCCGCCTCCACAGCCCGCCACCACCTTGCCGTCGCTCTACCACCACCGCGCCATCTTCACCGTCACCGCCACTGCATCCGCCACCTCCGAACACCGCCTTCCTCTTCCTCTTCCCGGGCTATTGTCGTTCCCCCTGTTGCCTCCGCCGGCCACCATCATGTGCACCGCCCCGTTGTTGCGTCCTCAGGTTGCCGCCGGCCCGCCGGCCGGTTTCCCCTTCCTCTCACCCGCCTATCGCCGATCCGCCGCTTCTCCCCCTCTTCTCCTATTCCTCCCTCCCTCCTGCGGCCGCCGCGAACCACCGCCCCTCTCTCTCTTTCACCTCTCCACCGCGGGCCGCCATAAATTGCCCCCCCCTCTCCTTCGTCTCCTCTCCACCTCCTGCCACCGTGACCCGCTGCCGCTCCTCTTCTTCTTCCTTTTCCCCACCCACCGTTGCCCACCACAACAACAGCGGCCTGAGTCACCACTGCCGGCCATAGCAGCAACAACGACCCAAGTCGTCGCCAGCCACAGAAACACCTGGGACCTGAGCCACCACCGGCCACAACAGCCCCAGTAGCCAGAGCTGTGCCGACCACAGTGGCAACAACGGTCAGAGCAGCCCTCGACGCCGTTGTCGCGGCTCTTCTTTGCCGCCGGCCACTGCAACAGCTACAACCCCAACAGTCCGTAAGCGGCTATCTACTCATCACCCCTGCTATTGCTTCAGCCGCCTATCCGCACGCTGTACCGACATCGCTACGCACTCGAGTGCCTCCAGTAACCTCGTTCCCTTCCCGTGGCTACTCTTTATTTGGTTAAATAATCGGTCGAACTTTGATTTGTCTCCATTATAGTATCATGCTAGCTATCCACCACCCAATCGTGAGCGTGTGCATTTATTTGGCCCAATATTGGCTATCTTGACATTACGTGTGAGACGACGCCTACTTTGCATTGAGATTGCGTATTTAATTTTGAAAGTGATTGTAATTTCTTGTCATAGTCCCTGATTTGATTATCACATCGTTTGGGATTCGTTTTGTTCTTTTATTAAGCATTGTTTGTCCTATTTGATCGGATCTTGTCATGGTAGCACATCCGTTTTGGTATCAGAGCAAGGTTAGAGTTTATTTTTTTTCCTGCACACTTTCAAAAAAAATATGTAGATTTAATCATCATTTGGTAGCATGCGCATGTTCGCCTGCATCATTTAGTCATTTAGGTCCCACCTCTCGGGTATGTCTTTGCATAGTAGTCGAGACTACCTTGTTGACAGACCCCAAATGGCTTCTAAGGATCTGCCCAAAATTTTAGAAGATATCCTAGCTAGGTTGGGAAATATCAAGCAGAAGCAGCAAGAAACCAATGAAAATCTGAATGCTCGACTTGATAGGTTAGAAAGTGAACGCGGAGGTACTCCTGAGCCCTGTGATAGTGAAGCCTCCCAAGATGCCTCTAGAAACCGTAGGCATGGAGTTCAGAGACCCCACTGCCATAACCTAGGCTTTGGGCATGATCAAACCCCGCCCGGGAGGGAAGGCATGCAAGGCTTACCCACTAGGGAGGATAACCCAGATGACAATTCTTAGGAGCGTGAAACTTGACGCTCCCACTTATGATGGTTGTCGGGATCTCGAGGCATTCCTAAACTGGATGTTGGGCATGGATCACTATTTTGATTGGTACGGTATGTCAGAGCAAAGGAAAGTCAGATTTGCAGTTATGAAGTTGACTTGCATAGTGGGCCAATATGGGGAAAATGTGGAGCGTGAATGGCTCTGAAACCTTGTAATGACTTGGGATGAGATGGAGCGATTGAAGGTGAAATTTCTTACCCTCTCATTCCACCAGAGGATGCTTGACCAATGGAACCGGCTGACCCAAGGCAACAAATCAGCTGCTGAGTATGTTGCTAACTTTGATGAGTATCTGAACTGGTGTAGTGCATTAGAACTTGAGACCCCCACACAGACTTTGTCTCGCTTTCGATCTAGTTTGCGAGATTACTATTGTCAAGAGTTCATTGCTCGGGGAACATGTACATTGAAGCTGTCCTATCAGATGGTCAAGGACTTGGATGAATCTAGGGACGTTCTCTTTTCTCGAGCTACTGAGGTCTGTGACACACATTGCAAGTCTACGTCTGCGAGCAAGTCTACTTCTTTCCGTTATGTCCCCTTTTCTTCTTTTAGCAAGCCCGTCGCTAGCTCTTCCAGCATCAAACCCCCTTCTGCTGTTGAAAGGAGAGCTGTTAGCGAACCATTCAAAATCAACCCTAGGACTCAATGCTACCGATGTCAAGGGTATAACCATGTGGCGAGCCAGTGACTGAGTCAAACCAAGTCCCTTGACATTGAAGGTGAGCATGAGGATGACGAACAAGAGGATGTAGAGGAAGTTGATCACCAAGTTGAGGGAGACTCAGATGACTCGACTGACGAGAGAGAGAGTTTGTGCGGTGAATTGAGAGTGTTGTCCCCTGCCACCTAGTTTCACCTTGTGAAGACTGTAGGTTGAGTGTGGTTAGGTGCACCCTGGCACAACCCCAGTCGATAGATGATTGGAAGAGAACCACAATCTTCCTTACATTCACTAAAATTGCAGAGAAGAGCTACAAGATGATTGTGGATAGTGGTAGTTGCATCAATGTTGTTTCTTCTCACCTTTTAACAACTCTCAAATTGAAATCTGAGTCTCACCCCAAACCCCACAAAGTGTCCTGGATTGACACCACATCCATTGAGGTTAAGGAGCTGTTGCACCCGAATTTTTTCTCCAAATACTTCGAGAATTTCATTTCGAAACAACCGACGAAAAAGATATGGCGTAGCGCCGATGTCGTCGGACCACGGAGTACCTCCATGTTTTAGGGTCTATCGAAGCCATGGATGGCAGTATCGGCCGAAACCGATACGTTTCGGCCGAAACGTATCGGTTTCGGCCGAAACGTATCGGTTTCGGCCTATACCGAAACTGAAACGGGCCTTGTCACTGTAGCAAGTCCGATACCAAAAAAAATGATTTTTTTAATGGTTTCGGACTGAAACCGTCCGGTTTCGGACCGAAACCGACCGAAATCGGACCTGCTCAATACAATTTTTGCCTTTTCTGACTGTTTTGAACCGGTTTCGGCCGAAACCGAAACCGATACGTATCGGTTTCGGTACCGGCCGAAACCGATACTGCCATCCTTGTTATCGACCCGATCATATAATCACAAGTGGCGTCGCAGCAAGAAAAGTCAAGAGGAAGACATGCATGTACACTTGTCAAAGTAGCCGAGCAAGTGTATCACACGGCACGGACGAGCGCAAAGATTTCTCCCTACGCGGTGACGCACAACTCAACAACAAACAATTCGGTCCTCCGCTCCCGTGCAAGTCTTCACCGACGAACGGCCGCCACGCGGCAAAGAACCGGCCTCCACGGGCTACAAATGCTCCACCACCATGGATGGCAGTATCGGCCGAAACCGATACGTTTCGGCCGAAACGTATCGGTTTCGGTCGATACCGAAACCGAAACGGGCCTTGTCACTGTAGCAGTCCGAAACCGGACCGAAACCGAAACCGGACCGAAACCGACCGAAACCGGACCGAAACCGACCGAAACCGGACCGAAACCGTCTGGTTTCGGCCGAAACTAGACCTGCTCAATACATTTTTTGCCTTTTCTGACTGTTTTGAACCGGTTTCGGCCGAAACCGAAACCGAAACCGAAACCGATACGTATCGGTTTCGGTACCGGCCGAAACCGATACCGAAACCGATACTACCATCCTTGTCCACCACGGCTTCTTCTCAACCCGGGTTGACAGAATCAGAGCAAAACGGCGCCGAGAGGAGTCAAAAAGGGTGCTCGGAGGCCAAATGACCCCTCTGGGTCGAAACGCGGAGGAAGGAGGCTGCGGCCTGGTCCTCAGTGTCTCGCCCCTCTGTGGGCGTCTGGCCCGAGTCTGCCATCACGTCAATCCCTGTAAGCTGGTGAGAATGCCCCTCTTCAGGAGGATCGCCAGCTGTTCGAAGCAGGTGTATTGTACGATGTCAATATTCAGTAAGGCATGGCGGAGGGACTATACAAATTATTTTGTGCATACCTGAAGCCGGCACCTCACCAGACTCCCCAGCATCGGCAGTACCTGCTGATAGCCCCATGGCTAGGGAGATGGCTCCCCCATTAGATACTTCAACTCCGGCAACTGGAGCCCTCACATCCTCGTTATAAGCTGGCAGTTCAGCAGAGGACCCTGTTTCCATGAGCTTGGAAAGTTCATTCAAGGAGAAGGTCGTCTGTGCGGCTATGTAATGAACAATTAAAGAGGGTCAGAAGGAGAGTTTCATAACTCTATGCATGAAGAAAATCTGGCCTTAAATTACCTGGGCTCATCCTAATTTCCCCTTCCTCGGAAGAACTCGAGGAAGAGGAAGAAGAGACCTCGCTCGAGGAGGTACTAGAGGTCCCTGTACCTGATGAAGTACCGGAGCTTCCCCCGCTGGAGGAATCTGATGGTGAAGAAGTCTCCTCACTGCTAGGGGACTTTCTCCCCTCTTCAACGACGGGGACAGTAGGCTGAGCCTGGACCGTCTCTGTGACAGGCAATATAATATCAGCCAAGACGCATATTTCTCTTTGTTTTGAAAGAGAGGGGAAGAAGGGTTATGCAGCCAAAGCATTCACCTGAATCCTGAATAGTGGAGGTCCCTCCCACGTCAAGTGCCGGAGAGTTGCCGGTCACAGGCATATAATCGTCGGCGAGAGGCTCCAACCCGTCGATGTCCACACTGATATCGGGAACGGACTCGTCCACTTCCAACCCCGCCTCTGTGAACTCATTCCCGGGGCGGGGAGAAAAGCTCACAGCAGCCCGAGTCTCAGAAGGAGCTGCATCAAAAAACAAAAAGGGGGGGGGGAACAGTCAGGCTACAAAGTCACATAGATAGGTTGTAGTGCTGATTTGGAAATAAATTTCCCTTGCCCTTACTGGAAGCTTCTGCCGGGGTAGGAGATGCCTCCTCAGAACGCAGACGAGAAGTAGGCCGCGGGTCACTCTCTTGCTCTCCAGCCCGAGGCCTCTTCTCACGAGCATGAGCCTCTGAGCCAGTGACATGTCCTGCAAGTGGAAAAAGATTGCATGAAATCAGCATCTTGAATTGCAAATCAAAAGGAGACAGGGTTAAATAAGTCAGCATATACCTGCATCCCCAATAAGCCTTTCAGGCTTCAAGATGATCTGCTCGGTCTTCAAGCCAAGGACCCGAGCAACCTTACTCACAATGGTCCAGATAGCATTGGGGGTGGTAGGCACCTCCAAATCTGAGATGTACTCCAGGGGACCCGCGCAACCCACTGCGTTCATGATGTGGATCCTCCAAGCTGTGAAGGCACTGCCTCCTAATGCCCCCTCAGGAACAACTTCTGATAGCTGGGACTGGGTCTTCAAACCACAAGAGGTCTTCAGATCCTCCCACCAGGAGTAGAGGGCCAGAGGGTCAGGGTCTGCTCTCCGACGGGCAGACCTAGAAGAAGAAGCCGCAGCTGGCGCACTCTGCAAGGGCTTCAAAGCCCCGGTGTACTGACTCATGTCAACAGGAATAGGGAGTTCGTCCTCCCTCCAACGGGTCTCAATCTCATGAATGACTTTAGCGGCTCCAGAAAAGTGAGATCTGATGAATTCCGAATCCAGAAACAGAGGAGGCAGATCCTCCTTCTTCAGGCGCCGTTCTTCCGCAGCTCGGATAGCATCAGCTCGCTGCCTAAAAACATTGCTGAGTTTAAACCACCAACGCGCATAGTGTATATCAAAGAAACCTCTGCGTGTCTGCTCTGGAATGGGGTACTCCTTCTTCACCACCCGAGAGAGGAAGTCATGCCATGAAGCCGCCACCAGGTGGATGTCCCTCTGCCGGTACTGCCGAACTGCCAAGGGAAAATCTGCATGCTGAGGTATCGCTTGGTCGTACCTAAAATTCCTAGCGAACCTATGTGGGTAATATGGCTCAAGAATTGCCCTACTAGAGCGGTGGTAAGCCAGAACACTCGGCCGGATACAAACAACGCAGTCGACCAATGCATGGTCGGAAGGTAGAGCCCAGGAGGATAGCCTGCAGACAACGGTGTCACCCTGCCGCTCTATGTAAGGACGGAACGAGCGAGAGCTGTGGTCAAACTCCAGACTCTCATCCCTCCTAGTATGGAGGAAAGATAAAGTACGGCGAGCGCTGGCGAGCTGTAAAACTGCATCATGGTCCGGATGACCAGCAAAAGTGAAAAGCAGGGGCGCAGCTGGATTGTCCACCGGTGTCCTCTGTGACAACTCTGGCAACAGTAAGCCGGCCCATGCACTCAGATAGTGGGTGGGCATCAAGATATGCTTTTCTCTAGGAGATGAGTGCGAAGTCAAGGCCCCAAGGCTATGAAAGATATTCGCCAGCGCGGCCGGAGCAATGGCGAGCCTGCGCCCGCAAGCCAGTAGACAAGCTGGGTAGATCACCTCGGCCCGCAGAATCCCCTCCTCTCCATCAGGGATCACAAAGCTGGCCAGCCAGTAGGCCAGGTAGGCTGTCAGGTACGTCAGCGGCGGCAGTCCCCTCGAATTCCACCCCTGTGTCGGGGCGGATAAGTGACGAGGGTGTGAAGCAAAGCGGAGCTCGACCTCGCGGCACTGCTCCCAAGACATCCCCGAGGTAGCAAACTCCTCGTAGAAACTATAGGGACTGCTGTAGAAATGTGTGACCCATGCATTCAGAGTCACCCTCGGCGTCCGTGCGGCTTTCTCCTTGCCCACGAGGGCCAAGTCCCTCCAAGTCTTCATCAGGTACCTGAAGCAGTATGGCATAAAGTATCGGCCTGCTCCATCAGAAGCACTCAGATGCAGATCATCCAGGCATAGCTCCTCATATGGCTGTCCGCAAACTGGGAGACCAGAAATCCTGTGGAAAGCCCACAGGTCTAGGGAAGTCTCCCCCTCAGCAGTCATGAAGGGGTTCCAGCGCCTGTTAAACCTCTCAGCTAGAGCCTAGACCAGTCCGGTATGGCAGGGATATGAGTATAAAGCTGCTGTCACTGCATGACGTATGCCTGCCCTATCAAGTGTTGTCTTGTAAACTAGCAGTACACCCCACAGCCACTCTGTGGCGCCGCGGTGATAGCAATGGGAAGGAACAACGGCCCATTTCCCGTACCAGCTCGGGGTCCTATGTGCCAAAATCCTCTCTAGCATACAATCAGCATCATAATCATTATGCACACAGGCTGTGCCTGAGGGAGTCAGAAACATCCCGTCGAGGACAACATCTGCGGCCCTGTGATGTCTGGCCAGATGCCAAGCAGCTGGTGAAGACGGTACCGCCCTCACAGTAAAACTGTCAAACTCCCTGTAGGAGCCCAGACTCCTCTGGTCAGGGTACTGTCGTTGGCGTACAAAACCCTCTGGGAAGCTCGGATAAGAAAAACTGCAGGTGCTCTGCATACTATCTCGTCCGAGCAATATGGCCCGCTCCAGGCGGCGCCTCTCCTCTGGAAGCCGAGGGTCGTCAGCCTCTGCCTCCAGGTGGTATAAAACTCTGGATGAAAGGGAAGAGGTGACGATCCAGTGGAAAGTGAGGTGGATAGCTGCCCGACCGATCATAAGTGTAGCATCCCAGCCTCCGCGTGATCCTGGAGACGTCAACAACACCCTAAGTAGTGGTAGTCTCCCTAATTTGGGCCCTCAGCGACCCAAGTAACTCTACGGTCCACCGCGTCAAAGCCCTCGGGGGTGATGCTGTGAGGAGGGAATGGTGGCATAGGCATGTCCGTCCTCCGTACATAATGATTGTCACCACCACTGGTCCTGGACCTCTGGGAAGTCCCTCCGCTCCGTCTGGAACGCGCCATGTCTGCAAGAGCTGCAAGGCCAAGATCAGAGAAAGCTCAGTCAGTCAAATCAGCATATGGGCAGCAATAAGACTATGGAAAGTCACACAAAACTCTGGCATGCCTATGAGCCCGAAGAATGACAAAAAGCCGTGGAACGCACGGGCCATCCGCCCCCGCCTTCGGCTTGGACATATGTCCCGTGGGGGGCATTTGTTGCACCCGCAATTTATCATCTTAAATTCCGGGATATTAATTTCGCATGTGACAAGGATTTGGCACGGTGTATCACCATCCGATAGGATATTCCTACACGGGGTTCTTTATTCGGCGCATCGCTGTCCCGTCGAATATTCCTAAGTTTAAGGCTCCCACATGTTGTTACAATTTAGACCCCTTAGGGGGTGGTCGCAAGACAAGTGTAAGCTACAATGATTGTCAGGATCGTGTAGTTTCATGAAAATCCCTACGGGATTAAGTCTCCATCTTTTGAACGTGTGACTACGGGCAAAGTAAACTTCTACAAGAACAAAGGAGACACCGGAGAAGATATATGTACCAAGAACAAGGTCCCTCGCACGTGTATCACGAAGCACGGATAACAAATCGTCCTCCCGCAACGGCCTACGGCAAGAGGAAGACGACAAACGAACAAGGAGGCGCTCCTTCTCGCTATTCTCCACGAGGCACGGCGAGAACTCGAAGCTTCAAAGCCCCGGAGACCCCTTTTTTATAAAATCCAGCAGGAGAAGACCCGTCCAGGGCCGGGGGGGCCCGTACGGGGTTGCCGTCACCCGGACGGGTCCGCCCCGGAGGTGGACAGTCCCGCGCGGGACTGTCTCGGGGCAGGCGAACCCGCCCGGGGCCACCCGACCCCGGGTGGGACCCACCCGGAGTCCGCGACCTCGGGGAGGCCCCCTCGGGGCCTGTACGGCCCGGGTGGGGACCACCCGGGGTCCGCGACACCGGGGAGGTCCTCCTCGGGACCCGCGACCCCAGGCGGGACCCACCCGGGGTCTGTGAGACACGGAAAAAATCTAATCGATTTTTTTATCGTTGATAAAGATATAGATTCTGTTCTTTTTGAAAAGAAACATCCCCCTCTAAGTATAGATGGTGATTCCGTGTGTGCGCATAGTATCAGACGATTTGGGTTTGGGTGCTGGACCTCTCCCCACTGACCGGAGTCAGTGTTGATTTACATCGGCCTAACGTCTGAACACCTTTGTTTGACTGTCAAAGAAATCCCCAAAGTCTTTTACAGGGTTCTGATGTTGAGAGCAAACTCTCTTGAAGAGCTCATGATGTCCATTCACCCACCACCGGCCAACAAAAATAATTGAATTAGGGCTAGGTCTGAGCAAAACCCTAGAATTTAGGAATGGAAGCGCAAATATGCGGAAGCCATAGGCATCTTTGAAACAGAGAGAAATTTTCTGGACCCCGAGGGTATTCCGGTAATTTTACCACCCCAGGGGTATTTTGGTAATATTGCCAGGCCAGGGGCATTTCTGAAATTTCTGGACTGGAAAGGAAGTTGGACCGGGTTCTTAGCTTCCCAAGGCGTTGAGGCTCTTTCTGGAGGGTTACGAGGGCTACTAGGCCGTTTTTAAGTTGTAGGGGTATTCTGGTAATTTTACCATACCCTACACAGATCTAGGGTTGGGGTGACCTCTGAGTGTCGGACTGAGCTGACATCGTCCCCGGGTTCAAGAAGTGACAATGGCTTCATAGAAGATCCATGTGTGTCAAGTTTGCCAAAGGAGGGGCATATACACAATTTTGTAAAAGTCGGGTGTTTTCTTATAATTTTTCCCGAGGACATAAACATGCTGAGTGCTTTTATAATCAGAATGAGTACAAGGATTGTCGGCGAGTTGTCGACTGTACAAAGGTCCGCGCTAACGCGAGAGATAAGGGCGTAGCCCTAATTACAATAGTTGCAGGGTAAAACTGCAATTTACAGGACATTTATGTTTCTTGGATCCCGGGGAGGACATTTAAGCAATTCTCCCGTTATTGGGGCAGAGCTATATTGACATAGCCGTCCCGGGATTTAGAAACAACAACATAGCCCACTGAGGGGTAAAATTACAAAAATACCCTCATAGGGGTATATACACAAGACGAACAAAAACTCCAAGTGTGCTGGATGCTCCAAGTGTGTAGTCCGTATGTAGATCGTAGATCTTCTCTCTTTTTTTTGGACCTCCGGGGGTCTATTTATAGAAGTGGGGAACCTCTCCGGGAGTGTTCGACCCCGTACGGGTCCAACGGGATGAAAATGACCTCGAGGAGGTCACTTTTTGAAATTTTTTTAGTATCCGCGCGCGGGAGAGGGACCTCCCCGGGGTGGGAGGTCCCCGGGCCGGTCCGGGACCTCCCCGGGGTCGCGGGCCCCCCCGGGTAGGACCTGCCCGGGGTCGCGGACCCCAGGTGGGTCCCGCCTAGGGTCGCGTGCCCCAGGAGGGACCTCCCCGGGGTCGCGGACCCCGGGTGGGGACCGGTGGTCCCCACCCGGGCCGCACGTGCCCCGAGGGGGCCACCCCGGGGTCGCGGACTTCGGGTGGGTCCCACCCGCGGTCGGGCGGCCCCGGGCGGGTTCGCCCGCCCCGAGACAGTCCCTCACGGGACTGTCTGCCTCCGGGGCGGACCCGTCCGGGTGACGGCGACCCCATACGGGTCCCCCCGGCCCCGGACGGGTCTTCTCCTGCTGGATTTTAATAAAATGGGGTCTCCGGGGTTTTGAAGCTTTGAGTTCTCGCCGTGTCTCGTGGATAATAGCGAGAAGGAGCGCCTCCTTGTTCGTTTGTCGTCTTCCTCGTGCCGTAGGCCGTTGCGGGAGGACGATTTGTTGTCCGTGCTTCGTGATACACGTGCAAGAGACCTTGTTCTTGGTACATAGATCTTCTCCGGTGTCTCCTTTGTTCTTGTAGAAGTTTACTTTGCCCGTAGTCACACGTTCAAAGGATGGAGACTTAATTCCGTAGGGATTTTCATGAAACTACATGATCCTGACAATCATTGTAGCTTACACTTGTCTTGCGACCACCCCCTAAGGGGTCTAAATTGTAACAACATGTGGCCTATAAAGCCTTAAACTTAGGAATATTCGACGGGACGACGATGCGCCGAATAAAGAACCCCGTGTAGGAATATCCTATCGGATGGTGATACACCGTGCCGAAACCTTGTCACATGCGAAATTGATATCCCGAAATTTAAGATGATAAATTGCGGGTGCAACAGGAGCGTAGCCTGATTCCCATTGAGTTTGCTACTTCGAAGGACAAGGTGTGGTGTGCAATCGTCACCATGGATGTAGGTCACATCATCTTGGGAAGACCATTGTTGTTTGATCTAGATGTTACCATCTATAGAATTAGATGCTCAAACATTTACTCCTTTATCCATGATGTTAAACGTGTGAAGCTTGTGCCGTGCCAACCCAAACCCTCGAGTTCTGACAAGAAGGCTGATGGCAGGACTGAGAAGGACAAGGGAAGAAGAGTGATCAGTCTGATTGGCCTCAAAGAATTAGAACAAGATTTAAACAAAGGCCAACCTCTGTTTGCTCTAATGGCTCGAGAAGTTGAGAAGGATTCCTCCCTACCCCTCCCTGAATATGTCAAGAGCCTTCTCGAGGAGTTTACAGATGTTTTCTTGGAGGACCTACCTGAAAAGTTACCTCATTTGCGAGAAATTCAGCATGACATAAACCTTGTCCTAAGAGCCACTTTGCCTAACCTGCTCGTAAGAACCTTGTGGACCATGCAGAACTAAAAAGGCAAGTTGATGAGTTGTTGTCGAGAGACTCCGTAAGAAAGAGCATGAGCCCATGCATGGTTCCAGCACTATTGACGCCAAAAAAAGGTGGCACATAGCATATGTTCGTTGACAGCCGTGCTATTAACAAAATCACTGTCAAGTACCGCTTTCCTATTCCCCGATTAGATGACATGCTAGACCTTATGGCTGGTGCCACCATCTTTTTCAAGATTGATATGAAGTGTGGGTACCACCAGATTAGTATTCGACCCGGGGATGAATGGAAGACAGCCTTTAAGACCAAGAATGGTCTCTAGAGTGGTGGTCATGCCTTTTGGTCTGTCTAATGCCCTGACCACCTTCAGGAGGGTTCATGACTTAGGTGTTTCGGCCTTTCATGGGTAAGTTCCTGGTTGTCTACTTTGATGACATCTTGATTTACAGTTGAAGCCAGGAGCTACACCTAGACCACCTTCGCCAAGCCTTCACCACACTTCGGAATCTGGTGAACATGTGAGCTGCTGAGAAAAGTACAGTGTGGGGGTCATTTTGGGTATCTGTTTCTTGGGGCCTTGTTGAGACCGAGATTCTCACGTGTTCTCACAGGATTGCATTCCACGATGTATGAGTTTTAATTTTAATAGAATTAAGTGAATCCCCTTAAATCTTATCAAAACATTTGGAACGCTAAGTTGTCCCAGTTCTGCACTTTCTACAGTACTAGTTTATCTAAATTGTTCCTTTCGTTTGCAATCTTATTATATATCAACTTTATTGTTCGCTTCATACTATCAGATATACTGGTTTCTTTCCTCTAAATGATTTATGGATTCAACCACCAATTTAGATGAAATATTGTGGCTGATCCCTTTGGGTGTCTGATCATTTCTCCTTCCAAGTCACTCATAAAACTGCTGGTAAGTGGTAACACCGGATTTCACTTTGCTATACAAACTGGACGTACAGTCCATCTTTTTAAAGGTGATCGTTTCCACCATCTTACACAAAGATGTTAAGATATACAAACTGATCTGTTCATTATAAGGATAATTTATAAGGTGATGCACAATCCTTACGTGTTTGGTTGCTCTATCGAGCATCTCTATTAATTTCAATTTTGATGTTGTTATTGATAGAGGGTGTTCAGCTGTACTCTATCAATTTTTTAATACTATCATGCTGAAAGAGTGTAGTGCTGTGCCACATTTAATACAGCTCCAAACCTGTATTATAATGATACAATCCTGATTGTGTGAGTCCAAAAATAATATCCTCCTCTTCCTCCCTCCCCTTTTAATTTTATTATTCTCCTTCAGTTGTCAGCCTTGATACTCCTATATTAATACCAATATTGATATTCTATATCCTAAAAGTATTAATATCAAAATTACTACTCCAAACAAACAAGGCATAAGGTTACAAGATAGCTGCATATACTACACCAATTAATTTTGACGTCTATTTAGGATTTTTGTTTATACTAATTAATCACCATGCTAAAATACTGAATATTTATTAATCCAGTGTCTTTCATGTTCTCTTGGTGAAGATGGTGTGGATTGAATCTCAAGCTGTTTATAAAAATTTGTTACTATGAAAATTTACAGGCAAAACCTCTTATCCTACATGTTGAGCTTTGCTGAACAAATGCATCATCCTTAATTTAGAAAATACTGGTTGATAGTTCTGCAGCTTAGATTCATTTGTTAAGTGTTTAAAATGATTCTATGAAGAGTTGCAAACACGGAGAACATTTGCATATTATAATTTGGGGAAAATATATAATTTTTTCCTTCTCTGCATGCCTTGTTTCGTAAGTAATTTAAATCATTTTAGGCACTTCCTATATTTTTTAGATCACCTGCATCAACACAGCTCATCTTAGAACTTTTGTTATTGTGTGAATGTGCATATCTACCAATTTCAACTACATCACCATTTGATTTTTTGGGAATTAAGGAAAGATGTATGATGCAATATGTTTCTGATTATTAATAGGTGCATTTCTGCTCTTTGATTCCAGGAACTACTTCCTCTAAGTTATGAGAAGTCTATGTATGTGTCCTTTCTGGCAGGATGTTTTCGATCAGTGCGTTTTGGATTAGAAGCAGCACATGGGTATGCTTCATACTACCTGATGGTGAGACAGTAAGTTTTCATGGAGAGAGAGCCCTGACATTTTTCTTAACTTAATGCAGAAAGGGGCAGGCTTTGCAGTTTAACTGGTTATTCGAGAAAGGGGCATTCCTTTGTGAACCAGATGGAACATTCTGTGTTGATTTTGCTAAGGTATCATTGGGTCAAATGCTCTCAACCAAAAGAATTGTTTATCTTCCATGAAATGGAACTGAAATGGAACTCTTGAGAACCTGTGAATTTGTTGTGTTCTTTTAAAAGGTTGGAGGTGCTGTTGAAGACCTAAGTAGGGAAATCCTGACAATACAGGCTAGAGGTGACAAATCTGCTGCAAAAGCACTTCTTCAGGAATATGGAAAAATGACTCCACAATTGCATGATGTTCTGAGAAAATTAGAACAAATTCAGGTACTTGAGAATTGTGATTTTCGTCAAACCCAAGGTTTCTTGAGAAAAATAAAGTAAGTTAAAAGAGTTTCTAAATTGTATATGACACATGGAGAACAATGTTCTTTCATGGGGTCCTGGGAAGGAAACCATTGTGCCTTCAATTCGGCAATTAATTTCACGGAAAAATTACTTCTCTTGGTTGTTGGGTTGTGGGTAGATGTCACCATGAATGTTGCTTAAGATTACAATGCAGGAAGTCATCTTGGAGCCTTTTTTTTTGAGTCCCTGCTATAGTCGTAATGCACAGTTCATATAAATCAGAAGGAACCCCACCCAAGTTTGAACCTGGGCACTCACCCCCAACCCTCTCAAAAAACCCAAGCCAAGACTAGGTACTATTGAGACACACCATGGCAGAACCTTGAGGAGAAGGGTTTCTATAGTGATTAGTGAAGAGTCACAATGATGCTCATGTAACCAGATGTCCCTTCGAGGAGCCAAAATAGCGAAAAAAAAAAGGAGCAGAAGCAAGTGGAAGAATGAAGGATTGGAATGAACTTTTTTTTCTGGCAGGAAACCAATGATTCAGAAGCTTTGGTAAAGGGCACATGGCAGCTGTTTGCTGCAATCCCACAAAGTGCTGTATCTGCAGGGGTTTGGGCGTGAAGTATGTAATGCAATGCATTGAAGTATCTATAACTTCAGTCGTGATTTGGCACCAAAGGAACTTGAGGTTGCATTCATGGGAATCTCTTAATATATTGGTTGATCAATGTTGAACCCCATTAAGTTTATAATTTTTAATTTCTGATAATCACAGAAAAGTTCAGAAATTAAAATTTCTCATGACACAACTCGAAGCAATGTTCGATCATCACCGTCATGGCGACGTATATGGACATTTTGTCAAACACCTTGTGGGTGGTACAAAGTCATGTGCACCCGCTCTACAACATCAAGTGATCGAGCCTACAAATTCCATAAAGACAGTTGGGCAATCGCCTGGTGTGCGGCGTAAGGCTACCAAGTCCTTAACAAAGGTCCACGCAAAGTTGAGCTTTTAGCTCTTCACGACGAGTGGGTATTCTATCAAATACCTGGTGGGCGTCGTAAAATTATACACCCGCGAGGTTTAAATTTATACAGAAATTCAGTCCTTTTAATGCCGTCGGGTATTCTCGTGGCGTTAAGCAAAGCCGTTTACGCCGAAGTCAACGGACAGCAAGACGGGGTCTAAGAACACAACAAAACAAACAAAAAAAGCTCAGCGTATCTCTTGCTGCGAAAAAGGCCAGAAAAGGATAAAAAGTTCAAATCCTTGGCTCCTTTTTATAGCGTTGACGGAGTCCACTAGAAGGGGTGGGGGGGGGGGGAGCCGCCTCCTCCCTCTCTCTCCCTGCATCGGGGGAACCTCCCCCCGGTCTCCTACACCGGGGGAGGACCACCGGGTCCACCCTGCACCGGGGGAGCCCCCCCCGGTCCACCTGCACCGGGGGACCCCCCCCCCCCCCCCCCCCCCGGCCCTGCTGCCACCGGGGGAGGGCCCCCCCGGCCCTGCCGCCTGCGAACCTGCCCGGGGGGAGGCCCCCCGGTCCTCTCCGCCTGCGCATCTGCCTGGGGGAGTCTCTCCCCCTCCTCTTCTTGCTGTTACACCACCGGGAGAGGAAGAGACGGGGGAGCTTACCTCTGCCAAAGTTCCACCGGGGGATCCCCTCCTTAGTCTCCTCTGCCACCTATAAAAGAAGAGGGTGGAAGAGGAGGAGGCGGCCTTTTGGAAGAAGAAGACAACTTGAGAGAAGAAGCCCGGCTCTGCTGCAACCTTGCAAGAGGTGAGTGGAGGGGGGCGCCCTCCTCCCCCACTCAACTTATGTTCAGAAAAGAAGAAGAAGAGAGTTGTAAAAGCCCTCATATTAGGGCTATTTGCAAAAATACCCTTATGAGAGAGGAAGTTTTATGTTATCCATCACAAATATTGAAAAAGTCAAATGGAGCCCATGAACTTATGGTTATTGACTTTTTCCCCCTTGAAGCATTATGTGGAAGGAATCCGCAAAAGATTGTAAAAATTAAAAGTACACCCTGAAAGATTGTAAAATTGCGTAAATACCCAGGAAATTGCAAATTTAAGCAAATCCATCAGAAAATGGGGTTTAAAGTCGGAAATATGGCAAAAGTCCATGTTTCATCCCAAAGACTCAAAAATTGCGGTTTTAGCCCGAACTTACGAGAATTCTCATAAAAGTCTGGAGAAATACAATAAAGTACAGCAAAATTCAGAAAAAAAAGACACAATGGTGTCCCAGTCAAAAGAAAATTACAGAAATGTCCCCATGGGGCATCAAATTATAAAAAAAACCCTCGGATGAGGGAAAATTGTAAATATACTCCCGGGTGAGGGAAAATTGCAAATATGCCCTCGGATCTGGGAAAATTGCAAGTATACTCTCGGGTGAGGAAAAATTGTAAATATAACCCCGGGTGAGAGAAAATTGTAAATATGCCCCCAGGTCAGGGAAAATTGCAAATATACCCCCATTTATGGAAAGATTCTGAGTATATCCTCGGCCACAAAAAATTGCAAATATGTCTCTAACTATAGGAAAGATTGCGGATAAACCCCCGCCTCGGGGCGTTAGGACTTTTTTTTAAGGGCGGACCCTAGACATCAAGGTTGATATTGTAGGAGGGAAATAGGTCTTTGGCAATTAATCAAAGGTGTTCGGACTTGTTTGATGTAAATTAACACCGACTCCGCTAGGTGGGGAAGAGTCCAGTACATGAACCCTAAATCGTCTGATAAACCCAAATACGCGGAATTAATAAATATGTCAAAATACACGCATATTCATCCAACGAAACTGGATGTATGAAATAATTTCGTGTGTTAAACAGACTGGCACGTCTGGTGGGACTTTTCCCGCCTTTCATTTATTTGCCAAAGATTTATGTACCTCGACGAAGGCCCTGATTTCCCTTCTCTGCCCTTTCAAGAGAAAGCAAGGAGGGGCCTTGAATCTCAAAAGCAAGCGCTCTTCACCAAAATCACCAACTGACTCTATGGCAGTAGTCACATATAGATCCCTCGTCATCGCGTCTCACGCCAGATGTGGCTATCTGGCGACCCCGATAGTATTCGGGGACTTTCTAGCAGTGGTCGGATCCCCCTTCTTCTTAGGGGTGGTCCTTGCCACTCGAGATGCCTGCGGCACCAGCCGTCCCTGCAACTGTTAGGGGCTAAGCCTCACTCCTTGCAAGGCCGAGTTTTCTCGGTCAATATTGTCTCATCCTACGTCATCCCCGCGAAATGGGGGCAGCGCCGAAGCTGCCAAAGTACAAAGCCCGTGGCGACTATCTCTAGGTCTGGCAAGATCGTTTTGGTCGGGAGCCTTCGCATCCGACTCGATGTCGGCGAGCCAATATTATCTCGGGACAATCACGTCCCGATAATACCAATGTCCCACTATTTTGCGCTTCTTCGCCAAGTGCGGGAGGACAAGTTGGACTTCAAAAAGAAGTCTAAATCTAAGAATGGGAGTAGCAGAATTGAACAATACTCCCGAAAGATGAGGAAAATTTGGGTCACTAAACAGGAGGCCCACAAAATCAAACGGGCCAAGACAAATAAGCTTGATCAAGCTCAACACTTGCACCAGACTTATGGACATGTGACTCAGGATGTCGAACCTCTGCCCCTGCAGGGGAAGAAGAGAAAAGAGATTTACCGTAAATCCAACTTCGCTCCTCGAAGCTCGGAGCCGTTTCAGGCTAAAGGGGCCGCTCGTGCCCATGCGTCACTGATTCGGGTGTCAGTCTTTGACAGACTGACAAAGTCCTCGTCAACGCGGCTGTCAGTCTTTGACAGATTGGGGGCATCTCCTCGTACATGACTGCAGCTGCTAAAGAAGCGAAGAGTGGTTCAAGTTTCAGAAGCTGGGAATAGCATGAGAGTCTATACCTGCTATACCTCTGGCAGAGAACCAATGGAGCCCACCGACAATCCAACCAATTTAAATGAACTTGCTCGGTCAAGTGATCCGAATCCAGTAGTAGACGTTGTATATCTTAATACCAGAACTATTGCCAGAAGGAATCTTCAAGCCCCATTCAGCGGTCATGCGGGGACTTCCAGTCGGGGTCCACACCAAGAACAGAACCAAGGGTAGGCCCGGAACCAAGATGTAAATTTTGCTCAAGAGGAAAATGACCTCGAGGAGGTTAGGAGCATTCATGGAGAGGGAGGAGCTCAACCCACCAGTGGTTATGCCAACCCGGTGTTCGAGCCACCCACAAGGGCTGCATTTCAAGCCATGTCTGACGGTACCAAGTTTGAAAATATGCAGCGTTGGCATATAGAGATGACCAATCTCACGCTTGAAATGAAGCGGCTGATGAACGTGAATGCCCAAAGGCCCTTAACGTCGACCCACGATCAAAATATCCGACGAGAGTAGCGGTTGGGCAATCCCGCCATTGTTGACCGACAAGTAGCTGCCCCTTACCATGTGGCCGTCGAAGCAGGGGCCGAGCCGCTTCATGCTCTGCCCAATGCTCAGTCCTCTCGAACTCCGGCGGCTGAAGATGTCATCGCCCAACGACGTATGATTGAGAAGATTGTTGAAGATAAGTTCGCTTAGCGTGGTGAGGGTATGGCCACTGTCGATTTGTATAGTGTCCCTTACCCACTTCATCACCAGTTCAAGAAGCTACCGCCGGATTGCCCCAAATCCCCGAAATTGCAGAAGTTCAACGGGCTGGGATCTCCCCATGAACATTTGGCCTATTATATAATGGCCATGGGTGATCTTGCGCTCGAGGAGTCATATCTCATCTGCTATTTTGCGACTTGTCTCACGGGCAGTGCCTTCCAATGGTATTGAAGGCTGAAGCCCAATTCTGTGGCTGGCTGGGCTGATCTGCAAAATAAGTTCATTGATCGTTTCCAAGCGGCCGAGAGGAAGGCTTCCCTCATAGAGCTATGCTCACTCAAGCAGAAAAGGGGGGAAGTTGCTTTTGACTTTATCAAGCGCTGGAGGGATTTCAGCATGAGGTGTGATAATCCGCCTTCTCAAGAGGACGCAATAACAAATGCCGAAGGGGCTTGTCGGCAGAAGTTAGCGAGAAACTCCTTGGAGCAAATATCAAAGGCTTTGACTAATTAAATTCGGTCGTCGCAGAAATAGAAATATTTTTCGCCGACAACCCAACATTTACATCCCGAAAGGAAAACCCCCTAAGGAGCAGAGTGCTATCGGGAAGGAAGCCAAGGTAGCCAATGCCGTTGATTTCTCTCCCACTAATGGGTCCGATGAAGTTACGACCCCAAGCTCCCCAAGCAAAAAGGCCGAAGGGAAGGCGTCAGCAAGATTGTCTGAGCGTATGAAGACTCCTTATTCCTTTAAGGAGGAGCATATTAAGGGACTCTTCAATCTTTGTCTCAAAAATAAGTTGATATCCCTTCTCGACCCAAAAAAGTCGGAGGACGTTAACAAGTCTGATGACCCCAGTTATTGCGTATATCATCGCATATTGGGCCACACCATTGAAAACTGTTATGTCTTCAAGGATGAGACGGAGAAGATGATCCGGAACCGACTCATCACAATCAAAAGCAACTTGGTGGATCCTCCGCAACCCCATGCATGGGATCGGCCGACACGTTCGGCCAATGTAATCCACCATTCAACTAATGGGGGTCATAGGGCTACAGCTTTTACATTCCCCGAGCCAGAAATAGAGGAGGCTGGTCCCAGCCGGGCTAAACCCACTGTGTGGTATCCAGGTTGAAGACCTTCACATCAGTGTTCCTTTCCGAAGGAAAATACCCAGGAGATATTTGATCACTTACTAGAAGAGGGTCGAATCATGGTGCACAACCCGTCGGCAAATTACACGGACGTTGAGAAAAGGCATCCTCGGTATTGTCAATACCATGCCATAATATCTCACCCAACTGAGAAATGCAAGGAGGTACAAGATTGTATCGAAATCCTCATTCAGAGGGGCGAAATTGATATCCAAGGGCACAACATAGTGGGGAAAAATCTTCGGGAAGCCTCAGCAAACCAAGTCGAGACTACAACATGGGAAGCCCGCCTCAACCTCACACCCGGGAAAAATCAAATTTCTCCATAAATGTTATTCATAAAGTCCCATGAAAGCACCCGGTGAGGTTTATGGCAAATGAGCTTCAACCGACCCTCTCTGTTGGGCCACGAGAAGCATCACAAAGGGGTATACCCCTCCTGATGTCTGAATGTTTAGCCATTCGGAAGACAGTCCAAAAAATAAAAAAGGAAGTCCGACAACTACGACGCAATCAGCAGAATTTACTCCGGCTTATGGAGCGAATTGATGACCGCCTGTCAGCACTGACCTCGGCTCCTTCAACGGGGTTTTCCCTCCCAGCCTCTACCCGTAATTTAGAAAACACGGTAAAGCCTCGAAGGTTGTTGAGATTTGGAGGGTGGTTGTCCGATGACGCAGCAGACTCACCTGCCAATGAGGTCCCGCCGAAGTTGTACGCTTTTCCTCGATATAAAACTTTGGAGATATTCCATATGTGCCACAAGGAGGGGTTGATACAGCTCCCCGCACCCGACGATGATCCTGGCACTGTTATGAGGCATCGACACAACTACTGCTTATACCACCGCGCCATGGGCCATGTCATTTACGACTGCCTTGCTTTCAAAAACATTGCGGAGGACCTAATTACCCGTCGGGTAATAAACATAGATGACTCCCTCCAAGGACCCTCAAGGCCTTCTCAACAAGGGCGGTCAATTTTCTCAGTAAATGTTATATACGCATCAACCTCCCGTCCAACAGCCAAGCTGAAAATATAGGAGGTTGGCTCCAGTTCGGGTCAATCCACCATGAGGAACCCCGAATGACGGCCATGGCAAGACTTAGAATCCCTGCCCTTTCCAAAGGAAGAAACTCAGAAGCTACTCGAGATCCTCCTTGGGGGGGGGGGGAGAGAAATCTTGGTGCATGACCCTCCACAATGCCACTCTAAAGCAAATTCTCGGAGTCAACATCAGGATCTGCTCGCCCCACTGCCCAACAAAGAGGAGTAGGCATCCCGAAAAGTAGCCCGAGAATCTCTTCAACCACGAAGAGAAACTTTCTTAATCCTAAAGGGGGAGTCTCGTCAAGAAAAGCTCGGGACAAGTGTCAAGCAAACCTCGAGAGGAGGGCCCCAAGCCTACCACACAACTAAGTCGAGAAGGCCAGACCCCTCCAAGAGACCGCAAGTCATCCGCTGAGCAAAGTCTGAAGAGCGAGCCTCAGCAAAGAAGTCACAAGTCCATCTCGGGCCTAAGCAAAAAAGACAAAGCCAAGCTGGAACCTCTTGAGCCGAGATCCGAAACAAAGCAAAAATCCGCGGTCGGAAAGCCTTCTAAGGCATCGTCATCTCAAAGCTTTGGCCTTTATATGGCCGAATTTCAAGAGTTGCCGCTCGAGATAGTCAGTCAAGCAATCAATGCCACATTCCGGGTGCACGAAGAAGAGGACGGCTGGGTCCATGTGACCCCAAAGAGGCACAGTCACCCTAAACCCTCAAGAAGGAAGGGCAGATTCCATAGCTCTAATGCTGGGGACATTTCTTAACCGTTCGCGAACATGGACATTCCTTCCCCTGCCGAAATAGCACGAGCTAATAAGCAGGAAAAGAACAGAAAGAAGAATTTGAAGAGAAAACTAAAGCAGCAGGTTGAGTAGGTCGTTGCTATGGAAGCTCTTGGGGAGTCAACTCTTTTGCAAAAGCTGCAAAAATTAATCGATGAGCTTGAGGAGTGCGTCCCCTCCATACCCACTCAAGTCATTCCTCTCGACAGATGCATTCCATGGGAAGAACTAGAGCGAAAAGCTCTGCTCAAAAGTTGGCTCCGACAAATGTACGAGCGAGCACATGAGGGTGAGAAGCTTCCTATCCCAGAGGAAGTTTCTATTTTTTACAAAGATGAAAAACTCACCATAGAGAAGTTAGAGGAAATGTTGTAGAACTTCTCATGCAATATGGTGTCAATCTCTCCACCAGAAAGTCTACAAGGACCAAGTGGAGACAATGTCACGGCCTCTCCCGGTGGGGATAGGATCGCTATGGCCACCTACCGCCGTTGCAATGTAGAACTCCGAAATCGCGGTCGCGGTAGAGGTCGTGGCTGCGGGCGAAGAAGGCATCCAACGTCTTCTGGCGGCGAAAATGCTAATTCCAACACATCGTCAACATGTCATCTTTTTTCTTGAACATATGTAATTTGAATTACAATCGGTCTTTTAAGACCTTTACATTTGGTCCTGATTATACGATTGGGTCTTCGGGTTTACATCCGGTCGCAATCCGAGTGTCGGATATGCTTCAGTCTGCAACCGAACCTTTGAATTAACTTCTGTCCATGATCATGCGGTTGAATTTACTTTTGTCTATGATCGGACGGTTGAATTTACTTCTATTCACGATCGAACAGTTGAATTTCAATTCCATCGCGATTGGACTGTTGGATCACTAAGATGATCATTATCGGTCCATCAGATCTGCTTCCGGTCAAGATCTGACTATCGGATTTGTTCTTGGTCGAGATCTCATTGTTGATTTCAAATTTCATCATGATTGGACTGTTGGATCGCCAATATGATCACTATCGGACCGTCAGAGTTGCTTTATGGTCATGATCACTCTTTTGATTGTGATCAAACTCTTAAGTTGACT
The DNA here is from genome assembly GCA_022559845.1 of Amorphophallus konjac. Lineage (NCBI taxonomy): Eukaryota > Viridiplantae > Streptophyta > Magnoliopsida > Alismatales > Araceae > Amorphophallus > Amorphophallus konjac. The sequence goes on from CM040121.1 coordinate 594,326,447, forward strand.
TAATGTCCAGAAAAGATATTTCCGCACAAGGCGGGGGTATATTTGTAGTTTCTGACCCTTTTTAGGTATTTTTACAATGTTGCATTCTTTCTGGGTATATATGATTTTGGACCCTTTCTGGTTATATCTATGATTTTGGACCCTTTCTAGGTATATTTGTCATTTTCTTGACAACTTAGAACAATTATACTTTTCCTTGACTTTTCAGGGTAGTTTCTTGACTTTTCGAGTATTTCCATTATTTTTTTATTTTCCCGGGACATTTTTGTCATTTCTTGAGATCGGTGGCCTGGGTTAACCAGAGGGGGTCCCTCCGGTGCGAGATGAATGGGGGGTTCCCCCGGTGCCTCGGTACACCGGAGGGAGTCCCTTTGGTGCTAGCGTTAACCGGAGGGAGTCCCTCCGGTTCTTGCGCAGGGAGAGAGGAGGGGCTGAGCGGAGGGGTTCCTCCAACCTCCGTTTTTTTGGTTTTTGGGAAATTTTCAGGGTTCAGCAACAACGCATCTCCATACAGCTGTTGTGATGCCACACTGAATAAATATGTGGCCCAGAGTTTGCTCGTGCGTACAACAGAGCACACTGAATTTTTTTGTCCGAGTTTGCGAATGATCTCCCTTGTCACTCATAATACATAGCGTTTTTTTTCGCATATAAACCATCTTCACAAGTAAAATTTCAAACATATCATTCCTGGAAGTATATTTGCACACATATCATCATTTTTATCAAAATGCTGCAAAAATGCCACTCTAGTTAACTACCATCCATAAGAAGGAGAATATTCCACATAGATTGTATTGTACCGATTAGCCTATGATGAAAATACCCTTGCTGTAACTACTACAGTTTTAAAGGTGTCTAAAGAAGAAGATTGGAATCCCCCCACCCTTACGACTCCTTCATCAGCTGTTTGATTTGCTTCGGAGTAGCAGCTGCGGATGAAGAATTGAAATTACTTAGTAAAGACAGATTTTGGGGAGGATGAAACAAGGGCATATGCCACCATGAGAATTAATTTGAGGTTTTGAATAGATGTGGATTCCATAATAGATATGATCTCATAGGAACAGGATTCTTTGCGATTGGGCCTCTGTTCTCCTCATGGGAGTTCTCGAGAACACTAAGGCCCGCTTTGTTATCAGAATTGTCGGGCAGTTTACAAACCGATGAGAGAGAAGGGGCGGGGGGGCCCACACTCCTCTCACACACATGGGATTTAACCGCCCTCGGGTACCATATTCGACCCTCCGGGGTTGAACACGGTATCCCACCCGAAAAACAGAGAGGGCCTAAGGGATCCCAAAGAATGGGAAACCAACAGCAGAAGAATACATAGAAGGGCAAAATTTGGTTTCAAAAAGTTCTGAGTGGAAGCAGAATAACACACCGAGGAGATCAGATGACAGAATCCAACCTTTACCCACAGAAAAATTTTCTTTTTTTTCCCCTAAGAATTTGTACTGAGAAACACATCATCCCAGCTCCCCCTTCACCCCTTCGATCACTGCCAATCAATTCCATGATCCAAGTTCATGGGCATTCAAAGATACCAAAGATTTTGACTAAAAAAGGGGACTTGTCATTGTGGCAGGGGTGGATTGCCCGTCGGAGAAGATGACAACCCACCATGGGTGAGGATGAGCATGTAGAGAAGGAGCTTCTGCCGGAACCTACATCTTGCTGTGCTGCTCCACTAACCCCCAGATGTACTCCTCCACGACCTCGAGCTTTGGTAACCCCCGCACGATGTCAGTAACCCCAGCCTTGGTGGCAGAGTCACTAGGGAGCGAGCACGACTGTGCCATGCATGTGCCAGATGGCAGCCATAGATCCAGACCCGGAGGATCTTGCATCGTCGCAGTCATCATGTCTTTCCTCCCTGCTCTCCTCTTCATCTTCCACCTGATCCCTTCCTCAGATTTCCCAGCTGACCCAGAACCCACACCTAGATGTGGAGAGAGAGAGAGAGAGGGGGGTTTAATAAAAGGGGTGGAGAGAAGGGATATTTTTGTAATTCTACAGTTATGGTTAAAGGTAACCATAGTTAAATAGCATATGGTAACCGTAGGCTATGGTCATCATCATCATCATCAGAGCCTTATCCCAATTAATTGGGGTCGGCTACATGAATCATGTTCCGTCAAAGATTTCTATCAAGTACAATATTCATATTTAAACCCAAGAAACTAATGTCCTTCCTAATAACATCGCACCATCTCATTTTAGGTCTTCCTCGAGCTCTTTTACTAGCATCCACTAAGATTCGGTCACATCTTTTAACCGGTGCTGAGTTAGGGCGACGAAACACATGTCCGAACCACCTGAGTTTATTTTCTCTCATTTTACTATCAATTGGGGCTATCCCTAAGTCCTTGCGGATACGCTCATTCCTAATCTTGTCCTTCTTAGTCTTGCCACACATCCATCTCAACATCCTCATCTCTGCTACACACATTTTGTGGGTATGTTCCTTTCGTATTGCCCAACACTCGGTACCATAAAACAAAGCAGGTCTCACAGCCGTTCTATAAAACCTCCCTTTAAGTTTCACAGGCATACGACGATCACAAAGGTCTCCTGATGCATTTCTCCATCTTAATCAACCTGCCTTAATCCTATGTGTAACATCATCATAAATCTCCCCATTCTCTTGTATGATGGACCCTAAGTATCGAAAGCTACTACTCTTCGGAATGTTATGTCCATCAGTTAGAACTATGTCTTCCTGAACCACTCTCCCATTACTAAAATTACAATGCATAAACTCTGACTTACTCCTACTAATTTAAAAACCTTTAGACTCCAAGGCAAGTCTCCAACACTCTAACTTAGCATTGAGAGCATCAATACTCTCATCAATTAAAACAATATCATCTACAAATAACATACACCAAGGGATATCCTCATGCAATTGTTTAGTTACTTCGTCCATAACTAAGGCAAAGAGATACGGACTTAGTGCAGAACCTTGATGCAAACCTATAGAAATGGGAAATTCATCAGTCTCCCCAGCAATAGTTCGAACACTAGTAATAGCACCGTCGTACAATCAAATCAACATATCCTTGAGAGATTCTTTTCTTTCTTAATGTCCACCAAATCAATTCTCTCGGTACTCGATCATACGCCTTTTCTAAATCAAGAAAGACTATATACAAATCTTTTCTCATCTCTCTATACTTCTCCATTAGCTGCCGTAGTAAAAAAATAGCTTCTGTAGTAGATCTATTCGGCATAAAATCAAACTGATTGTCCGATACAATAGTCATACATCGGAGGCATTTTTCAATTACTATTTCCCAAAGTTTCATAGTATGACTCATAAGCTTAATTCCACGATAATTATTACAACTTTGAATATCTCCTTTGTTTTTATAGAAATGAACTACAACACTTTTTCTCCAAACTTCTGGCATTCTTCGCTCCTTTACAATTTTATTAAAAAATTTAGTTAGCTACTGAATACCGATATCTCCTAGGTCTTTCCATATTTCAATAGGTAAGCCATCTAGTCCTAAGGCCTGAATACCGATAATCGTAGGCCATGGTGATGTCAAAAATGAAGATGCGTGCAAATACATTTTCAGGATTGATATTCTTTTGTAATTTTGTTTGTGAGAATGGTTTATATGCAAAACAACCCCTTATATATATACAATGGGATGCTTTTTGTTATTATTTCGATTCTTTCCTTTTCTCCTCTAGAGTCTGTTTGCTTTCTTGTTTCGTGGGAGAAGAAACTGAAGATGCATCGTGCAGGCTTAGTTTCATGTGCTAGCAAAGCGTACTATCTTTTTTGTTCTCAGGTACCTGTTGATATTGCCCCCGTATTTCACTTCCCTGAGAAAGTATTGGACGAAGTGCACTAGAAGAGGGACATAAAGTTCATATTCAATCAAACAGCGTATGGATGCTTTTATCAACTACAAGGTTAGACTCATTCTTTTTAAGTCAGTGCTGTCCGAGAGCTCAGCTATGAGCGTGGCTGAGTTAGGCCCTTGGAAATTATTTACATATTCTGATCCTCTCTGAATATTTGTGGAGATAAACCAGATTTAAGGAGTTCTATATGCAAAACAAGTACTGAATGTAGATGAAGCACAGCCCAGAGCTCTCTCTCTCTCTCTTCTTGGGGGGTTCGGAGTTAAGGCATATTCAGTTCAAGTTTATTGTCCGACCCGTCTGAAATCTGTGTGTAGAGCTTTCCCACCTTCACAGGAGATGCCATCAAGAATGATAGGATCTTCGTGACCCAGCCATCGTGATGGGTCCAAACATGTATTTGGTTTCTTTGAACTTCTAGGGGCTGGGAGCTGTTTAAAGTCGCTACCTGCAAATGGGGTTTCATTGTGGCAAAGGCCCAAGTACCATGTATATGAGAACATGTGAGTTTTGTTCTTCCAAGCAGGACGGCTTTTGATTGTCTTCGGGAATGCAAGCACACCTGCAGTCGCACATAATAGTCGAAGACATGTTATAGGGATGCATCTTGATGCGCATATAGGTGGCTGTTGTATGTATATAGGTAACTGTGATTTTCTGCTTAAAAGAAAGGAAATTTCCCAAGTAGCATCCTACATCGTTTTACCTGATCCAAAAATCTTCAAGTTTGGATTTACCTATGAGATACGGGACATGGATATGGGTGTCCCAGTATCTACTTGGATGCACCTGTTGGACATGCCCAACTTGAAAAATTAGGATACAAAAGCTTGAAGATAATATATTTGAACACATTTAAAATTGATATAGAATGTTAAAGCTATTGAATTTCAACTTTGGAAAGTTTGAAAATAAGTATAGTCTGCATAAAGGGTTTTCTTATACAAATATGTCGAATTACGGAATTTTATACAATTATCCTCCCATGTTCCCGTCCACATTCAAGGTAGATGCCAACTGACAATAAGAAAGTATGTACGAACGATCTAAAATTTTGCTGGATTCACGATTTCTATATTTCAAACCCAAAATGCGGAAGTGTGTATAAACCAGATGGGATGATTACGTCTGGGGCGCATCCAGAATTAGGTCGTAAGGCAAAAGTTATTGCATCGTACAAACGGACCTTCGAGAGGTGTGTAACTGTGCGTGTGATCTCTTGAGGGGTGTTTGTTAACCGGGTAAATTGGGCACGGTTAGCGCAAGTGACTCTCATAAGGCAAAAGTTATTGCACCATAAAACGGGCTCTTGAGTGGTGTGTAACTGTGAGTGTGATCTCTTAAGGCGGCTTTGATATCGGGGTAAGGGGGGGGGGGGCGGCTAATCGATCCCAAAGGGTCGATTGAGATATCCGGGGTCGGTTACCGGCTTCTGTGAGGGAGAGGGCGAGCGGAGGCGGGGCCCATCGGTTAACCGGTGTCGACTAACCGATGGACCAAGCCGTTGTCAAAGATGACCTTAGGGGGTGTTTGTTAACTGGACACGGTTAACGTAAGCGATCGACTCTTGAGAGTCACTTGTGCTAGCCGACCCCGATTAACGTATTTGTGAGCGATCGTTCTCTCTTTTATCGGGTGCGCTAATCTAAACGATTACCAAACATGCTCTTATTGTGCTCCAACGAAGGTAATCAATATAAAAAATTAAGAGAGAAAATGATACCTTTGGCGAAGCACCGTTAAGTACTTGACTAGAGGAATTTCAACCAGAAAAATGGTTAATGATTGCCTAGAACTTTTTTTTTTGGGTTTGAGTTCAAAATCTCACCTGTTTTTTTATTTATTTATTAGTTAAATTAGAAGTCCAAGTATTTGTTGTATTCGTTTGTGAGAACTGCTAATGCATCACGCTTACCATGTTTTTGTCACACCTCTCAACATTACCTGATCATTAAATCAGATGGTTCATTTGGGTTTTCTTTTGATATATTTGTTTACATTTAAGACATTAAAGTCTAAAAGTTATTTATGTATGTTGTTTGCTGATTTTCTTTTTTATTCTCAACGAAAAAAACTCAGAAGCAGAGTTTTTAGTATAAAGTAAAAAAATAGTAGGGAGATTTTACGTACATCCTCTGAAAGATAATGTATCTTGCAAAAATCTCCGGGACAACGAGTGTTTGTCAATAAAACCCTGCGCGCTCGCTTTACATGAAAAATAGCTCCGTGATTTGGTGAACCGATGGGTAGGGGTGAGCACGATTTAGTTTGCTTTGGTTTGAAATTTTTTTTTTCAAATCAAATTGAATCTAATTAAAGTTTCATTCTGAACCAAAGTAAACTAAATTAATTTGAAATCAAATCAAATCAAATCGAATTAATTCGATTTGATTCGGTTTGAATCATATTCATCTCCCCTTTTAAAATTTAGAATGAATTTCAAAAACATTAGAGAAAGGTAAGATAAAAGAATTTCTACCAAATAAAATAAATATTAAAAAATACTATAAAAAGTTGTAACTTGTAAGAACAAGTTCCATAATATTTTCACCTAAGAACTTCAGTTACAGTTAAATAGAAGGTGATTTGAAACTTGTTTCATAAAGTTGAAAATCCCGTTAGGATAGTGGGAATTAGACTTTTTGAATTGGAATTTATAGTTGCATATATATTTATATTAATTTGATAAAAATATTCTTAAATTCGGGTTATTCGATTCGATTTGATTTTGTTCGGTTTCTTGAATTTCAAAATAAAATCAAACCAAATTTTTTAATACGGTTCGGTTTGAATCCAAACCAATTTTTTTTAAAATTTTAACCCAAACCAAACCGAACCAAATCTATCGATTCGGTTTGATTTTCGGGTTGAACCTAAATAATGATCACCCCTACTGGTAGAGGTTAGATGTGTGATAAGAGGGGGAGGGCGGGGGGTGTCTCGTAGGGGTGAATATTATTCGGGTTTAATTTGAAAATTAAATTGAATCAATAGATTTGATTCGGTTTGATCTGGGTTAAAATTTTAAAAATTTTGATTTGAGTTAAAATCAAATCGTATTAAAAAATTTGATTTAGTTTGATTTTGAAGTTCAAAAAATCGAATCGAATCGAATAACCCGAATTTAAAAATATTTTTGTCCAGTTAATATAAGTGTATACATAACTATAAACCTTAATTCTAAAAATCTAATCCCTCATCCTGATGAGATTTTCGAATGAAGTTTCAAATCACTTTCTATTTTACTGTAACTGAAGTTATTAATTTTTTTATATGAAAATATCATTAAATTTACTCTTAAAAATTATAACTTTTGATGTTATTTTTTTAATATTTACTTTATTTGGTAGAAATTCTTTTACCATATCCTTCTCTACTAATTTTAAAATCTAATCTAATTTTTAAAAGAGACAGAAATATAGTTCAAATCGAACTAAACCGAACCAAACCGAACTAATTCAGTTTGGTTTGATTTAATTTCAAAATAATTCCATTTGATTTGATTCAGGTTAAACCTTTAATTTTGTTCGATTTAATTTGAGAAAAATTCTATTCAAACCAAAATAAACTAAACCAAACCGTGCTCACCCCTAGTGTCTCCGGTGCATTCATTGTGTAGGATTTTTTTCAAAGAACTTTTTAGATGAAAATTATTGTTAGAGTTAAAATTTTAAAAGGAATATTTTTAAAGATAGACTAAAGATATATCATTACGTTAATTTAAATAATATTTAAATATATTTAAATATATTTTTAATAAAATAGATAATATATATTTACAAATAAAAATAATATTTTTATATAATTTAAATTTACACAGGGATATGACATGATTGCTAATATGTTTTAGAGAATAATTTTTTTATGAATTTTTATTTAATAATAATTTTTATGTAAAAAATATTTTTAAAAATGCACTTTACTTTAGGAGTTAGGAGTCATCTGCAAAAAAAATTGAATGAAATGATTTAGAAACAACATGTATAATAATCCTTCGAAATTGATTATATTTATCTCATTTCAGCAATATTTTTAATTGTTTTTTGGAAAGGGGCGATATTAATATTTTTATCTTGAAATAAAAAAAATAACTTCTAAAATGATTAAATGAAACATAAAGACCAGCCATGGGTTTTTGTTACCCCGCCTTGACGGCCTCCAAATTTGCGAAGTCCCGGGTAGGCCGGCGAAGGGAAGGGGGGAATGGGGGAGCGGCGGCAGCAGCAGCAACAGCAACAGCAATGGCGGCGGCATCACCCGGCGCTGGACGAGGTGGTGAACCTCCTGAGCAAGGCCAACCGCGACCTCTCGGCCCTCCACCACCACCTCGACAAGGAGTTCCAGCGCAACTATCCCGACCACGTACGACCCCTCTGTGAGAAACCCCCCTCCGGGCGGTGGTGGTGCGAGCGCCTTCTGCCTCAAGCCCAGAGTTTTGGTTGTTTTCTTTATGAGATTCGTCTGGGCGATGGAGCTGCCTCTCTCTCCCTCCTTTGTCTAATCTTGTTCTAGGGCTTCTGCTGCTTCCTCGCAGGCGAATCCGTACAAGCTTGTTTGCCGGATCAAGAAGATCCAGCAGGACCTGGCGTCACTGAAGGAGATGTGTCGTGAGCTCCTTGCGGAGAAGCAGGTATATGGCTCGTCGAAGTCCATGCTTATTTTTATGCTCTTTGGTTTTAGAGTTTTTACTGTTCGCGGCGATCCGTGTCTCCCAAGAAGTACGGATACATTGTTTTTTCTGAACTATTTCTGTACTCTCCATATCCTGGTTGAACTGATGGAAGAGAGGCTTTTTTCTCTTCTCTTATTCGGTGTTGCGGTGAGGAAGAATTGTGAATGATAAGTTGGACTCCAGAGCTGCTAATTCCTGGACAGTTTGCAGATTTGTTTAGATTTTACCTTGGATGGAGAAATGAGTGTTGCATTTTGGCTTTTTTTTCAGGATGTGATGGACAAGGCCAGAGCGACGTTAGTGGGGCAGAGGAGCTCACTTCAGCGTCTGCTGGCATCGTCTGGTCTCCCTCTCATCAGTGATGATGATGAGTCGGCGTACACCAATCTAAATCAGGTACGTGTCGTGGTTAATCAATAATAGATATTTCTTGACATTTGCTTCAGGATCTTTGAACTCCTGCATAAATTAAGAGGCAAGATTTTTGAGAATGATTGGAGAATGAATAGAGTGTCTTCCTAAGGAGACATTTCCAGAAAATTCACTGCATAGTCTACATGTAAGTTTGAGGACTGTGAAATTACCATATTGCTAGATGGTATTACTCCAGTCATTCTTGATTGGATACAATTGATAAGTAGTCATGCAGCACGTGCGGGTGTAACTCAACAATCAAATTCTGCCTTCTTATCCTTCTCAGCTATGGGCCATGAATTATCCACTCAAAAACATCTGAGATAGTCTCCCTGCCAGAGTGGCCCAACCTTGGGCTGCAGGAGCTGCTCCCTTCGACAGCCCCACTATGATGTCTAGATCTAGCAGCCTTCTCACTCCATGCACTCAGGTAAGTATTGATGTGGGCCCCCTAATAAGTAGGCATTCAAAGAAAAAGAAAGTAGTTATGCACCACTCTTATGATGCTTGATTGCTGTAGACTGTGACTATGAGATTGGTGAAGGCTATACTTCATGAAGGAATATGGTAGATCTAAGAAAGCCTAATTCAGTAGGCAGGCCCACTAGCATATCTCTGGGTAGCTTATTTGGACTCTTTTGCACAGTGATGATGCTCTCACCACTTCTTGGGTTTTACTGTGGAATGATATAGCGGATGTTTACTTCAGCTATTCCTTTCCAGTAGATTATTCTATAGTGATTTAAGTTTATTTATGAATACGCTTACTTGTAGAGATGGGTACATCAGGAGTATGTGGCAATGAAAAGGTAGTGTTGTGTAGTTTGAGTCTTAGGTTTCATCTTGTGAGGCTTTTACTATTAGCAATGCACTTGGACGACAGGATGAGTAGAACATGGTGCCCATAGGATCCCACAAACCCTAGGCACTGGTTATGGTGGGGAATTGAATTAGCAATCTTATAGGAGTAAACCTTGATTTTTGGCCAACTTTTGCCACATGTACAAGTCTATACTTGAAATGTTTACTCAAAGTTAACCAAGAGATATGATCCAGTTGGCTTGACTTCATGCTATGTGTGCATTTCATGCCTCAGGCTGTTGGTTCTCCACTCTTTGTGCATAGCAGTCCAAGATCTAGGTCAAATCTTGACTCATTAATGTTTGATGTGTACCACATATCAGCCTCACAATCATGGTCGTTGCTGGGAGGCCTTTGGTTTCACTATTTCATGTTAAACCATATCAGGACTATAGGTCATATATCTTGACTCATTAATGTTTGATGTGTACCACATATCAGCCTCACAATCATGGTCGTTGCTGGGAGGCCTTTGGTTTCACTATTTCATGTTAAACCATACAAGGACTATTGGTTTCTTTTGATTCAGTGACTAAGGCATGATCTAAGTTATGATTCTGTGCTTGTGCCTGATGAATTATTCTTGAATATAGATATTGGGTGAACGTTAGCTGCATGATACCAACCTCCCTCTGCTTGATACAGTGTTGCAATATCACCTGTTTTTTGCTGATTTTTTCTTGTCTCTCTTTTTTTCCCCCCTTGTTGCCATGAGCCTTCCCATATTTTTCTTTGTCATGTCAAAAAAATTCATGTCTAATGAATATTTCAAGGAATATCAATTCAAGAAATGTCTTACATATTATTGAAAGAATAAGTGTATCTAATATCTATATGGTAAAAAGATTCCCCTGTTTTAACAGAATAAGATGTGTAATTTTCAAGATGCTGGTGGTATGTGACTATGTGCTACGTGGAAGGTCTTTTATGATATCAGATGTAGTTGAACTTTGATTCCATGGAGCAGTGGAACATTGGCAAAATTTGTATGCTAGCCATAGTTGTCAAGGCACGAGGTGACCCAATGCGTTCATGGGGAGCCTAAGCACTTAGGCGATAAAGCGTCCGCCTAGGTGACACCTAGGTGCTTCTTTAAACACCCAAAAAATATACATCTCCAATATACAAATTAAGAATAAAATACATAAAAAATCATAATATTTAATATTAGAAGTTGAGAGGGAGGGAGGGAGGGAGAGAGAGAGAGATAGGGAGAGACACAGAGTGAGGGGTGTTGGAGGAGTGTGTGTGGGGGGGGGGGGGGGGGAGGGGGGGAGTGTTATAGGCCATGCCAAGGCCAGGCAGCCAAGGTGCCCTGCCTGGGCACTAGGCGGGCGCTTGGAAGCCTAGGCCGGTGCCTTGGGCACCTTTTTGGGGGTCAGAAAAGGCGCTCCAGTGCCTTGGGCCTGGATCAGCGCCTGGTCGCCTAGGTGGCACCCAGGCGACTGCCTTGGCAACCATGATGCTATCTCATCATAAAAATGATTGCTCTCAGACTACATAATGGATTTGCTTGCATGCACACAATATTTTGTACTTAACAATGCTAAAGAAGCTGAAACTGCTTCTCGGTGTTGCTGTTTTGGCAGTTATTTTTTTTCATTTCCCCGAAACTGCTTTTTTGGAATTGACTGCAGTTTCCCCCTCTTCTTGGGCTGGTGAGTTTTGATGTTTACTTGTTTTATGGTTGCAATTTCAAAATGGCGCTTAAGATGCACTATTTCCAGCAGGCAACCAAAATCAAAATTTAAATGCTTTGTCAAGATGATGGCAAGGTTTTTGTTCATACCAGGTGTTGTTCACGTGGTGTGTACAAAATACTGTTAGGCCTTGCTACAGTCATCCCCCCTCCCTGTTTTATATCTTAGTGCATTCATGTGTTCAAACTTTAATCATCAATTGCTGTCTTGCTGCTATGATGTCGCAACAAGCCATTGTGGTAACAGAATGTTCAGGATGACATCTCCTGATGCCTTCGGTTTCACTTGAATGGGAGTTTCACAATTTTTTTCCCGTGAGAGCTGGTGTACATTAAGTTATGCTGTGAGAATAGCCTCGTAAAGCACATGATAAAATGATCATCTAGATATCAGCTATCGTCTTAGTTACTTTTAGCTTGTTATTGCAGATCATAGATGAGTGGTCAGCGCAGATGAGGGCAAAAACAGGTAAATACACTTTTTTGTCCTTGGTGTAATTTCCTGAGAAAAAAATTTACTAGATTGGAATATCTTTTTTCCGTATTGTCTGCAGGAGAGGTTCATGATCATCAGTCTGAAGACATCAACCAGATGCTCTTCTCTTCAATAGTCCAAGACGGCTAATGAGAAAAGAGGATATTAGTACTTTGTATCATGTTAAGCTTCTCCAAGTGATGGGTTATGTATCCAGATTACCCTGCGGCAGTGGTTTTGTATCGATGAATAAAACTAATATTTCTCCTATCTGAACTGTGCATGCTAGAAAATAGAGGAAAATTGCTGAGCTAAACGAGTTACATGTACGTTAGAAGCAAGGTTTGCTGACTCAGTCCTAATTGGGTGGCTCACGCCATATCTGAGCCGCTCGAGATGGCTGAATCAGCTTGGGTTGGCTTCAAGTTGGCTCGAGTCAAACCGACTCATCGGATCTAGGCTGAGCCAAATAGAAATAGATCCGGTCTGCCAAGCCGGCCAACCTTGATTAGAAGTTGTCACCATAGACTTGTTATTCCCTCTCCTACAGCATTTAGGAAGTTGTCAGCAGGCACATGGTCTTTCATTTGTTCATCTGATCTGCAGTTTCTTGCCTGAAAATGTACCACCAAAATCACCAAAGCCAACAGTGATCAGTCCTTGGTCTATGACTTTTAAGAAAAGGAGATGCTCCTGCTGCCTGCATCGACTAACCACTAGCATTTTAATATGTTAATTCTTTGTTGAGATTTAAAAGACTATTAAGTGTGCATAAAAGGGGGGCGAGGGAAGGGATTGACCGGGAAGAATGGAGTGGGGGGTGTTGTTGCAGAGTGGTCTTGTAAGGGTATTTTCTTCTGAATGTAGTAACTCGGAGATTCTGATTAAGTATTCTGAATGTAATCTCCCAAATTTGGTACTATCTGTCTATGGAGCGGATACAGGTAAATATATTTTTAGTTTTAAAAATGATTATACATCTTTTATAAGACATATGTCAAAACACCAAAGTAAAAATATTCATAGAACACTGAATGGTAATCGTCAATGAAGCGGATTAGATGTGATGAAATATTAAGCATCGTTAAATCGGAGTGTCGATGTGCTGGACTTGGGCAGGCCCACCCAAAGCCTGGCAGGGCCCGGCCTGGGATCGCAAGCCCGGCAGGCCTAAAGGCACGAGCACGGGAAACGTGCCCTTAAAGCATTTGTAAACAATTTGCCCAGCCTGTGAAAGGCCCGACTCAGCCTGTTTAATCCAAAAATCTTCAGAATCTCAAAAATGACATGCAGTAATAAAAAGACCCTACTTCTCCGACACCTGCTATGTTTGTTCGTTTATCTTTCAAATATCTACTAATAAAAAATATTTATTTTCTGGTAACAAAGAAAAAAACGTATATTTTCATAATCAAGGACATACCATTTATCAGCATAGATAATGGTACAGTATATTATGATCGTCTAACATGTGCCTGAAAGTTCTAAACATGGCATCAAGTCATGAAAAAACCATACTTTTTCAATTGTTTTTCTGCTGTCTTTCAATGTCTGATGAGAGCTCGAAATCTAAATGTATATGATCTTGAGAAGGATCAAAGGTTGCATTCTCCTCCAGGTGACAGTCTAATACCCTCAGTAGGCCCACTAGGGATAGAAAACAGGTAGGGCCGTCAACAGCTTGGCTCTTGGCAAAAGCGACTTGACGGTCCTGTTGGGGATAGAACCCCACCGGAGTACCCAGATAGAACACCTCCGGAGTACTCACTTCAGGAGAACAAACAGCAGAGGAGGAAGAAGAGAAAACAATCGCACAAGAACACACATGGATTTTTTACGTGGTTCGGAGGCAAGAGCCTTCCTACGTCCACGGCCGCAGCAGGATTCCACTAGATAATCACCAACCAGATTAGGTTACAATACAAAGAGACAGCCCGCCCTTTTATACTAGGAGATTAGGGCGTCATTAGTCAGGGCATTAAGGACAATAATACCCCTAATAAATGTAAACCCTCTTCCGAGATACATCAGACACGCATGCTCGCCTGTCCCCCCAGATGCTCTCCTGGGACCGAGCATGCCCTCCAGCGACTGCAGATGCTCCCCTAGCATCAGTCAGATCAATGCATAGCCAAGACAGCGTCAACGCATTGCCAGACAAGGTCGACGCATCCAACCAGGACAGCAATGCTCCCCTGACGCAAGTGATGCTCACCAGAGGCCATAGATGCTCCCCTGAGACTTCATATGCTCCCGTGCGAGAACGCACAAAGACATGCTCTCCTGGCATGCTCTCCTGGCACAGTGGATGCTCCCCTGGAACAGCGGTTGCTCCCTTGGAGACAGCAAGTGCTCGCCATGCTCCGCTGATGCAGCGAATGCTCCTCTGAAGCGGTGGATGCGCTCCTGAGACAGAGTGTGATCACGTGCAGAGGCGCACGAGTTCTGACTCCACACTCTAACAATCTCCCACTTGGAGTCTGAACTCCAAACAAAGCAAGCCTCTCAATGTATTAACCCTGCTCAATATAACAGTAGAAATAAACTGTTACGGCACCCCTCCGTCAATCATCCATGGAGGCCAACTGAGGACTTACACAGCCTCAGTTTCTCTGTGGTCACCACCTTGGTTAACATGTCTGCTGGATTCTCTGCACCAAATATTTTCTCCAGCAGTAAAACATCATCTTCAAGCAAACCACGAATGAAGTGATACTTCAGTTGTATGTGCTTAGTCCTTGCATGAAAGACTGGGTTCTTGGCAAGGTGAATTGCACTTTGACTGTCACAAAACAATACACTATTGCTTTGTTCCTTGCCCAACTCCTTCAGAAAATTTTTCAGCCCTACCATCTCTTTGCTAGCTTCAGAGATAGCTACATACTCTGCTTCTGTTGTTGAGAGAGCAACAACCTTCTGAAGTTTTGAAACCCAACTCACTGCAGTGCCACCCAAGGTGTAAACATATCCAGTGGTACTTCTTCTGGTGTCCAGATCACCACCAAGATCTGAATCAACAAAACCTTGTAGGATAACATCACTTTTCCTGAAACAAAGTGACTTGCCTGAGGTGCCTTTTAGGTATCTCAAAATCCATTTCACTGCCTCCCAGTGTTGCTTGCCCGGATCTGCCATATGTCTGCACACAACTCCCACTGTATGTGCTATATCCGGCCTGGTACAAATCATGGCATACATCAGACTTCATACAGCTGATGTATAAGGAATTTTCTTCATGGACTCATGCTCTTCAGCAGACTTTGGTGACTGCTCTTTAGACAGCTTAAAGTGACTTGCCAAAGGAGTGCTAACTGGTTTTGCATCCTGCATGTTGAATCTGCCCAACACCTTCTAGATGTAACCTTCTTGAGATAGCTTCACAGTGCCAGCTGTTCTATCTCTCACAATTCTCATCCCAAGAATTTGCTTTGCTGCTCCTAAGTCCTTCATAGCAAATTCCTTTGATAATTATATTTTCAGATTGTTGATCTCTGTCATACTTGATCCTGCTATAAGCATATCATCCACGTACAACAACAATATGATATAACAATTATCAAACTTCTTAAGATAACAACAATGGTCCATATTGCACCTAATGAAACCATTGTTACATATGAATCCATCAAACTTCTTGTACCATTGTCTGGGGGCTTGTTTCAGACCATACAAACTTTTCTTGAGCTTGCACACAAGGTTTTCTTTGCTTGGGACTGAAAACCCTTCTGGTTGCAACATGTAGATGTCTTCCTCCAAATCACCATGGAGAAAAGCTATCTTCACATCTAGTTGCTCTAAATGTAAGTTCTCAGCAGCAACAATGCTCAACACCAATCTAATAGTGGTTAGTTTCACAACTGGAGAAAAGATCTCAGTGTAGTCTATACCTTCCTTTTGCTGGAAGCCCTTCACTACCAACCTTGCTTTGTACCTCTTACTGCCATCAGGTTCATCTTTGACTCTGTAAACCCACTTGTTATGCAATGCCTTCTTGTTCTTAGGGAGTTTAGTTAGCTCCCAAGTCTGATTCTTTTGCAATGAGTTCATCTCATCTTCCATGGCTAACTCCCACTTAACAGAATCTGTAACCTGCATTGCTTCATCATAACACTCGGGTTCACCTTCGTCAGTCAACAGTAGGTAATGCAAAGATGGAGAATACCTTTGTGTAGGCCTAGGTATTCTTACAGATCTTCTCAGTTGCACCGGTGTACAAGGCTGTGCTTCTGTTTCAGATACATCCTGTATCTTAGCATTCACATCATCTTGTGAAATTTCTTCTAGCTCAACCTGTCCACCATCCTCATCTAGTTTCCCTGCATTGTCAGATTCTACCACAGCCCTGTCTTTGTACAAGACAATTTCATTGAATATAACATTTTGCCTTTTGAGAATTTTTCGATTTTCATCATCCCAAAATCGATATCCAAACTCATCAGAACCATATCCAATGAAAAAACACTTTATGGACTTAGCATCTAGCTTATCCCTTTCATTAGAATCTACATGCACATATGAAACACAACCAAAGACTCTCAAGTGTGAAAGATTTACCTCTTTCCCTGTCCAGGCCTCCTCTGGAATTTCACCATCCAAAGGGACAGATGGTCCTCGGTTTATCAAGTAAGCTGCTGTGTTAATTGCATCTGCCCAAAATGTTTTAGGCAGTCCAGCATGTATCCTCATGCTCCTAGCCCGTTCATTCAAGGTTCTATTCATGCGCTCGGCAACTCCATTCTGCTGTGGTGTTCTTGGAACAATCCTTTCCATTCTAATACCACTAGCTGTATAAAAGTCCTTGAATTCCTTGTTGTCATACTCTCCACCATTGTCTGATCTCAGACACTTCACCTTCAAACCTGTCTCATTCTCTACAAGGGTCTTCTAATTTTTGAAAGTAACAAATACATCAGATTTCCTTTTTAAAAAATAAACCCATACCTTGCGAGTAGAGTCATCAATGAAAGTGACATAGTAGAGTGAGCCTCCAAGAGATGGTACTGGTGAAGGACCCCATACATCTGTATGTACAAGCTCTAGCTTCTGTGTCTTCAAAGTTCTTACAGTCTTTGAGAAAGTAACCTTCTTTTGCTTCCCAAAAATACAGTCTTCGCAAAGACCAACTTCCACAGATTTCAAGCCAGACAGTTTACCTTTTGACAGCAGTACCTTCATCCCTTTCTCACTCATATGACCAAGCCTGCAGTGCCATATGTTGGAGTCAACTCCTGAATTTGCCACTGCCACTATATCTTTGTTATTGTTGGTCATGTAGAGAGTACCCATCTTGTTGCCTCGTGCTATAATCATAGCACCTTTGGTGATCTTCCAAGATCCACCCACAAAGGTTGTGACATAACCTTCATCATCAAGCTGTCCAACAGATATCAAGTTCCTCTTCAAGTCAGGTACATGCCTTACATTCTTTAACTTCCACAAAGTGCCATTTGTGGTCCTTACATTGACATCACCCTTCCCCACAATATCTAAAGGCTCATCATCAGCAAGATAAACCTTCCCAAAGTTTCCAGCAACATAATTTTACATACTTTCTTTATGTGAGGTAGAGTGAAACGACGCACCTGAGTCAAGAATCCATGACTCTAAAGGAGTGTCAACACAAAGAACTAAAGCTTCTTGAACTTGCTCTGCTACAGTTGCATTTGCGGACTCTTCATTGTGATTTTCTTCTTTGGAGCCTTGCAATCTTTCTTTAAGTGCCCCCTTTTACCACAATTCCAGCACCCATCACCACCAAACTTTGATTGACCTTTCTTCTTGGACCTAGATCTGCTCCTATCTTGACCCCGCTGTTTTGTTCTTCCCCTGCTCTCTATATTCAAGGCAGAACCAGAGACTTCACCTGATTCCCTTCTGTGAATATCTTCGCTAAGAATCAAGTCTCGAACCTCATTGAGCTTCAATTTATTTGAACCAGAAGAACTACTTACAGCCGTCACACTTGCACCCCAACTTTCAGGTAAGGAGGATAAAATAATCAAGGCCCTAACCTCATCATCAAAGTTTATTTCTACAGAACTCAACTGAGTTGTAATAACATTGAATTCATTGATGTGGTCTGTAACAGAAGCACCTTCGGCCATCTTCAGATTAAATAAACGACGCATCAAATATACCTTGTTTGAAGCTGAGGGCTTTTCATACATATTTGATAGCGCCTTCATCAATCCTGCCGTGGTCTTCTCGTTCACGATGTTGAAGGCGACGTTTCTGGCCAACGTCAAGCGAACAACTCCGAGTGCTTGTCTGTCTAGTAGATCCCAATCTTCCTTCTTCCTCCCTTCCGGCATCGTTCCAAGAAGCGGCTCATGCAGCTTCTTCTGATACAGGTAGTCTTCGATTTGCATCTTCCAGAAACCGAAGTCATTGCCATCAAACTTGTCGATCCTCACCTTTCCTTCATCTGCCGCCATTGCTCCCACTACTCCCTCGAACCAGAACAAGGCTCTGATACCAGTTGTTGGGGATAGAACCCCACCGGAGTGCCCAGATAGAACACCTCCGGAGTACCCACTTCAGGAGAACAAACAGCAGAGGAGGAAGAAGAAGAGAAAACAATCGCACAAGAACACACATGGATTTTTTACGTGGTTCGGAGGCAAGAGCCTTCCTACGTCCACGGCCGCAGCAGGATTCCACTAGATAATCACCAACCAGATTAGGTTACAATACAAAGAGACATCCCGCCCTTTTATACTAGGAGATTAAGGTGTCATTAGTCAGGGCATTAAGGACAATAATATCCCTAATAAATGTAAACCCTCTTCCGAGATACATCAGACACGCATGCTCACCTGTCCCCCCAGATGCTCTCCTGGGACCGAGCATGCCCTCCAGCGACTGCAGATGCTCCCCTAGCATCAGTCAGATCAATGCATAGCCAAGACAGCGTCAACGCATTGCCAGACAAGGTCGACGCATCCAACCCGGACAGCAATGCTCCCCTGACGCCAGTGATGCTCACCAGAGGCCATAGATGCTCCCCTGAGACTTCATATGCTCCCGTGCGAGAACGCACAAAGACATGCTCTCCTGGCACAGTGGATGCTCCCCTGGAACAGCGGTTGCTCCCCTGGAGACAGCAAGTGCTCGCCATGCTCCGCTGATGCAGCGAATGCTCCTCTGAAGCGGTGGATGGGCTCCTGAGACAGAGTGTGATCACGTGCAGAGGCGCACGAGTTCTGACTCCACACTCTAACAGGTCCACGATTGCAAGGCCAGACTCACGGTTGGAGATCTTTGATCCTGGGGAGCGGGATTCCTAGCCCGTGGGCTACGGGGTGCAACTCGCGTGCTCCTCAGCTTATGTCACTTAATTGTCCCTCCGAAGGAGACGAGGTCAAAGGGGAATGGGATGACAGATGTATGTGGGAGGATCACGTAGAAGCCCCACGATGGTCTTTGGAGATCCTCTCCATTGCTCCGACGAACGACACTAGTATGGTGAGATCACGTAGAAGCCCCACGATGGCCATTTGACACCTTTGTCTTTAAACATCCATGACTATGCCTATCCGGGACGTCACATGTGCCGAAGCACCGTCGACAACTCGGCCACAAAAGAAACAGAGTGAGGAGACCCATCAGCCACCGGCAGCACATGATATCATCATCGACACCCCACGCACACAGTTACATCATGAAGGTAGTCGTTTGGTTCTCCGCAACAAAACGTACGTACGTGAAGCTTGGCCCTCGCGCGTGCACATGAACCTGTGGCGGAATAAAAGTCCCTTCGGATCAGTTGCAATATTGTGAATCAAATTAAGATATTTTATTCAGAAAATAGTAAATAATTTTTATGTAGATATAAGTATCATGTAAACAGGAAGAATAGACTGGGCCTTCTTATTATTTAAGATATAAGATCAATGCCAATAATATTTTAAAAATAATTTTTATGTGTCGGAACTGCTCTCGGAGTCGAACAGCTCTCGGAGTCCACCACCTTCCGACTCGAACTGCTCTCTGAGTCCTACTCGCAATACAGACTGCAATCACACATGTACGCGAAAGCTTCGTTTCTAAAAAGATGACGCGGAGACACCATGCGGTCATCCCCCCCCCCCCCCCCCCCAGCTATATATATATATATATAGCCAACTTCGCAGGGAGTACTACTTCCTGTTCTTTAATTTGCCATTTCTCGGGGTGTCCGCGCGCAGCGGAGACATGAAGGTTCAGGCGGACAAGCGGTTCGCGCTGCTGCAGGCGGTCGGGGACTCGGACTACGTGAGGAAGGTGTACGGCGGCTACTTCAACGTCTTCGTGGATGCCTTCGGGGAGGCAGGGGAGACGTGGGACCTGTTCAGGGTGGTGGAGGGGGAGCTCCCGGACGCGGCGGACCTCGACAGGTACGACGGCTTCGTTGTGACCGGCAGCCCCCACGACGCCTACGGGGACGACCCCTGGATTCTGAGGCTGTGCCTTCTACTGCGGACCGCCGTTGCCATGAGGAAGAAGGTGCTGGGCGTATGCTTTGGCCATCAGGTGGTGTTTTTATCTATCTGTCTATTAATTATGGCCGAAGGAATTAATGTGTTGGCTAGCTAGCTAGTTCTTGATTAATCATGTTGCGTTCTCTGATCAGACCATGTTATATATTAACCGGGTGGTGCATGGTGCTCCTTTTACGTCCGTGATTAATGGGTGCTAGCTGCAGGTAGTGTGCCGGGCGTTGGGTGGGCGAGTTGGGAAGGCCGGCACCGGCTGGGACCTCGGCATCAGGAGGCTGTGCATGGTGAAGGACTTGCCCCCGTGCAAGTATCTCGATGGGCTTCGCGAGAACCCCCCTCCTTGCCCATTCATCATCGAGTGCCACCAGGACGAAGTATATATGTATACTAGCTAGAAACTTATTAAGTAGCTCCTCTTCTCCTATATATATATATATATATATATATATATATAACTCCTACCACAGATACTGATCTCTGATATGAACTTAATTATATTAACTTGTGGGGGGTTGTTTACGTTAATCATGACGACGCAGGTATTGGAGGTACCGGCCGGCGCAGAGGTGATCGCCTTCTCGGAGAAAACCACCGTGGAGATGTTCACAGTTGGAGATCACGTACTGGGCACCCAAGGACACCCCGAATATACCAAGGACATCTTGTGCAACATCATCGACCGGCTTGCCAACAATCACAACATCGAGGTAGATATGCCCTTATTTAATTTGCAGCAGCTAGTTGTACTTAAAATGTGTTCTTGAGTGCGTGTTCTTCCCTTTATATTAATTTCCTGCTCCGATCTTCTTATAACATGATCAATTATATGTCGGAATCTACCTGCAGAATGGCTTTGCCGAAGCCGCCAAGGCACGCGTGGAGGCCGCAGAACTTGATCGGCAGCTCTGGGAGACGCTGTGCAGGGACTTCCTCAAGGGAAGATGACGTACGTACGTCTCACTAATTTCGATCGAGCACAGACATCACTGATGTACGTACAGATCTTTCTGTACATCGATGTTCTCTCTCCGGCACATCCATTGGAGCTAGCTTAACGCAATTCCTTCTCCAATTGAACAAAGAGTACTGGAGGAGATGACTGCAATTTTTAGTTGGTGCCCGACATTTTTTTCTCTTGTTCAAGGTCGACATCATCGGTGAAAGTAATACAACTTCTCTACGTCCTTACCATATGTGGTCATTCATTCTTTTGCCGATCGAATGTTTACCCTGTAATTTCACCGGTGGTTCATTAATTAATGATGCCTTGGAGAATTAATGTTTGGCAAAACTCAAAATTTATAAACTTTTCTCGGATTCAGAAGAATGTGTACGTATCCTCCCAAGTCAATATATATAAATATGGCTCTCAACGGCATCCCTAATTTTTTTTTATTTTGATCTTTTACGACAAGTGGATCATCAGGTTTGTTTACAAAGATAACAGAATTCTCACAATATGTTATTTCAATTTGTCAACTCATGACTACTTTTGTCAACACTCGTAACAAGTTCGGTCGTCACATGCTCTCCGTCAAGATCTAAAGTTTTCATCCTCTTCCCCTGTAACTGTTTTGAGTAGCATTCAAAATATGAAATTTCTTTTTCTAAAATATTCGAACAAGAAGAGAATACTAAATAGAAAAAAAAATCATGTATCATATGTTCATAACAAACAAACAAAAATCAGATATAACCTAAAAAAATGAGAAGCGAGTCCATTGGTAACAGGATTTGCATGTTTATCAATATTTTCTAATATTTTTTTATAATACATGATTTTTTCAATAGTAGATTCATTTTTCTTCTATGATACACTGACGAAGCTTTTTTATGACTTTTTATTAATTAGTAGATTCATTTTTTTAGATTCTGGTATGTGGGGACGTGTCATGATGGCTGAAGTAGGATCAACATTTACATCATTGTAACTAATAAACAAATTTAACAGGGACGTATCATGAACGCTGAATGTAAATAAATTTAGCAGGTTAATGTCTAGCAAGGCACCTATGTGCACACAAACTGACAAACCACAGCTTAGGGAGCAGTAATCCCATTCCAAGGAGAAACTGGGGAAATTAAAGACCATGGTATGAGTAGTTATGTCTAGTTCATTCCTTGTGATTCCTGTGCTCTACAAAATATAACCATCTTATATGGATTGAAGATTAATCCATGTACTCAAAAGTTATAATGTTGATTTAATATAACGTGAAGGATAAGGAATACAACCATGGTCACATCATATATATCCAAATTAAGCCGCATTAAACCTTCCATCCTTTATATATGAATTGTTGGCAGAAACTAACGCAAACTTAACCATTTAAGCCAAAAATGTGATAGCGTACGAACACTGCATGTCGTAAATGGAGCATGAAAATTATAGCAAGAAGGAAAGTTGTTAATGGGTCAGAGATTTCTACCATTCACAGTGACATCGTTAACCGCGCGTA
The DNA here is from genome assembly GCA_022559845.1 of Amorphophallus konjac. NCBI lineage: Eukaryota > Viridiplantae > Streptophyta > Magnoliopsida > Alismatales > Araceae > Amorphophallus > Amorphophallus konjac. The sequence continues at coordinate 594,349,386 of CM040121.1, forward strand.
CTTAATAATTAGCCTTTCACATGTGAGAGAGAAGAGAGATGCCATCGTTAGCCATGCTGAAAGATAAAACTCCCAAAAGTGCCCGGATTATTGTAGCACGTTTCTCCTTCAGATGGGAAGATTTTTACGATGACAGAAACACGTGAAATGGTCGAACAACAACAGGGAGACGAGCATCTTTCACATTTTAAAATCTGTGCCCACCGGCTGAGAAGTTGGCTCACGGTGACTTTTGTGGATTTTTCTCCCACCCCCTCTCTTCTATCTACTTTCTCTTTCTTTCAAAAATCTCAGTAGCACAGAAGTCCGATGACATATTGCACCCTTTGGTTGGGCTCCAGATTGTGTAGGGGATTCTAATGATTAGAATCTCCCCACAATTCCAACCAAAGTCGCCCTTAGATTACTCTCAAGTTGGCATGTGTCACCTATCATTCAAGATAGGAAAAGAATAGTATTACTTTTTACTCTCTATGCATTGCAGGGTGTAATGAACCCTCTCTATTCCCAGCCTGCATTCACTCAGTACAATACCGACCCTTTAAATCTGCAGTCTCACCAACCAAGATTTCAAGTTGTATCTACATTACCTCATAGAATGAGTCTTAGGGATGACACCATGGGAGGAGTGTGTGGGCTGTTGGCTCAGAACTGCAGGTGATCTAGTGTTCAATCCTTCCTGGGCAAGGACAAGAGGAAACGTGTTCTCCCCAGCTGAGTCCCCTTTGGGTTATTTTGACTGAATGGCCCTATGTGACCCACAACATGCAGACTGCCATGCTGGTCCATGTGTGGGTTGTGGTGGGTCTGTCTCCATGGTAATTAAAAATGGAAAATTTTATAAAATGAGTGCCCATATCATCTGCACGATTGACTACAAAACTAAGCAGTGTTCAAGCATTTGATCCATATGGCTATCACGTTTGCTCGATCAATCCTCACCACTTCTTCAAACAAAAAGTTCTTTAACTAGTTAACCAAACATTAAACATTTTCTTGATTTCACAAATCAGATTATTTTGCTTGCTTTAAATAAGATAAATTAGGTTCTTTTATGAAGAGAAAGGCAAGTCTTCTTTAAGGTATACATCTGTGAGTTGACAGTGGAATTAAGCTCAATGCAGTAGAAGGGAATAGGGATGAGGAGTTGACATCAACTCTGAAAATCATAACACAAATCCAAGGATATGCCCGCTTTACTCAAAGTTTACCCAAACTATCACACCACCCATCTCGGTCCAATTTCCCATGTCTGGTTCAGAGAACAAAGCAGAAGCACACATCACCGTGAGGTGAAAATTCCCAGAAACTTCATTACAATAGTTGAAGTTGTCATGGGTGCAAAAATGAGGGGTCGTATTCTTTGCCTGCAGTAACTTGCGACCACTGCCTCAGCAAATCTAGATTGATCAGATTCCCCAAAAAAACTGTCGTGTCAGCATGCACCTAATTAAAATGTACTACATTTGGATAAAGGTTATTACCTGTCATCGTCAACTTTTGCATGAATGAGCCAGCATTTAGTTTTTTTTCTTTTTTTTCCAGAACATTAGGTCAGAGAATTCAAACGAGTAACTTGCCTTGTTTTGCTGAATTTCCAATTGCACAACGGGAGATTAAAGATTGGAAGATTAGCAACACAACGCAGTTTTTATTAAAAGTGGAAGATGAACTAAACCAAGATTACATTAGGCTTGAGTAATTAAAGAATATTACCTGATCTGTTGCTGCCTGAATACTTGCCACTGACGACGAAACCACTGGATCTATAATCTGCATTGTATACCTCCATTTGCTCCCTAGTACTCATATGCATGTCATGAACATTAGGAAAGATGTAAAATGATATTCTTAAATGTAATTGCACCAACTTATACAATAGATTGTTCAACCTTGGCCACCCTCTCTTCTAATTCCTTCACTTGATTTTTCAATATGTTGTTTTCAGCCTTCTAATTATGGCATGTTCCTCACAAAGTAGAGGGAGTTAGGCCTATCCCTAAATCACTAACTCGGCATGCATGATCTATCCTCAACAAGAACCTGCGCATATACATTATCTTGCAAAGCAACTGGATGGGGACCGGTTGGACTTGAAGCGGCTTGAAACTGCTTTAGATCCTTCAGCTTCTCCTGCCAATTTATAGTCAAAACTTAATTTTGCGACAGGGGAGTGATAACTTATTTCTTGTAGAGGGGTTTTCTTTAGAAAAAATAAAATTACTATGACAACATCACATTGCTCATTGACAGGTTTTCCATCTTTGGGCCCATGAGCAATTGTGAATAGATCTAAGCAATCCAAAGAATTGCCATTCTTCCCGTACTAATTAATGCAGCAAAAAAATGAATAGATTTGTTAAATGCAGTCTAAAATAAAAATAGAAACATAAATTATTATATAACCTCCAACTTCCAGGTATCTACAACTATCCTTGTGATAGCACAATGGAACCATTTTTGTTTGATCTTATTCTCCTTATTAATCTGACTTTTTTCTACATTGAAGTTAGAATAATTAGTCAGACGTAATCATAAATTATTAAAATTTATAAGGAGGTACATAGAATCAATTATAGATTATGAAAGTCAACCAATCAATAACATATCTGAAATAGATTTGAAAAAAAAATAAAATGACGATTGAGAGTGAATTACCTGCCGATCTTCTCTGCTCCAGACTTAATTTGACCGCCTCTTTCCACTGCTCTAAACTGATTATTTTGACATCTAGATACTTTTGTTAGCTGACTCTCAACTTTGGATTGAAGTACTACTTGCGAAGAGTGTATTTGAAGTATTTCCACTTCTGCGATAGATCTTTGAGGACCCACATCCTCCTCGTTTCATCAATGGCATATTTTCTCTACATGACAAATGACAATAACAGAAGAATATTACCTACATGTAAGTCACTTAACAAAAGAAATAACATAAGAATATTACCACAACTTTAATTAAATCTAAATACTTGTAAAGATAACAATTAAACTCAACTCAAACATTGCACTAAGAATCTATCAGTTCGTATACATATATTTTCATGAAAAACTATCAATAATTTACATTGGCATACCAAAAATTGATGTTCAAACATTGGACAAATTATCAAGGAAAAAATGATCACCAAATGTTTCTCGAGCAATATATAGTACTTGCATAACTATGGAAGAAGGGTAACAAATACAAATTCCCAATACTGGCCTTAGTTGTTCTTACCTATTCAAACTTCAAGTTGAGTCCATGACCTACAAATATGAAGAGAGATTGTCCCCTAGAAACAAAGGGGACCGTAGAAGATCGAAACTAGTTGGCGTATAATGGACTTTGTGTTTGCTGGAGTAGGCATGTAATACATGCAACGTGCTATATCATTTGGTAGATGAGAAACAACAAAACCTTCCATATAAAGAGACCCCTTCCCCAGTCCCCACCGACAAAATTATAGAATAAAATTTCTTCATTATGTTGGGAATAGAACATCTAGGTGGGGGGAATTCTTTTTTTTGAGATACCTTCCGCATCCAGACATAAGAAATCGAAAAGACCCAAGAACACAGAAATGACAAACCAGCTTCTATTGATTTTTTTTTCTTTAACACATATGAATCTTTTGGAACATGGGTTCATTCCCTTCACTATAGCAGGTCACGTGGGAAAAAAACATTCAAGAATTTCAGACTTCAACCACTACTTCCTCCAACTCAACAAATCCACAAAATTTTACTCTACTCACAAACCCAACCAACAAGATACACCCTACAACAATGCACAAAAAAAAAATGTAAACTTGTTGAGAGGCACCTCCCAAACTCTTTTTTTTTTGGACAAAACTTTCCAAAGAAGTTGGAAAGATACAATCTTTACATCTCAATTCATCTAAATCGAATAACAATCATAAGCAGAAGCGGGAACCAGTTGGGAAGCCCAGTTGGTTCTTCACCTCGTGGGGAATCATGAGGTCTCCAGTTCAAATCTTGGCTCCCTCATTACTTGGGAGAGTACAAGGCCCTGGGTTTTTCAAGTCCCAGTGGGTGACTTGGTTAAAAAAAAAATAAGCAGAAGCGGAAACAACATCAACAACAACAACACGAGGAAGAACCCATACCTAAAATTGGAATGCGCCTCGAAGGAGAAGAAACATGGGGAAGGAGGAGGATGAAGGAAGAAGATGACGCCAACGTCCGCTACGGCTAGTGAGGGCGATGGTGGACAGAGGCGGAGATGGACACGGGAGGCAGAGCGAGCAACGGTGTGGCCCTCGTGAGAAGACACCGACATCTATTGCGGCTAGTGAGGGCGATGGCGGACAGGTGTGGCCCTCGCGAGATGATGCTGAAGTCCGCTACTGTTGGTGAGTGTGATGGCAGACAGAGGTTGAGGTCGACACAAGAGGCAGAGTAGGCAGGGGTGTGGCCCTCGCGAGATGACGTTGGCGTTCGCTATGGCTGGTGAGGGCAATAGCAGACATAGGTGGAGGCAGAGCTAGCAACGGTGTGCTCGCGAGATGATGTCGACAACCACTGCGGCTGGTGAGGGCAACGGTGAGGTGGCTGCAGCGGTTGGTGCGGGTGACAACAAGGTGGCCGCGACACTTCTAGGGGAGTCAAATAGGGGGAAGAAAGAAGACGGGTAGGGGGAACAATGGAAGGCGTGGTTTGGGGATTTGGGAATTTTGTAAGGGGAATTGGGTGGCCAAGTAACTTGCAGTAAAAAATCCCTAATTTTGTTTAAGCGAGAGTGCTCATTCAACCAGGCGCCAAACCCCCTAAAACCTATTCTTTTGAGTTGGCATGGAATGGTCGAGTCCGTACCTACGGCACTACTAAACCATAGGTATGATACACCACTTATCTACAACATGGAGCGTAACTGTAACGACCCGAGAATCCGATTACCGGGAAGGCCCGATAACCCGAGACTCGCACCGCCACCCACGAGCCGGGAGGGCTCGGAATGGCTAAAAGGAGTGTGGAGGCACAAAGAAATAGAAAATAAAGCAGGACAATAATTAACAGAAATAAATAAACAACTACAGCTATAACATAGTCCAGTCCAACAGAAAGTACAGTCTAAAATAGTAAAGCGTACCACATGCCGAGTGAACACTCGGCCCGGCGAGCTGGCAACTGAGAACCTCTGCTCCGCACCCTCGAGCCTCGAGGAAGAACCACCACACCTGAAAAGCAGGGAATGCATCTCCAAAATAGAGACTCAGCAGAGATCCCGCGGAACCCCAACCGGAAACAACGGCGGTACCGAAAAGGAAGGCTACAAGAGCAACCGCAATAGCAGGAACAGTAAACCCGGTGGCCGGTCGAAACCCGGCACTACAGCTACTCCTACTGTACCAAAGACACACCCCGAACTAACAGTCGAGGCTACCGGACTACACTAGTACCGCTTACGGAAGTAAAAACACACGGTAACCACGCTGTAGAGGCCTGTCCCCCGGACACAGTCGACCTGGACACGCTGTCCAAAGTGCAACCCTGACACCTGGTCACGGGTACCGCACGACAAGATGCAACCTCGGTAAAGCCACTAGCACTAGTCTCACGGCGCGAAAATCGACACACGCGCCACGGTGAGACAACCGAACTCAACGGTTAACACGACCGAAAACTCGAAGGTCAAAGTCACGGAAACTAACAGTCTGTCACTCCCGACTCGACAGGAGTACCTCCCACTAGAAGCACAGTCGGTAGCATCCCCTGATGACTCACATCGCACCGCAGGTGAACTGCCTTACGTGGTAGCGCCTACCAAAGGCACGAACATCGTACAAGTAACCACAAACAAGTGACTAGCTGGGGTCACGCCCGTCGACGTGGGTCCATCCGCCCCCAACCACATGTGCACACACAGACCGCGCGTCCCGGGTCTGGCCCTCTGACCGGTTTTCCCCTCTGCCAGACTCTGGCTGCAAGATGTGGGGCCCGACGGCAACCGCTCCACAAACCGCCTCTAAGGGTAAGCCCGTACACCGCTCCCTGGTGCGACCGGTACCGCGTACTGGTAGGCTACGACTAGTGGAGGGTCACTAAAGGAGTAGACTCTAAAGTCAACGGAAAACAACGTCCGAACCCGACGAAGTACGGGGACCATCCCACGTACCAGCACCGTCGCACGGCGACCACAGTCGGAGAAGAAACAGGACTCACAGTCCACGGCCACGCAAGCACCCTGCGGGAGAGTTGAGAAAACTCAAGTGGCGCTAAGCCATTGGACTCTGGGCAGTCCTCTAGATGCACTACACCCAATGGTCCTTGAGTCACAAGACTCGGGGTCAAGACCGTTGTACGCAACAGCACAAGGCCGTCAATCTAGTCCAATCTCTAGGTCTAAAACCACTGTAGTACGAGTACCGAGACAACTCACGAGCCGCCAAGACCACTCCCTCGGAAAGGGAACGCAAAGGACTAAAGCCACCCACACGGGCCACACGGAAAACACAGAAGCACGATTCCCAAGGTAGCACACAAGCCGCCATGTCGATTTCCCATCCCAGAGTAGGCGGGAGACCTCCAGCCCCAGGCCGGACAACTGGACTTGCAGTCCAAGACCAAATACATGGCCCACATGGGAATCGTCTTCCAAAGAAACCCACGACATGCGGGGGAGACCCCACCACACACACACCGATACACGGTGACTCGATCGAGCGTAACACGAAAGCCCGGAACACGTGAGGTCACCCGGACCCACCACACCTACGGGCACGCTAATTGAGGTAACCACAGAACTCCACGGGGTGTCAAGGACATTCACAAGACCTAAAGTCAACCACTGGGTCACAACCGGGTCGACCGGAGGTCAAAACAACGCAAACGGGAACCGCAACGTAGTCACGGTCACCTGGGGACCGCGACCATAGTCACGGTCGACTGGGGACCGCGACCACATAGTAGTGGTCGACCGAGGACCGCGACTACGCAGTCACGGTCACCTCACGACCGCAACTAGCCACGCGCAAACCCGATGGTAGCGGTCGCCCAAGGACCGCGACCAGACAGTCACGGTCGCCTCACGACCGCGACTAGACCAAAGCGGTCTATCGCACGTCCGCGACGCTTGCCGACGGTCTTGGTCAAATGCGGTTCTTCCAGGACCGCGACCAATGAAAGCGGTTACTGGTAGACCGCGACCATTTCAGAAAACCGAGAACGGTGGGAAAACGCCGAAAAATCTGATCCACGCCCCGATCACCCCCGGGTGATGGGGAAACAAAGGGGAATCCATCCCCAAGCCCCTAGGCATGCATCTAAACCCCTGAATCGGCCAAAAACGCCGTAAAACAAGAGATCCGGCTCACTCCCCAAAAATATGCATTTTTTCCCAAATCGCCCCGATTAGCCCGCTCGGCTCACCACGGCCTACAAAACTCACCGGGAAGGAAGTGCACGAGCTGGGGGTCCATCTCCCTACCTCCATCGAAGATTTCGCGCACCGTGGATGCCGATCCACGAAGAAAACACTGTTGAAGCCTCGCCGTTCCACGAACCTACGGCCGAGCTTCACCGCGCCTCCACCGCCTCGATCCTCATCCATCCTCGTCCGTACCTTGCCCGCGCCATCCCCACCTCGCCCACGCTCCACCCCGTCGGCTGCCGGAGAGAGAGGGAGAGAGGAGAGAGCGTGAGAAGAGAGAGGGAGAGAAGAGAGAAATGAGAGGGGAGAGAGAGAAAAGGGTTATATATAGAAAAATCCGGAATTTCGGAAAAATCCTGAAAAATAGCAAATCACACCCTCGCGTTCCTCGGAACGCACCGATCGCAACGGTACCACACTCGCCTAGGTGAACAGCCCGGTTCACCCGCAACGAGGTTCCGAAGGAATTACCGAAACACACACCGGGAATCGGAAAACACACGCGGAAAAATCGTGGAACGCTTCCGAGCCTCCGAAACAGCTCCGGATCGCGCCGATCAGAACCCGAAAGATGTCCGAAACATCATTTCGAACACAACGGAGCTAGATATACCAGAAACGCAGATCCGGGACCCGAGAAGAAGGATCCGAAAAACCCGAGGCATTAACTAATATATAAACTTAAGACACCGTAGGTATAATCGAGTCTATTCCTACGACTAACGGAACCATATGTAAGTGTCGTAGGTATAAGTCCCTTTTGGTGTAATGTATGATAGGGTTACACGTAGTCTGCTTTGGGATTTATCACCTCTATTTGTGCCAATAATAGATAGTGAGCAACGGTCTTTTTTTCACCAATAATCTCCGGTGTACTTGAGAAATCACTATATTTGGTGAAATCTAGTAATCTGTCTTTTTTTTGCCTGAAAAGTGAGAGATGTGTGTGGTTAATGTGCTGGATGTGTATGTCGACAGATGGAGGTCAACGAGGAGAGGGCCATGGAAAATGTGCACTACGGCAAAAGAGAGGGGAGCGGATTAGGTGACTGGGCTGCACGACTGGATGCGTGACCAACGGCCCGGATTGCAGCCCGATATCTTGAGATCGCAACTCAGCTGTGGTCTCTACGCAAAGAAAATACTTGGTTGCGATTGAGGGTGCCGGGCTGCAATTTGGATTGTTAGCCACACGCTCGATCATACAGTTCGGTCATGTAATTTGCTCTCGACAGAGAGGGACTCAGCTCGGGCTTCATAGTGGACATGTGGGGAGAGAGAGAGAGTGGGAGGGAGGATCTTCCGCCGCTCTTGAGGTTGGGAGTAGAGGGGGATCTTGCTCTGTCATGTCTTTGATCGAGTTGTGGGAGGTTCGGAGGAGATATAGCCCTTATTGGCCTGCTATAGGAAGTTGGGAGGAGAAGGTAATCTTGCTATCCCTGTCGTTGTGCTGGAGGAGGTCAGGAGGAGATCACCACCGCACCGCTATGAGAGATCAGGAGGGGAGAGGGTCTTCCTGTCCAGGGATGAGATGGGGAGGGGGTTGTCGTCATGCTGTCATTGGGGGCACCATTGTGGGAGCAGGCTATGCCGTCCAAGCCCAGACCTGGCCCGCCCAAATAATGGGCCTAAGTTTTTGGCTCATTCACCAGGTTGGGCCTTTGAACCCAAGCTGGGCCCTCGAAATGCCCGCCTCATGCGCTTGCATACTTTTTTTTGGGGGGGGGGGGTCATTTGATGCCTTTGTCTTTAAACATCCAAAACCATGTCTATCTGGGACGTCACATGTGCTGAAGCACCGTCGACAACTCGGTCACAAAAGAAACAGAGTGAGGAGACCATCAGCCACCAGCAACACATAATATCGTCATTGACACCCTACACACACAGTTACATCATGAAGGTAGCTAGTCGTTTGGTTCTCCGCAACAAAACGTACGTACGTGAAGGTTGGCCCTTGGCGTGCACATGAACCTGTGGCGGAATAGAAGTCCCTTCGGATCAGTTGCAATATTGTGAATCAAATTAAGATACTAATAACTTATTAATTTACTCAGAAAATAGTAAATAATTTTTATTTAGATATAAGTATCATGTAAACAGGAAGAATAGACTCGGCCTTTTTATTATTTAAGATTTAAGATTAATGCCAAGAATATTTTAAAAATATTTTTTATGGGTCGGAACTGCTCTCGAAGTCGAACAGCTCTCGGAGTCCACCACCTTCCCACTCGAATTGCTCTCTAAGTCCTATTCAGAATCAGACTGCAAGCACACAGGTACGCGAAAGCTTCTTTTCTAAAAAGATGATGCGGAGACACCATGCGGTCATTCCCCCAGCTATATATATTGTTGGAATTATATGCTGAAAAATTAAAATTATGAGCATAAAATAAAATAAATTAAGAGGTTTAGGAAACGTAGCCTTTGGTCGACGCGCGATGTCGCTGAACTAAGAGAACTTATTGCCGGCCGACGTGCGGTCTTCGTGGCAATGGTCTCCTAGAGATACGACGACCCCGGGTAGGTCACACCCTCTCTCTCGTCGGCACGTCCTCGAAGAGAGCTTTAGCGAATCTCAACCCAACTTTCAAGAACTCAGCACAAAGGAAATAAAATTGTAGAGGAAAGAAAAGAAGAAGAAAAAATTGGAGAACTTTCACGATGTAGCTCTTGTGGTTGTTGTGTTTAGGTTAGCCAAAAGGATCTATTTATCGGCCATAGAAGACTCTACCCACATCTATACATGATACCCACATCTATACATGATGGCCTCCCTTTTAACGTGTTTACATTAAGATGTGTGTAACGTTTCCATTTATTGGAAACGTTACACGTTGTAACATTCACCGTGTGAATGTTGCAACGGATTGTTACATTTATTTTTTATTTTTTAATATCACACGCATTTAATAATCCCCCACATGATTAAAAAAAAAGTAAACAAATAAAAACCTGATGAGTCCTTTATACTATGCAATAGGTGAAATACTTTTCGGTTTAAATTTTCACTTAGTGATATTTAAGATTATCTGTGAGAACGCTTGGTGGACTATGCCTTGAACTAGGTCTCATGGTTCAGACTTTCCCAAATTCAATCGAGATTCTACGTGGGTTGCGCTATTAATGGCCTTGCGCAGGTATCTCATGTGTGTTTTAGAAAATAGTCCACATTTTCACAGTCGCGGTCTCACGACTCCACACATGTCGGTGAATCCTACAAAGGGTGGAAGTAAGGTAACCATCCTGCCACTTGGGTCTCAGATTCATTAAATAGCACTCACCCTTATCTCTTACTTTTAAATGAGCACGCACGCCATAGGGATGGGAACATAATCTATTAGTGCTCTCCCAAGTTACCTATCAAGCTTATTTCTACCTATTGAACCTCCGTGAGGTTGGGTTGCTGCCGTGGTAACTCCTTTCTCTTATGGGCTCAATCCCATCCCCCTCGACGCCTCTAGAATCATGATTTTAGATACACTTTTTGTAAAGGCATCTGTCAAGTTTCTTTCTGATTTCACAAAGTTTAAAGCAATTAATTGTTGCTTTATTTTATCTATTATTGATTTATGTCTCACTTTTAAGTGTCTATTCATCTTTACATCTGCATTAGCTTGCATGTATTTATCAATGGCAGATTTACAATGACATAGTATAGATATGGGAGGTAGTGGATTAGTCATTAAGGGAATATCAGCTAGAAGGTCTCTCTACCATTCTGCCTCTGTGCAGGTGGTGTCTAGTGCAATCATTTCAGACTCTATAGTGCTCCTAACTAACACTGTTTGTTTAGTTGATTTCCAAGATACTGCACCCCCTCTCAAGAGAAAAATAAATCCTGATGTGGATTTTACATCTAAAGAATCACTAATCCAATTTGCAACACTATATCCCTCTAAGACAGAAGGATAACCAGTGTAATGTAATCCCTAGGTTATAGTCCCTTTTAAATACCTAAGTACTCTTTCTAACGCTTTCCAATGACTCTCGTCAGGGTTTGTGGTATATCTACTAAGCCTGTTGACTGCATATGCAATATCATGCCTGGTGTAATTTGTAAAGAATCCAAGTGACCCTATAATTTGTACATATTCACTTTATAGTGTTGGATGTCCTAAATTTTTCTTTAACTGAATACTAGGGTCATAGGGAGTAGATACATGATGGCAATCTAAGTAGTATAACTTTTTAAGAATTTTCTCTATGTAGTAAGATTGTGATAAAGTTATCCCGGATGAATCTTTTGTGATTTTTGTGTTAAGTTGCTTCACCTAAATCTTTCATGTCGAAGCTTTGGGAAAGAAATTCTTTAACTTCTTTTACTACTTTCATATTAGACCCAAAGATTAAAATGTCATCCACATATAAACATAATATAACAATGTAACTCCAAAATTATTTATGATATACTTACGTATCAGTTTGGTTGATTTTAAATCCATAGGATATTATAGTCTCATCAAATTCTAGGTGCCATTGTTTGGGTGCTTGTTTTGAGTCATATAAGGACCTGATTAATTTATAAACTTTCTTTTCTTATCTTGGGACTATAAAGCCCTCAGGTTGATCCATATAGATTTCTTATTTTAATTCACCATTTAAGTGCACAGTTTTTACGTCCATTTGGTGAATGACTAATTTATGTATTGAGGCTAAGGCTATTAGGATCCTAATCGTAGTGATCCTAGCCACAGAGGAATATGCATCAAAGTAATCTAAGTTTTCCTTTTGGGTAAACCCTTTGGCTACTAATCGGGTCTTAAACTTATCTATGGTTCCATCTGGTTTAAGTTTCTTTCTAAATATCCATTTACATCTAATTATTTTACATCTAGGAGGTAAATCAGTTAAGACCCATGTGTTATTTTGAATTATAGAGTTCATTTCATTATCTATGGCTTCCTTCCAAAAAGGTGAATCTATAGATTTCATGGCTTCAACATAAGTGGATGGAGAATCTTCAACTAGAAGAGTATAAAAATCATCAAAGACTTTTTCCGTTCTTGCTCTTTTACTTCTTCTTAGTTCTGTAAGAGTTTCTTCTTCTTCTCTAAGTCTAGCAATGTTAGAGCTAGAGCCAGCTTCATTATTTTCTATGTTAGTTTCAATTTTAATTTGAAAAGAAAATATATTTTCATAATATACTACATCTCTTGCCTCAATTATTATGTTGTTTGATATGTCACTAAATTCAGATTTTATTATTAAAAATCGGTTAGTATTACTAGTAAACTTATTTGCATTGTTATTTGTTGTGTAACCTATAAAGATAGCATCCATAGTTCTAGGTCCAATTTTCTTTCTTCCATTTTTTGGTATTTTTATTTTAACAAAACACCCCAACACTTTGAGATAATTTAAATTAGGTCTTCTTTTGTAATTAAACTAGCCATTGAGAAAATGTTTAAGGGTCGATACAATATGTTAATGTGATGTGTTGACTTTTTGTCAAAACACTTGAATATACAAAGTCAACAAATAATCACTTTAAATTTAAATTATCACATAGTAACTAACACAAACGCAAATTTAATAAAAGCAAGAAATAACAAAGATGTATTTTTCCAACAAGTAAAATATGCTAAATTTTATTTTCAACAATTAAGATTAGTTAATTATTCATGCAAACTAATCAAAAGTAATAATTTTCAGAATTTTTGTTTTTGAAAATAGAAATAAATATATACATTTTTTCTAGAATCTAGTTATCTGAAAATATAAATTATTTATTAAGCAAAAAAATTTTTAACTATTTTTTGATTTTCTAAAGATAGAAATAATTTATTTAAATAGCAACATGAATTTTCATAAAAATCAAAAATACTTTATTTTTCTGTAAGCAGAAATATTTTTTTAAAAAAATTTCTATAAACAGAAATTATTTTCAGAAAAACTAGAAATGATATTATGTACACAGAGATATTTAATAATTCTGTAAACAATATTTGTTTAAAATAAAATTAGTATTTCTAAAAAAATAATAGATGTTTTCTGAAAGTTACAGAAACTATTTTTTGTTAAATAAAAATGCATTTTAAAAATTTAAACAGACATATACTAATTATTTTATGATAATTAATTTTTTCTGAAAATTATTTCAATTTTCATAAAATAGTTTTCCAAGATTTTATCTTTTGAAAATAGTAAATCAGAACTATTTTATTTTCTAAAAATAAATTGTTTAAAATAGAATTATATTTTGGTCACCTTTTTTAAAGAACTTTAAATCAGTAATAATATGTCAAATATTAATTTTAGAAGTATAGGTTTACAAACAAAAACAAATCGAAATAGATTTTAAAAATTTTATTGTAATAGAAATCAATATGGTATAAGTGTTAAATACGTTATTTTGTCAGGTAATTGTTTAAGCAGAGAACAACGTCAATTGTGCAAGGTTTGTCGACCCGGTCGACCCGGTCTCGGCGCGGGACGGGTCGGGTCGGCCGGGTCGCACAGCGACCCGGTCCGCCCTCTCGGGTTCTTGGCGCGAGATTTTTTAATTTTTTTTAAAATTTTTAATAATTTTTTTGAAAGATTAAATGTTATATATATTTAAAAATATTAGAATGTAGAGTTTTTTGTATGATAATAGATCCATACTAAATTACACATAATTAATTATATAAAAATTACATATTACACCGCTTAATTAAACATCCTATTATATATAATACATAAAAATTTATTTAAATTACTTAATATGTTAAAGTAAACAGTGACACAATAATGACATTCATTCATGAAGTATAAAATACAAAAACTCACTAATCCTCGTCATCTATGAAGTCCGAATCCCAAAACTCACTCATCCTCCTCATCTGTGAAGCCCGAATCTCAAAACTCACTCATCCTCCTCATCTGTGAAGCCTGAATCCCAAAACTCAGTAATCCTCCTCATCTGTGAAGTCTGAATCCCAAAACTCACTAATCCTCGTCATCAGTAAAGCCTGAATCCCAAAACTCATCATCAGATACATGAGACTGATCACCCGTATAATCTAACTCTATCCTAGTGGGTGGAGGTACATGTGGGTAGGACTGAAAATATATAACCATCTGCACAAATGATGGGTCGTGTGCTGCGGTGGAGGGTACATGAAAATCTGTAAAAAAAGTCCTCACTACATCTATAGCTTCAATTCTATCATGTGCGACCGGTGCTGGTGTTGGTGCTGCTCGAACTCTGGACGTGGAGGAAGATCATGCTCCGCCCTGTGCACGTGGTGGAGGTACCCGGGACGTAGAAGAAGATGTCTTGGGTGTGCTACAAGAACCGTATCTATCCTGTAACTGTGTCCGAAAGAAATGTCGGACATGTCCCGGAACTCGGTCGCATGCCCGAACATCGCCCACTCCCGCAAGGTGCTCCACAAACTTGTGTATGCCGGTGACGCGATGTTCACAGTATCTACAGTGCACATGTCCATCACCCTCAACAGAGTATCCATGCTCCCACGCAGGGTGACGATGTCCGTCCATGATGACCTGTAAATGATGTAAAAGTTTACATTAGTGATATCAATGATAAGTACAGAACTCAAGATATGAAGAAATTTACAATTAATTATTAGTTAGTTATAAATATAACCAAATGATACATACTAATTAAGAGTATGGACCCAAACTAGGCCAGTGCCCATCTCCAAACAATTTGACATTAAATGTGGTCCGCAGATAGGACAGATAGTCTTCATAGCGCATTGAACCTGAATAGTTCTCCCAGTACATGCGTACGTAGTATTCATATTGCTGCGAACCTTGTGTGTACACGACCTCTACTGGCGCAGTTGCGGCATAAGGATATGGATACGATGGGAAAATTGAACTACTGTTATCTGAGTCGCCATGATACATCGGCTGCTGCGGCCATGACCGTCCATACGAGTTTCCAGATCCCTGGGAGTCATGTGTGCTCATCCTCTCAAAATCAGACAACATGCCTTGATAGCTGGTACTGTCTGCAACCGAACATCCATAGTAGGGATCCCAATGATCAACTGCATGTCTCGTCCCTACCGGTGGAGCACCGTGGTCCTCATCTTGCGTGGCATGTGTGAAGTGCTACTCCTCTGTCCATGCGGCATGTTGACGGCCCCCACGACCTCTACTATGACCACTGTTGTACTCTCTGCCACCAGCACTAGTATCCTGTCGACGACTCCGTTGACCACCTTGAGAACCGCCACCTCCATGGGATGAAGACCCTGTCAGTGTACTATCATCATAGGAGTCATGACTCCCACTGATGCGGGGCTCAACAGAGGGCTCGGGAGTGTCGTCATTTGCATTGGGATCTAATGTCTCCATGTCTGCAATATCTATCAGATTTAATGGTGGTCCCTTGTCCTTCTTGCTGCTGAATAATGTGGTCCATGATGATTTTTTCTTCTGTGGAGCATGGGGCGGCTTACCTGCTGGATGTTGTGTCCCTCTAGATGCCTGAGAAGCAGAAGCCTGGTTAGATAATTTTTGAATTTACTTTCTACTATGTAAGTCTGTACGTATACCTGAGATGACTGACTAGGTGCCTTAGACGTTGAGTCTCGTGGCGCAGCAGACTGAGATGGTTGTTTCGATGCTACAAAAGACTACACAATTGAAAGAATAATATATTCAATTACCAATGAAATACAACATATAAATGTAGAAATGATAATATAATTTTACCTCTCTAAATGAGGAACTCCCCATAGCCTCTCTTGAAGTGGATAACCTTCTGGGTTCCGCAGATATTGAATGTCGCGGTGCAGCAACCCGGGACCACTGTTCTCCTGCAATGTTGTCATTTGTCGGACCGACCTGCAATATATTTCTTACATCTAGTTACATCAATATATGACTACGCTATCTAATTAAATATGCGATTCTATTTTCATATATTAATTCACCTGAGATGGCACTTGACGCTCAATTGTTGGAGGTTGCATCAATCGCTCCCATGATGTATCATCGTACACATACGATGTGTCTCCACCCCCAATGACGAGGTCTTCATCCAAATTAACTTCATCACGCCCCGTTGCTGACTCGTCACCACCCAACTGCACATGGATGTCATCTCCCTCCCCCACCGCCTCTTGTACAGCTGCTGCTAGAAAAGTATTAGGCCATGGTGTCTCGCCTGGTTCTTCAGCCTCCTCCTCCAATTCTGCCTCACCACGCTCGGTTGTGGCTCTTGCAACCCATGCTACCATAGGGTCATCATCGTCTCGCAAGTACACAGCATCCGTTGAGTCGTAATCTCCCTCTCCTCTCCTTGTATCCATTTGTACATGCCAGACCTTTAGCCTCATGTTGTAATGAACATACACCATTTTGTCTAGCCTGCGGTGTGTCAGCCTATTCCTCAGCTTAGTATGTAAGAAGAAGAACGTCGACCAATTTCGCTCACACCCACTCGACGAGGATGTTTGCGATAGAACTCTCATTGCGGTCTTCCTTAATATGGGTGCACTTGTGCCGTAATTTAGCCACCACTCAGCTGTGTTTAAGACAGATCACGTACAATATAATAATTAGATGTAAAAATTACTTCTCGAGATATAGAAGGTACATTGTGAAGACACATTACCTGGGTCGAGTCTGTCACGACTGGCCACGGCATTAGGTGTCGCAAATGAACCAATTGCCTCTCTAAATGTTTTCATATACATTATGAAAAAATATCAAGTGTATATTTCATTTCATATTCTCAATGCTAAAATATCCAAGTATACCTCATTCAACGCATCAGCAGCATCTGTTGGGGTGAAAGACAATCGGTCTACCACAATGTTGACCGATTCTATCAAAGTATCGTCATATGCAAGGCATCGAGCATATTGGAAGGCCGGATGTAGATAGTACGCTGCAATCGCAAGACATTGAATTACATATTAGTATCAACTAAAAATCACAGCTCATTTATTGGATGAGAATGTAAGTCTTTACCTGCCATGTGAAGATTGCGACTCATTTATCTGTCCCATCTGTCCTCCACAATCTCTAGGATGGTAGGTCCATATTTTTTGGACGTTGTAAGGATCTTCCGCTTGGCAGCTTCTATTTTACTGTACACCAACCCCATGGTTGGTACTCTATCCCCATCCACGCATCGCAGTACCTCATACAGTGGCTCTATCAATAACACTAATACCTTCACTCTATCCCAAAAATTTGAGGTGTTGACAATCCCCTCGACCTCCGCCCCTTCACGTGAAGCAGCAAAAGAGGAACTCAGCCAAGTCTCACCTCTAAACATTTGCTTCAACCCATCCTTGTGCTTCAGTAGGCTCTGCAATGCGATGTAGTTGGTGGCAAATCGTGTAATGCCAGGCCTCAACAGTTCGCCGCCACAATGCTCCCTCATCCATGCCAATACAAGTGTGTGATTGTAGATATATTTCGTGATTTTTTGTGCCACCTCGATCACAGATTTGACCATACGAAGTTGCCCAATCTCCTTCAGCATCAGATCTACACAATGTGCTGCACAGGGGGTCCAGAAAATGTGCCGTTTGTTCTTCATTAGCTCCTCCCCAGCCTTCTTACAGTTCGACCCATTGTCAGTCACCACTTGCACAATGTACTCCTCCCCAATCTCAGTTACAACTTACGTCATCAATGACAAAATATATTGGTGACTGTGAATTTGACCAGACGCATCCACTGATTTGTGAAAAAAAACCTGTTTGTCACAATAAACAATGAAGTTGATCAGGCTAGATTTTGTGGTACCTGACCATCCATCACACATCAGTGTGACTCCGTACTTTGTCCATTTCTGCTTGAATGAGTCAATGTAACTCTTGATCTCAGCAACTTCTTCATCAAGATATACACCAGCCAATTCTCTCGATGTAGGTGGCTGCACGTGTAGCCCAAGGACCTGTGCTTCTGTGGACGTACTAAAATTCGCTTATTCAGGTGGTTCGTCTGTTAAGTGCGTGGGCGTGCCAGTCACCGAAGTGACAATTTGTTCGGGCTCCGAAGAGCCCATGGTGCGCTCGATCTGACTCAGTCAGACGATTGTGTGGTTCGTGTCGGGACAAAAACCCGCCGCGCCATAAAGGTCACGACGTCATTTACATCCCCCATACGAGGGAACACCCTTGATTAATCACCGAGATTCAGGGCCTCATGGCCAAGAAATTAATTGCACGAAAGGTCTATTAGGAAGCATCGAAACCCCCGTATGAGGGTAAGAAGAAAACATTCGCGATCATGTCGGTCGTGTACTGACCATTTAATGTTCGGACGAATGTCCGGCTCGAGAAAATCGCGGTTGTCGCGGGAAAACCGGAGCATATGTATGCCAGGATATGGCAAATTTATTGTTTAGAGGAACGGAAGACATTCGGCTAAGCCTCGGTTGGAGCGATCAAAAACCAGTAAATCTGTTGGCCCGGTGCAAGAGCAAGCTGCGACCTTACTGTGGTGGGCCCCCCGCGGTCGAAACAAGACTTACATGAGCGTCATTAATATTTCCGGTGCCAAGGGGCAACGAGGGAATATCCCTTGAATCGGTTGGGAAGCCCTATGTCTAGGGAAGCAGATGTTCGAAACGTGTCGATCATTCGGGAGACCGTTTAATATTCGGACGGGTGTCCGGCTTGAGAATATCGTAATCGCCGCAGAAGGACCTAGAACATATGTATGCCGGGACACGGCAAACATATTATTCCGAGACTCTGAAAACATTCGGTTAAATCTCGGTTAGTATAGCAGGAAACTAATGAGTTTGTTGGCCCGGTGCAAGATCGAGTCAGGACCATGCCGGGGGCGCCTCCCGCGGTCCCAACGGGGCTTGCGTGGGCATCATTGATGTTCTCGGTGCCGGAGGGCAGCGAGGAAGAGTCCCGGGACTAGATTCCAAAACCGAAAACGTGTTCAAAGGGAGCGGGCTATAGGCCGAGGATATGGGTCAGACAGTGACCATAATCGGGACGGGCCCGAGGTCTAAGCGTGGCCCACGGAGGCCTTATCGATATTCCCATGCAAAGAGTCCAGGGATGACGGGAGCCATCTCGTTCTATCCCGCTTTTGTCGGTCACTCACGGACCTTTTCATGTTCAGACAAGGGTCAGTATTGGAGGTGCGACGTAGACAGAAGCAACCCGTACAAATGTATGCTGGGTTTACGGCAATTTCAATGAAAGGACGGGAACGAATCCCAGTAGAATGAATCCGATTTGACGAGCTATCGGCCCAGAGCAATGCCGGGCCACGACCGCGTTGGGGTGGGAGTCGTCAGCCATGTTGGTCGCTCACGGGTCTTTTCATGTTCAGACACGGGTCCATAGTAGAAACGCGGCGAGAATCGAGGTGAACCCGTTCAAATGTCTACCGAACACGCGGCAATTCTAGTTGCGGCTCGGAAGGGATCCGGCCCGAGAAACGAGTCCGGTTTAGTCGGAATGTCGGCCCGGGGCTAGGTCGGGTCATGGCCATTTCGGGATAATTCCCAAGACTCAGGCCCAACCCGCAAGGGCGGCATCATTGTTCCTTCGGCACCGGGTCACGGGAGAGACGGGGCTGCGATATAGATTTCATCATCTTCTTTATCTGGGATTTTTAGTCATAAGATTTGGTGCTGTTTATTCCCCTTTATATATTTGTTCTGGATGATTTTTGTTTTATTTTGTTTTATTTTGTTTTATTATTATGTTCTTCTTTTCTACTATTATTATTACTATTTCACATTTTTTTTGTTTATTTCTTATGTATATTCAGATTTATTTGTTTATCATAATTTTTAGTAATTTCTTTTTATCATTATCATTATTATTATCATTATATACATTTTTGGAGAGAGAGTGGGTCGCTAGAGGGCTAAAAGGGGTGTACCGCTGAAGGGCTGAGGGAGTGTGCCGCTGAAGGGCTAAAAGGGTGTACCGCTGAAGGGCTGAGGGAGTGTGCCGCTAAAGGGCTAAAAGGGTGTACCGCTGAAGGGCTGAGGAGTGTGCCGTTGAAGGGCCAAAAGGGTGTACCGCTGAAGGGCTGAGGGAGTGTGCCGCTAAAGGGCTAAAAGGGTGTACCGCTGAAGGGCTGAAGAGTGTACCGCTGAAGGGCCAAAAGGGTGTACCGCTGAAGGGCTGAGGGAGTGTGCCGCTGAAGGGCCAATAGGGTGTACCGCTGAAGGGCTGAGGGAGTGTGCCGCTGAAGGGCCAATAGGGTGTACCGCTGAAGGGCTGAGGTTGGAAAATACCGATGAGGGCCCACTCTCCCTCTAGTTCTTTTAAGGCATTTCTTTTCTTCTTTTCTGATTTTTATTAAGTTTGCATGGGTTTCTCATTTTCTTCTCTTGATCAATTTCCATTCTTTCTCCCATGAGGACGAATGTTCAAGTTGTTTAGTTGTCGTTCGATTTGGCTCTCTTTATGTTGATTACGGTTTCCTTGCCTTGGTGAACGCGTTTCACCGTCGTTCTTTTCGTTTGTTTGTTGCTTTCTTTTAGTCCTTTTTAAGGTATGGTTGTTCCATTTGTTTGTTGCTTCCTTTTATCTTTTAATATGTTATCGTTTCTAACAAAAATTCGACAGCATCTCCCCTTGACCCGAGCGTAAGGGAGATACAGGGAACGCGCCCACATGGAGTGGCGGAACCCGACAACTGGAGGTGGGCGCCCGAGAGCGGCAACACCTTTATAAACCTCAGAAAACCCGGAGGAAACGACGGACGGGAAACCTCTCCAGGGATGGCCGGAGGTGCACCGGGCAAGAAGGAGGGGCCGGGGACTGATGTGCCGGGCAAGGAAGGCACGAGAGGGCGTGCCGGGTTGGGGGAGGCCAGAGCGTGCCGGGGAAGAATTGGTTGGGGGTGTATGCCGGCCAAGGCACACAAGTGTGTGCCGCTGAAGGTAAGTGCAAGGTTGTGCCGGGCTAGGCTCAAGTGAGGGGCTGTGCCGCTGGAGGGCTGAGCAAGGTGTACCGGTGGAAGCTGGTTGAGGGTGTATGCCGGCCAAGGCACACAAGTGTGTGCCGCTGAAGGACAAATAGGGTGTACCGCTGAGGGCACGGGCAGGTGTGCCGCTGAAGGCGCAGAAGGGTGTGCCGGCCAAGGAGCCAGAAGGTGTACCGCTGGACGGGGGTGCAGGCATACCGGGCAAGGCCCCAAAAGGGGCTGGCGTGCTAATGGGGCAGGGGCATTGGGCTGATCAAGCCCACGAGGAAAAGATTTTGGGATGTGGCTCAAAGGGCAGGCAAGGGACTTGCAGGTGGGCTTCTACTAGAAGATCACAACGCGGAGGGGCTGTGTACTAGAAAGGCTCACGACCTCATACCGCCCAAGGTGGTGTGGTGTCCGGAGGAAACTGTCGACAGGAGGAGTTAAGGGAAACACCGGGAAGAGGGGGAGGAAGGGCGATCAAGCACACGGCGGCACAAATCAATCAAGACGACGAGAAAACCCATCAAAGGGGACAATACTCATTCATGGGGGAACCAAAGGCCATGGCCAGCCATACACATTACCAATCGTGCCCAAGCTAAGGCTACGAACAAGAAATAAAACGGAAGAACAAAAGAACATGGAAGAAGAATAAGAAAAGGGGGAGAAGTATTGGGGATCGGAGCAGGGTGACCGCCCACTGCCCTTTCCCCCACTTCCCCCTACTACATCAAGCTCCCTCTCTCTCTGTCTTACTCTCTCTTGCTCGGTGGTCGTCGGAGAAACCCCACGCTGGAGCCCTCCTTCTTCTCTTCTCTCTTTTTCTTCTTATTTCTCTTCTCTGGCGGTGGTTTTCTCTTGTGGCCGGTTCTTTGTCTCTCCTCTCTCTGTGTGTATATCTCTTCTCCCCCCCTCCTCTTTTCGCCGGAATGGGAGGGGATTTATACTCTCAGCAGCGGGAGCCCTCGAGCACGGTAGTCGGAGGCGGGAAGCGGCCAGTCATGATGGGGTTTGACTTCCCCCGTCCTGGCTGTCAAGGGAGTAGCCTGCGTGGCCCAACCGTTGGTTGACACCTCGGACAGCTCACTGCGCGCCAAGGATATGTAGCGCATGGGCTTCACGTCGTTCGGCCGTTGAAACGCCTTCACGCTGTACCGCTGGCGGGCTCAAGAAGCGTGCCGCAGGAGGGCCAAAAGGGCGTGCCGCGGGAGCACCCAATGGGCGTGCCGCTGAAGGCCCGGATGGGCGTGCCGCTGGGCGGCCTGGAGGGCGTGCCGCTGGGCGCCTGGGGGGCGTGCCGCTGGGGCTCCCCAGAGGGCGTGCCGCTGGAGGCACCCTGGGGGTGTGCCGCTGGGGCTCCCCAGGGGGTGTGCCGCCGGAGGCACCCTAGGGGTGTGCCGCTGGGGCTCCCCAGGGGGTGTGCCGCTGGAGACACCCCTGGGGGTGTGCCGCTGGAGGCTCCCCCCCTGGGGGTGTGCCGCTGGGCTCCCCAGGGGGTGTGCCGCTAGAGGCACCCTGGGGTGTGCCGCTGGAGGCTCCCAGGGGTGTGCCGCTGAGGCTGACTCGAGCCCGTTTCGAGCACGAGTTATGGTTCGTTTGATTGCCTTCGGGGGCCACGGATTGTGAGCTTCTCGGGGGTTGGTTTCTCTTTGCTGTCGTGACTCCGGGGGCGACTTTACGGCAGTGTGCATATTTGGGGGAGTCCAGATGACCAGTCTCTCCGGGGCTTCTTCACTTGATGCCGTTGTCGGTGCTGGGCCGAGTAGTATATCTGGGTGTGCAATTTTTGGTGTCCACAAATGCCCCTCACCCGCGGGTAGCGCGGGCGAAGGATGAGCCGGGGGGTGCCCGTGGGTGTACTGGTCTCTTTTTCTCTTCGTCGGTGCCGATCGGGCGCCGGGGGCCGGGTATTGGCCCGGTTTACCGACCTCTTTGTCTCTTCGTCAATGCCGACATGGCGTCGGGATGTACTGGTCTCTTTTTCTCTTCGTCGGTGCCGATCGGACGTCGGGGGCCGGGTATTGGCCCGGTTTACCGACCTCTTTGTCTCTTCGTCAATGCCGACAGGGCGTCGGGAGCTGACCTGGTTTGTTGGTCTCTTGGTCTCTTCGCCAGTGCCGACAGGGTGTCGGGAGCTGACCTGGTTTGTTGATCTCTTTGTCTCTTCGTCAGTGCCGACAGGGTGTCGGGAGACGACATAATATGTTGGTCTCTTTGTCTCTCCGTCAGTGCCGACAGGGTGTCGGGAGCTGACCTGGTTTGTTGTCTATTGTCTCTTCATCAGTGCCGATAAGATGTCGGGCGCTGACCTGATTGGTTGTCTCTTTGTCTCTTCGTCAGTGCCGACAGGGTGTCGGGAGCTGACCTGGTGTGTTGTCTCTTTGTCTCTTCGTCAGTGCCGACAGGGTGTCGGGAGCTGACCTGGTTTGTTGTCTATTGTTTCTTCGTTAGTGCCGACAAGGTGTCGGGCGCTGACCTGATTTGTTGTCTCTTTGTCTCTTCGTCAGTGCCGACAGGGTGTCGGGAGCTGACCTGGTGTGTTGATCTCTTGGTCTCTTCGTCAGTGCCGACGGAGTGTCGGGGAGCTGACATAATATATTGGTCTCTTTGTCTCTTCGTCAGTGCCAACAGGGTGTCGGGAGCTGACCTGGTTTGTTGATCTCTTGGTCTCTTCGTCAGTGCCGACGGGGTGTCGGGAGCTGACCTGGTTTGTTGGTCTCTTTGTCTCTTCGTCAGTGCCGACTGGGTGTCGGGAACTGACATGATATGTTGATCTCTTTGTCTCTTCGTCAGTGCCGATAGGGTGTCGGGAGCTGACCTGGTTTGTTATCTATTGTCTCTTCGTCAGTGCCGACAAGGTGTCGGGCGCTGACATGATTTGTTGTCTATTTGTCTCTTCGTCAGTGCCGACAGGGTGTCGGGAGCTGACCTGGTGTGTTGTCTCTTTGTCTCTTCGTCAGTGCCGACAGGGTGTCGGGAGCTGACCTGGTTTGTTGTCTATTGTCTCTTCGTCAGTGCCGACAAGGTGTCGGGCGCTGACCTGATTTGTTGTCTCTTTGTCTCTTCGTCAGTGCCGACAGGGTGTCGGGAGCTGACCTGGTGTGTTGATCTCTTGGTCTCTTCGTCAGTGCCGACGGGGTGTCGGGGAGCTAACATAATATATTGGTCTCTTTGTCTCTTCGTCAATGCCGACAGGGTGTCGGGAGCTGACCTGGTTTGTTGATCTCTTGGTCTCTTCGTCAGTGCCGACGGGGTGTCGGGAGCTGACCTGGTTTGTTGGTCTCTTTGTCTCTTCGTCAGTGCCGACTGGGTGTCGGGAACTGACATGATATGTTGGTCTCTTTGTCTCTTCGTCAGCGCCAACTGAGTGCCGGGAGCTGACATGGTTTGTTGATCTCTTTGTCTCTTCGTCAGCACCGACAGGGTGCCGGGAGCTGACATGGTTTGTTGATCTCTTTGTCTCTTCATCAGTGCCGACGGGATGCCGGGGACTGACTTGCTTTGTTTGTCTCTTTGTCTCTTCGTCAGCGCCGACAGGGTGCCGGGGGCTGACCTGGTTTGTTGGTCTCTTTGTCTCTTCGTCAGCGCCGACAGGGTGCCGGGAACTGACATGATATGCTGGTCTTTTCGTCTCTTTTTCCTTTTTCCTTTTTTTTTGAACCATATTACCGGTACAAGCGCCCTTTTGGATTTTCGCCGGCACCGGCCCCCTCTTGCTTTTGCCCACGCGCCCTCTCGGGTTTTCACGTGGCGGGGTACCCGATTTTGCCTGCAGCGCCCCTTCGGGTTTTCGCCACAGCTGGGCTGTTGCCATTTTTGCCCTTGTCCCTGAGTAAGGGCAAGTCCGGCGGGGCACCTCTATTTTAAGCCCCTTTCTCTTATTTATTATGTATATATATATATATATATCTCTTTTTTGACAGGTGGGTGATATGTAATGGTTGGCTAGGGCTCGAGGCCTTGCGCCGCAAGATAATGTTCATTCGTTGGCAAGAGGATAATGCCAACGCAACGGGGGATTTTCTGTCGATTCGGACGTAAGGTCCGTAACGACAATATTGTGTGAGAGCGGGTAATATGTAATTGCTGGCTAGGGCTTGAAGCCTTGCGGTGAAGGACATGGTTCCTTCGTCGGCAAGAAGATAATGCCGACGCAACTGAGGGATTTCGGCCGATTCGGACGTAAGGTCCGTAATGGCAATATTGTGTGAGAGCGGGCGGCTAGGGCACGAAGCCTTGCGTCGGAAAAGGACTTATTTGTTGGCAAGGAACTGGCGCCAACGCAGGGGTGGAGCCGTCTTTGCCCGTGCGGATGTCCGTCGATACGTGGGGGCGTGCATACGGGAGACATATGTATATACATATATATATTATTATTATTATTATTATTATCATTTTCCCTTCTTTCTCTACCTTTCTCTCTCTTTTTCTTTTCCTCTTCCTCTCCATTTTTATTTTCTTCTCGCTCTTTTTTTTTCTTTTTTTTTTGTCGAAATCCCCTCCTTCCCATCCTTTTTTATTCTCTTCCTCTTTTACCGTCTTTCCACTTTTTTCTTTCCCCTTTTTTTCCTCTTTTTTTTTTGCCGTATAAGGGGGCGGGGCGCCGCTGAAGGGCTGACTAGAGCGTGCCGCCGGGACACTTGAAGGACGTGCTGGGAGAGAGCACAGGAAGGTGTGCTGCGTAAGGCACTCCGAAGGTGTGCCGCCGGGGGCGCGTGGGAGCGTGCCGGATGGGCCATGTCATCGGTGTGCCGCTGGGGCGCCGGGAGTGTGCCGTTGGAGCGGCAGAAGGGCGTGCCGCTGGAGGCTTCATAATGGGTGTGCCGCTGAGGGCACTTAGTAGTGTGCCGCTGGAGGCATTGCAGGCTACTACGCCGTTGGAGCACTTCAAGAGTGTTTCTTTTTCCTCTCTTCTTCTTTTCACCTTCTCTTCTCTTTTCTCCCCTTCTATATTCCCCTGCACGTAAACATGGGGTGAGAATTTATTTAGTGTCCACGAATCGGGAAAGCGGGCTACAAAAAGCCTAAATTGGGGAGCGGGCAGGCTGCCAGAGCCAAAATTGGGAAAGCGGGCCATGGGGGCCGAGGTAAGCATGCTACAAGAGCCAAAGTTGGGAAATAGGCTATAGAAGCCAAATTGGGGAGGCAGGCCATAAAAGCCAAGGGTATTGGGAAGCGGGCTGCAAGAGCCAAAATTATGGGAAGCGGGCCGTGAAGGCTAAATTCTGGGGAGCAGGCTACGAGAGCCGAGTTCTGGGAAGCAGGCTACGAGGGCCAAAGATATCGGGAAACGGGCTGCGAGAGCCGAAATTATGGGAAGCAGGCTGCGGGAGTCAAATTGGGAAGCAGGCTGCAAAGGCCGAAGGTAAGCAGGCTGCACGAGCTGAGGTTACGGGAAGCGGGCCGTGGAGACCGGCTTGGGGAAGCAGGCTATAAAAGCCAAAGGGAAGCAGGCTGCAAGAGCCAAAGTCGGGAAGCAGGCTGCAAGAGCCGGAATTATGGGGAGCAGGCTACGGAAGCCAAATCAGGGAAGCAGGCTACAAGAGCCAAAATTGGGGTGCAAGATGTGAACGCCCAAATCGGGGAAGCAGACTATAGAAGCCGGAGTTGGGAGATTAACGAGCCGCGAGGACAAGAGGTAGGCCATGGGGGCCAAGATTGGGCTCTACAAGCCGGCGCTGGGAAAGTAGGCTTCGCTAGCCGAAATTGAGTTTATTGTATACACATATTTTTATTATTTATTATTATTATATTTTTTATATTATAAATTTTTTATTCAAGCATGCAAGCATTCATCAGCAGACATAACATAAATATAAGTAAGGCATCTCCCTCTATAGGGGATAGGATAGGGACATCGCCCAAAATTCGCAGACACGGTGCGGGCCACGAGGCACAATTGGGGGGTGGTGCACTCGTCAAGAGGATATCGCATGTCTTACATGCATAGCCTAAATTCACGCATTTCACCCGAGGCAATTCTCTGTGGCATGGTAGTGTAAATGTGTGAACAAAGAGCCCTAACCATAGGGATATGCAGGCTTTCCTGGTGACATTCGAGGATCACTCTAGTGCCTACACATTAGTTCCAGGCTTTCGACTTTCGGTAGCTTCACACAGCCCCCATCTGTTTATTTTGGTAGCGGATTTCACCGTTCGGCGCGAGTCTCCTCATGTGTCTCAATGGGGATTCCCGGCTACTAAGATTCGCCCTTATTGTGATTCGCTTCACCATTTCGCGTAAGTCTCCTCATTTGTTTCAGTGGGGATTCCCGGCTACTCGGCTCCGCGTTTCTCTCTCTTTTCTTTTTTTTCTCTCTTTTTTTTCTCTCTTTTTTTGTTTTTTTCTTTGTTTTTTTTTTTGTTTTTACAGTGGGGGTAGGCAGCTTTTTCCTCACGATTACCTTTCACGCGAGTGCAGGAATTCAAGCATCTGTAGAGTGCTAAGAAGAAATTCGGGCAATCCCTATAGTTAAAAGCTATTGAACACGCTACGTGCTAAGTGTGTGAGCGTTGTCTCAGGTTTATTTTGTGAGTTGGGCTTAGCGATTCAGCCATGACTCTTCCCCTTGACGTGTGCACCTGCCATAATAGGGTTCCCTTCGAGCGCGTGCCCTGACGCCCGTGCATCCGGAATCGGGCGGTATTATTTAGCAAGGAAACACGGTCCTAGAAAATTCCAAGGAGGTGTATTATTATATATTAAGCAACCATGCAAACATGGCAATCAAGCATTCTCTTCTTTCTTCTTTTTTTGTTTTGTTGTTTTGTTGTTGTTTTTTGTTGTTTATTTTTCTGTGTTTTATTTTGTTTGTTTTTTTTTGTGGCATAAGAAAATATTGTTGTTACATATAAGTGTAGTGGTAGTAGAGGTATTAGGGAAGCAGACCGCGAACGGCTGAAAGGGTATTGGGGAAGCGGGCTACAGAACCCAAGGGACATTAGGGGAGTGGGCCATACGGGCCGAAATTAGGAAGCGGGCTGCAGGAGCCGAAGTTATAGGAAGCGCGGTGGGACAGATGGATTAACCCTGACAGTGGGCCCCGGCCGAAATGGCCCTGCAGAGGGGCGTTGGGTAGCGGGATGTGAGAGTCGAAGAGACGGGTCTCTTTTGTTCCCTGGCCGGGGAAGGGTCCGGAGCAAAGTGAAAGGTTTATTCTATTGTCCTCTGACCGGGGAAGGATCCGAACCAAAGTGAGAGGTCTATTATTTTTTTTTTTAACTGGGAAGCTGTCGGCTGAGGTGCCAGTGATGAAGTAGCTGTCGGCAAGGAGCCGATGATTATATAGCTGTCGACTCGAAGGTCGATAATGAGGTAGCTATCGGCTTGGGGGCCGATGATTGGACAGCTGTCGGCCCGAAGGCCGATGAAGGGGTAGCCATCGGCCAAGAGCCGATGATGAGGTAGCTGTCGGCTAAGAGCCGATGATGAGGTAGCTGTCGGCTCAAAGGTCGATAATTAAATAGTTGTCGACCCGAAGGCCGATGAAGGGGTAGTTGTGGGCTTGAAGCCCCGATGGCTGAAAGTTGGTCGGTTTAGCGCCCCGTCGGCGGAAGGTCTAATCGGTTTAACGCCCTGTCGGCGGAAGGCTTAGTCGGTTTAACGCTATAATGCCCCGGGTTTTTCGGATCCTCGTTCGTGGTGTGAGCGACGTCACGCGGTTCGGGGAAGAGAGAGCGGGGAAGAGGAAGCGGAGCGCGCGGGGGCTCCTCTTTTTTTTGTTTGTTTGCTTGTTTTGCTGCAACACAGAGATGATAGAGAAGAGAGAAGGGGCCACCACGGGAGATTGCTCCGGCGGGGCGAGCGGGACAAGTATAATATAGCAAGATATGGGGTTCAAACGGCCATAGCGGGAAGTGACTCGCCGCGACCTCGGGGGGACGGGAATGGTGCAAAAATTAAATAACAAGAATTGAAACGGCCATTGGGGAAGTGACTCGCCGCGGCCTCGAGAATATGAGCAGATAATAAGATGACAGAATATGAAGAGAATACAAAGTGCGGGAATTTAAACGGCCATTGGGGAAGTGACTCGCCGCGGCCTCGATGATAGGAGCAGAATATAACAGAATATAAAGAGAATATAAGAACGGAAATTTAAACGGCCATTGGGGAAGTGACTCGCCGCGGCCTCGATGATATAAGCAGAATATAACAAAACATAAAGAGATTATAGGAATAGAAATTTAAACGGCCATTGGGGAAGTGACTCGCCGCGGCCTCGATGATATAAGCAGAATATAACAAAATATAAAGAGAATATAGGAAACAGAAATTTAAACGGCCATTGGAGAAGTGACTCGCCGCGGCCTCGATGACAAGATGTGATCGCCAGGGGCCGAAAGACCCCAAAATAAGAAAGTGATCGCGCCTACCTCAAGAGCGGGAGATGGCGGGTTGCTTCTTCCTCTCCTTCCGGCCGGCCGACGGAGAGGGCTTTCCTCGGGTACCCTTGCAAAACAACGACAAATAAATGACAAGTGGATTAGAAAGATGGAGGTGTAGTATTCAAATCCTTGCGATAAAAATAACGAAATGATGGCAAGACACACACCTGGTTGGTGTTATCTTTTAAACCCCTCTCGGACTCGAGTAGGAGGAAAACGAGATGATGGATGCAAGAAGTATAAGAGAAGAAGCACCCTTGTGAAGGGGGATAGAGGATGCAATATGATGAATGTAAAGAACTATGGAGAAAAAGGGGAAGAAAAGGCTTATTGGATGAGCCGAGGGTGAAATCCGGCGGAGCTCCAGCAGCGTGGGGACGACGTGGAAGCGCGGTGGATGAAGACGACCTTCCTCTTGCGAGCGTGGGCACCCGAGAAGCCGGCAGAACCTCCACCTACAAAAGACCCGACGGGTTAGAAAATGACTCCGTAGCCTCTGGGCTCCAGCAGCCTATCGGATCACTGCTTAGCTCCCCCAGAACTGAGGGGGTGGGGCTCTATTTATAGAGCTCCGGAGGGTGGAGGTGTCCAGGACCCTGGACACCTCCATCAGGGCCGAAATAATATTTTTTTCTATTTATATATATTTTTTTGGAATACTTTTGTGGGGGCGTCCAGGGTCCCGGACGCCTCAAGTAGGTCCACCGAAAGCCGACGACGGCCGCACGCGGTTTGGCACAACGCGTGGTTTTGTGAGCGGCACCTCGTGATTCAGAAATGGGCGCGTCCAGTTGACTGGACGTCTCTATAATTTGGATTTTTTCACACACGACAAACCGTCAATCGGTGGCCGGCATTATTTTTCTTTTGTCTTTTATACCAGGCTTGGCATTATATATTTTTTATATGTTTTTATGGAGGCGTCCAGGGGCCTGGACGCCTCCATTAATATATATATATATATTTATTATTTTTTGTGTTTTTATGCCAACTGGCATCTTACAAATATTTTTTATTATTATTGTTCATGGAGGCGTCCAGGCCCCTGGACGCCTCCATGAATATATATATATTTTTTTATTTTGTTTAGGGCCCTGAGAAAATAATAAAAGAAATTAAAAAGATGGGGGCGTCCTGGGGCCTGGACGCCCCCATTAAAATCGACCCGGGTCCTCGGATCAGGCGTCGGCGGCCGCCCGGTAGACCCCCTTCTTGATTCCGGAACCTCCTGATGCGTCCGACTGGTGTTGATGTCGTCCGAATGCCGTGACGAGACGATTCCGGATGTCGAAAAAGGCAGAAGAAGACCCAAGAAAAGGAAGCACTCGAGCGATTCAAAATGCGTAAGCCGTTGCGGGGCGTTGTATAGTAATATGAGACTTTCTCAAGAGACGTCAGGAATGGCGTGTCTACACGTGGGTCTCGGATCTGGTTTCTCGGAGCGTCCGACTCTGTTGTGTCTGAAATTTTGTTTCGGACATCTTTTGTGTTCGGATCGGCGCGATCCGGAGTCGTTTCGGAGGCCTAGAGGCATTCCGCGGCTTTTTCCGCGTGTGTTTTCCGATTCTCAGCGTGGGTTTTGACTTTCCCTTCGGAAGCTCGTTGCAGGTGAACCGGGCCGTTCACCTGGGCACGAGTGGTACCGTTGCGATCAGCGCGTCGCGAGGATCGAGCAGACGTGATTTTCTATTTTTTTTGGGATTTTTCCGATTTTCCAGATTTTCCTATTTAACCCCCCACCCTCTCTCTTCCTCTCATTTCTCACTCTCACCCTCTCTCTCTTCTCCCACTCTCTCCTCTCACTCTCTCCTCTCCGGTGACCGACGGATCGAGGCGGGGGTGATGCGGGCGAGGAGGACGGCGAGGATGGGTCCACGGTGAAGCTCGGCCGTGAGTTCGTGGAGCGGCGAGGCTTCAACGGCATTTTCTTCGTGGATCGGCGTCCACGGTGCGCGAAATCTTTGGTGGAGGTAGGGTGATGGACCCCTAGCTCGTGCACTTCCTTTCCCGCAAGTTTCGTAGGCTACGGTGAGCCGAGCGGGCCAAATGGGGTGATTTGGGCAAAATCCATGTTTTAGGGTTTGTGGGCCGATCTCCCGTTTCATTGCGTTTTAGGCCGATCCGAGGCCATAGATGCATGCTAGGGGTTGTTGGGGAGCTTCCCCTATGTTTTCTCCTTCATCCGTGGATGATTGGGGCGTGGCGTGGATTTTTGGGTGTTTTCCCGCCGTTTCCGGTTTTCCGAAATGATCGCGGTCCACCAGAAACCGCTATCATCTAGTAGCGGTCCTGGGAGAACCGCTTTCATCCTTCGTGTTTGGGTCGGAAGGCCTTCGAGCGTCGCGGTCGTGCGATAGACCGTTTTCATGTGGTCGCGGTCAGGGGACGACCGCTACCACCTGGTCGCGGTCCTCGGGCGACCGCTACCAGCAGGGTTGCGCGTGGCTAGTAGCGGTCGTGAGGCGACCGTGACAGCCTGGTCGCGGTCATCGGTCGACCGCTACCATCTGGTCGCGGTCACCAGGTGACCACTACCATGTTCTGGTTCCGGTTTGCCCTGTTTTGACCCCCGGTCGACCCGGTTGTGATCTAGTGGTTGACTTTAGGTCTCGTGAGTGTCTCGGACACCCCGTGGAGTTCCGTGACCGTGTCTTTGGGTGTCCAGAGGTTGTCCCACTTACCTCGTTTTGTGTGTCGTGAGCTTAAGGGTCCAGGTGACCTTTTAGCGCTCCGATTGTGTTGTTTTGGTCTCCGGTCGACCCGGTTGGGACCCAGTGGTCGACCTACGGCCCTGTGAGTATCCCGGACACCCCATGGGTTCTATGTCTGTGTTTTTGGGGTGTCGGGAGGGACCGTGTTGCCTCGATTAGCGTGCCCATAGGTGTGGTGGGTCCGGGTGACCCCACGTGTTCCGGGCTTTCGTGTTACGCTCAATCGAGTCACCGTGTATCGGTGTGTGTGCGGTGGGGTCTCCCCCGCATGTCGTGGGTTTCCTATGGAAGGCGATTCCCATGTGGGCCATGTGCTTGGCCTTGGACTGCGAGTCCAGTTATCCAGCCTGGGGCTGGAGGTTTCCCGCTTGCTTCAAGATGGGAAATCGACATGGCGGCTTGTATGCTGCCCTGGGAATCATGCTTCTGTGTTTTCCCTGTGGCCCGTGTGGGTGGCCTTAGTCCCTTGTGTTCCCTTCCCGAGGGAGTGGTCTTGGCGACTCGTGAGTTGTCTCGGTACTGGTGCTACCGTGGTTTTAGACCTAGAGATTGGACTAGATTGACGGCCTTGTGCTGTTGCGTACAACGGTCTTGACCCCGAGTCTTGTGACTCAAGGACCGTTGGGTGTAGTGCGTCTAGAGGACTGCCCAGAGTCCAGTGGCTTAGTGCCACTTGAGTTTTCTCGACTCTCGCGCAGGGTGCGTGCGTGGCTGAGGACTGCGAGTCCTGTTTCTTCTTCGACTGTGGTCACCGTGCGACGGGGCCGGTACGTGGGGTGGTCCCCGTACGTCGTCGGATTCGGACGTTATTTTCCGTTGACTTGAGAGTCTACTCCTTTAGTGACCCTCCACTAGTCGTAGCCTGCTTACACGCGAGTGGTCCCACCTGGGAGTAGGTGGAGAGGCTTACCCTTTGAGACGGATTGTGGACCGGTCACCGTCGGGCCCCTCGTCGGTAGCCAGAGTCCGGCTACGGGGGAAAATCGGTCAGAGGAACAGACCTAGTGACGCGTGGTCTGTGTGTGCACACGTGGTTGGGGGCGGTTGGACCCACGTCGACGGGCGTGACCCCAGCTAGTTACTTGTTTGTGGTTACTTGTACGGTGTTCGCGCCTCGGGTAGGACCTACCACGTCAGGCGGTTCACCTGCGGTGCGGTGTAAGACGTCAGGGGACGCTACCGGCTGTGCTTCTAGTGGGTGGTACTCCTGTCGAGTACGGAGTGACAGACTGTCAGTCTCTGTGTCTTTGACCTTCGGGTTTCGGTCGTGTTGACCGTTGAGTTTCGGTTGGTTCGCCGTGACGCGTGTGTTGGTTTTCGTGTCATGAGATTAGTGCTAGTGGCTTTACCGAGGTTGGGTCTTGTTGTGCGGTACCCGCGATCGGATGGTCGGGGTTGCACCTTGGACAGCGTGTCCAGGTTGGCTGTCCGGGGGACAGGCCTCTACGGCGTGGTTGCCGTGTGTTCTTACTTCGGTAGGTGGTACTAGCGTGGTTCGGTAGCTTCGACTGCGTGATCGAGGTGTGCCTTCTGGCAGTAGGAGTAGCTGTAGTGCCGAGTTTTTGACCGGCCACCAGTTTGCTGTTCCTGCTGTAGTTGTAGCTCTCCTTTCCGCTACCATCGTTGTTTCCGGTTGGGGTTCCGCGGGATCCCTGCTGAGTCTCTGTTTTGGAGACTTATTCCCTGCTTTCAGGTGTAGCGGTTCTTCCTCGAGGTTCGAGGGTGCGGAGCGGAGGTTCTCTGTTGCCAGCTTGCCGGGCCGAGTGTTCACTTGGCATGTGGTACGTTTTACTGCTTTAGACTGTACTTTCTGTTGGACTGGACTCTGTTGTAGCTGTTGTTGTTCTTTCTTTCAGCTTGTTGTTGTTGGTTGTTCTGCTTTATTTCCTATTTCTTTGTGCCTCCACACTCCTTTTAGCCCTTTCGAGCCCTCCCGGCTAGTGGGCGGCGGTGCGAGTCTCGGGTTATCGGGCCTTCCCGATAATCAGATTCTCGGGTCGTTACAAACGCCCCGTCGGCGGAGGGTTTAGTAGGTTTAACGCCCCGTCAGCGGAGGGTTTAGTCGGTTTAACGCCCCGTCGGCGGAAGGTCTAGTCGGTTTAACGCCCTGTCGGCGGAAGGTCTAGTCGGTTTAACGCCCCGTCGACGAAAGGTCTAGTCGGTTTAACGCCCCGTCGGCGGAAGGTTTAGTCAGTTTAACGCCCCGTCGGCGGAAGGTCTAGTCGGTTTAACGCCCCGTCGGCGGAAGGTCTAGTCGGTTTAACACCCCGTCGGCGGAAGGTCTAGTCGGTTTAACGCCCCGTCGGCGAAAGGTCTAGTCGGTTTAACGCCCCGTCGGCGGAAGGTTTAGTCGGTTTAACGCCCCGTCGGCGGAAGGTCTAGTCAGTTTAAAGCCCCGATGGCTGAGTATCTGTCGGCTTGAAGCCCCGATGGCTGAATATCTGTCAGCTTGAAGCCCCGATGGCCGAATATATATATATATATATATATATATATATATTTGGTTTAACGCCCCGTCGGCAGAATATTTTCCGGTTTAACGCCCCGTTGGCGGAATATCTATCGGCTTGAAGCCCCGATGGCTGAATATTTTTTCGGTTTAACGCCCCGATGGCTGTTCTTTCTCTTCTTCTCTTCTTCTCTTCTTCTTTTATGGTCATGCAGGTGCAAAGACCGCGCCTGCCTCGTGACTCTCTTTTTTTTCTTCTCTTCTTCTTTTGTAGAGAGGCAGGTGCAGAGACCATGTTCGCCCCGTGATTGTTCTTTCTCTTCTTCTCTTCTTCTTTTATGGAGAGGCAGGTGCAGGGACCATGTTCGCCCCGTGATTGTTCTTTCTCTTCTTCTTTTATGGAGAGGCGGGTGCAGAGACCTTGTTCGCCCCGTGATCATTTCTTTCTTTTCTTCTCTTCTTCTTTTGTGTAGAGAGGCGAGTGCGAAGACCGTGTCTGCCTCGTGACTCTTCTTCTATTCTTCTTTTATGGAGAGGCAGGTGCGGGGACCATGTTCGCCTCATGTCTCTTTTTTTCTCTTCTATTCTTCTTTTGTAGAGAGGCAGGTGCAGAGACCATATTTGCCTCATGATTGCTCTTTCTCTTCTTCACTTCCTTTTTTATGGAGAGGCAGGTGCAGGGACCATGTTCGCCTCATGTCTCTTTTTCTATTCTATTCTTCTCTTCTTCTTTTGTGTAGAGAGGTGGGTGCATGGACCATGTTCGCCTCATGTCTCTTTTTTTCTCTTCTATTCTTCTCTTGTAGAGGGCAGGTGCAAGGACCATGTTCGCCTCATGTGCATTCTTTCTTTCCTTCTCTTCTTTTGTGTGATGAGGCGGGCTCGAAGACCACGTCTGCCTCATGTGTCTTCTTTTGGTTCTGTTCTTCTTCTTTTATGTGAAGAGGCGGGTTCAGGGACCATGTCTGCCTCATGTGTCTCTTCTTCCTTTTCTTCTCTTCTTTTGCGTGATGAGGCGGGCTCGAAGACCACGTCTGCCTTATGTGTCTTTTCTTCTTTTTCTTCTTTTCTTTTGTGTGATGAGGCGAGCTTGAAGACCACGTCTGCCTCATGTGTATTCTTTTTCTTTACTCTGCTCTTTTTTTCTCTTAATGTGCCCCAGGTTGGGGCGTAGCTTCATTTGGTGTGCATCCCCCCTGAGGGGGGTGTGTTTTGCCTCTTCACTTCTGTGCCCCCAGGCGGGGTGTATTTTTTTGCTTCTATGTCCCCAGACCAGGGTGTGTTTTTTTAATGCCCCCAATGCGGGGTGTAGCTCTCTTCAAATGCCCCCATGGTGGGGTATACTCTTCACGGCTTCTATGCCCCCAGGTGGGATATGTCTCTTCTTCAAATACCCCTGAGCCAGGGTGGACTTCTCTTCATATGCCCCTGAGCCGGGCGTGTTCTTTATAGTTTTTAGGCCCTCGAGGCGAGGTATGTTTCTTCTTCATATGCCCCTGGTACGGGGCGTAGCTCTCTTCAAATGCCCCCGGGACGGGGGTATATCTTTTGCTTCTTATGCCCCCCTGAGGCCGAGGTGTGTCTTTTGCTCTTTACGCCCCCTTGAGGCGGGGGTGTATCTCTTTACGGCTTCTGTGCCCCCGAAGCAGGGTATGTTGTTTCTTCAAATGCCGCTTGGGCGGAGTATATCTTTCTTCTCATGCTCCCGGATCGGGATGTATGTCTCTTTGTTTCTGTGCCCCGGGTCGGGGTAGATGCTTCTGCTTCTTATGCGCCAAGGGCGGAGTGTATTTTTGTGCCCCCAGGCTGGGGTAGGTGCTTCTGCTTCTTATGCACCAAGGGCGGAGTGTGTCTCTTTCTGTGCCCCTAGGCTGGGGTACATTCTTCATGTTTCTTATACCCTTTTCGCATGGCGTATTCTCTTGCTTCTTATGTCCTTGGATCGGGGAGTATGTTTCTTCTTCTGACGCCCCTAGGTCGGGGTATATTCTTTCTTCATGTGCTCCCAGGTCGGGATGTATGTCTCTTTACTTCTTTACACCCCCGGGTGGAGGTGTACTCTGTCTCTTTGCTTCCGCGTCCCCCAGGCGAGGTATGTTTCTTCTTCCAATGCCCTTGAGCCGGCGCATATTCTTTATGGCTTCTATGCCCCCCTAGCGGGGTATATTTCTTCTTCAAATATCCCTAAGACGGGATGTATTCTACTCTTTCTTATGCTCCCGAGGCGGGATGTATCTTTTTCAAATACCCCTAAGCCGGGGCGTGTTCTTTATGGCTTCCATGCCCCCTGGCGGGGTATGTTTCTTCGTCAAATACCCCTAGGCCGGGGTGGACTTCTCTTCATATGCCCCTGAGTCAGGGCATCCTCTTTTATAGCTTCTAGGCCCTCGAGGCGAGGTATGCTTCTTCTTCAAAAAACCCTAGGCCGGGGCGTATTCTTTATGGCTTCTATGTCCCCTGGCGGGGTATGCTTCTTCTTCAAATACCCCTAGGCCGGGGTGAATTCTTTTGTTCTTCCCAGACACACCGAGGGGAATGTTTGCTTCTTATGCTCCCAAGGTGGGGTGTATTGCTACTTTTGATGCCCCCAAGGTGGGGCGTATTGCTGCTTCTGATGCCCCAGAGCGAGGTATCTCCCTTTTTTTATATGCCCCCGGCACGGGGTGTATTCTGCTTCTAGTGCCCCCAGAGTGGAGTGTATTGCCGCTTTTGATGCGGGGTGTGGTTCTTGCTTTTTATGCACCCGAGGCGGGGTGAATTCTTCTTCTTTGTTTACGTGCCCCCATATCGGGGTGTATTCCTCTCTTCATATGCTTCCCTAAGCCGGGGGATGTTGTTTGTTCTGCTTCAGATGTCCCCCCCCCCCGGGGGGGGGGGGGGGGGGGGGTGCATGTTGCTTCATGGACTCCGAGCCTGGGGTATGCTCCTTCAAAGGTCCCTAAGCCGGGGTGGATTCTCTTTTATTCTCATGCTCCCAAGGCAGGATGTAGCTTCTTCAAGTACCCCTAAACCGGAGCGTATTCTTTATGGCTTCTATGTCCCCTGGCGGGGCATGCTTCTTCTTCAAATACCCCTAGGCCGGGGTGGACTTCTCTTCATATGCCCCTGAGTCGGGGCGTGTTCTTTATAGCTTCTAGGCCCTCGAGGCGAGGTATGCTTCTTCTTCAAATACCCCCGAGACGGGGGTGTGTTTCTTGGCTTCATATGCCCCGGACGTGGGGTATATCTTTTGTTTCTTATGCTCCCGAGCCGGGATGTGGCTTCTTGGCCTCATGTGCTGCCGAGGCGAGGGGTATGTCGCTTTACGTGCCCCCGGGGGGAATGCATTTTGCCTCCGTTGCCCCGTGGCGGGGTATATCTCTTGGCTTCTTACGCCCCCCAAGGTGGGGTGTGTTTTCTTCTTGTGCCCCCGGGGTGGGGTATATCTTTCGCTTCTTATGCCCCCCCCTTGAGGCGGGGTGAAGTCTTTGCTTCAAATGCCCCTAAATCGGGGTATAGTTTTGTCTCATATGCCCCTGGAGCAGGGGTGTATTTCTCTTCATGTGCCCCTGGGAATGGGGTGTATTTTTGTTGCTTGTTGTGCCCCCAGAGGGAGGTGCCTTTCTCTTCACGTGCGCCGGGCACCGGGTGTATCTTTGCTTTTTTTATATGCCCCCGAGGGGGGATTCTTCTTCTTCTGCCCCGACATGCTGGGGAATGTCTGCTTCTTGTGCCCCCAAAGTGGGGTGGATTCTCGACGGCTCCTGCGCCCCCCGTTGGTGGGATGTATGCTTCTTCTTCAGATTCTCCTAAGGCGGGGTGTATTCTTTGTTGCTTCATGTACCCCCAAGTCGGGGTGGATTCTCTTCATGTGCCCCCATGGCGGGGTGTACTCTCTTTATGTGTCCCCAGGAGTGGGGTGTGGTTTGCTTCCTGTGCACCCAAGCAGGGTGTATCGCTGCTTGCAATGTCCCCCGAGGCGGGGTATCCTTCTTCTTCAAATACCCCTAAGCCGGGGCGTATTCTTCATGACTTCTGTGCCCCCTGGCGGGGTATGTTTCTTCTTCAAATGCCCCTAAGCCAGGGTGTGTTCTTATGCTTTTTTTTTTGCGCCCCTCAGGGCGAGGCGTATTCCTCTCCATATGCCCCTAGCATGGGGTGTGCTTTTTTTTCTTATGCCCCCAGGCCGGGGTACGTTCCTTCTTCATATACCCTAAGGCAGGGTGAGTTTCTCTTTTTGTGTGTCCTCAGGCCGGGGTGAATTCTTTTCTTCTTATGTCCCCATGGTGGGGTATGTCTTTTGCTTCAGGTGCCCCCATATCGGGGTATATTTCCCCTTCAAATGCCCCTAAGCCGGGGTGCAGCTCTATTTCTTCTTACGTCCCCAGGTCGGGGCGGATTCTCCTTCAAATGCCCCGAAGCCGGGGTGTAGCTTTTGCTTTGTGTGCCCCTCAGTCGGGGCGGATTCTCTTCATGTGGCCCTGGGAATGGGGTGTATTTCTTTTTTGCCTCCTATGCCCCCGTAGCAGGGTATATATCTTCTTCTCATCCCCCATGGCGGGGTATGTGCATGCTCTCTTCGGGAGTGGTGGCCATGCTTGGCCTCATTGTTGTAAAGCATTCCCCACAGCGGGCAACCATTCACCAAGCTACAATTGTGGCTCGCTGGGTCTTTTAACAACCACTCGGGGGCCGTTTTGTGCCGGATGGAGGCAGCAGGAAGGAGGAACGAGCGGGGTCATTACACCGCGGGCTCGGGACCTCCTAGAGTCGGGCGGGATGCCAGGTTTCTTCTTGCTCTTTCAGTCGGCGATTGTTGGCCAACTTTTCTTCCTTTCTCCTTTATTTCTCCCCTTTTTTGTATGATTGACCAGGGTGGAGGTGCAGGAGAGCGCTCACCCCCTCAGGGAGGGGATGAGTGGTTTGCTCCACCGCATCAACCCCACAGTGATAATCTTTGTTCAGCACGGGTCTCGACGGACGTGGCCGTACAACCCTCTCTTGCCAATTCTTTCTCTTCTTTTTTTTGCTTCTTTCGTTTCTCTCTTTTTTTTCTTTTTTTCTTTTCTTCTCTTTCTTCTTGAGGGAAACGGGAGGCTTGATTTCCCCTCCCTTCTCTTCTCTTTCTCTTCTTCTTTTTTTATAACAGCCCCCATGATTCCTGGAAGCTACATATGCTTCGAAGCAGCGTCCTCGAGGCCGCGAAGGCAGCTGCATCGAGCCTGGATTTTCTCCCCATAGGGCTGGCGAAGACAGCACCTGCAATTCATCAAAGCAGGCAAACATCGTTTATTAGGGGGCCATGAGGCCCTGAATCCCGGCGAAGAGATGAAGGGTAGTTTAAGTCCCACCGGGCGTGCCAGAATTGTGGACGCACTAAAATTCGCTTATTCAGGTAGTTCGTCTGTTAAGTGCGTGGGCGTGCCAGTCACCGAAGTGACAATTTGTTCGGGCTCCGAAGAGCCCATGGTGCGCTCGATCTGACTCGGTCAGACAATTGTGTGGTTCGTGTCGGGACAAAAACCCGCCGTGCCATAAAGGTCACGACGTCATTTACATCCCCCATACAAGGGAACACCCTTGATTAATCACCGAGATTCAGGGCCTCATGGCCAAGAAATTAATTGCACGAAAGGTCTATTAGGAAGCATCGAAACCCCCGTATGAGGGTAAGAAGAAAACATTCGCGATCATGTCGGTCGTGTACTGACCATTTAGTGTTCGGACGAATGTCCGACTCGAGAAAATCGCGGTTGTCGCGAGAAAACCGGAGCATATGTATGCCAGGATATGGCAAATTTATTGTTCAGAGGAACGGAAGACATTCGGCTAAGCCTCGGTTGGAGCGATCAAAAACCAGTAAATCTGTTGGCCCGGTGCAAGAGCAAGCTGCGACCTTACTGTGGTGGGCCCCCCGCAGTCGAAACAAGACTTGCATGAGCGTCATTAATATTTCCGGTGCCAAGGGGCAACGAGGGAATATCCCTTGAATCGGCTGGGAAGCCCTATGTCTAGGGAAGCAGATGTTCGAAACGTGTCGATCATTTGGGAGACCGTTTAATATTCGGACGGGTGTCCGGCTTGAGAATATCGTAATCGCCGCAGAAGGACCTAGAACATATGTATGCCGGGACATGGCAAACATATTATTCCGAGACTCTGAAAACATTCGGTTAAATCTCGGTTAGTATAGCAGGAAACCAATGAGTTTGTTGGCCCGGTGCAAGATCGAGTCAGGACCATGCCGGGGGCGCCTCCCGCGGTCCCAACGGGGCTTGCGTGGGCATCATTGATGTTCTCGGTGCCGGAGGGCAGCGAGGAAGAGTCCCGGGACTAGATTCCAAAACTGAAAACGTGTTCAAAGGGAGCGGGCTATAGGCCAAGGATATGGGTCAGACAGTGACCATAATCGGGACGGGCCCGAGGTCTAAGCGTGGCCCACGGAGGCCTTATCGATATTCCCATGCAAAGAGTCCAGGGATGACGGGAGCCATCTCGTTCTATCCCGCTTTTGTCGGTCACTCACGGACCTTTTCATGTTCGGACAAGGGTCCGTATTGGAGGTGCGACGTAGACAGAAGCAACCCCGTACAAATGTATGTCGGGTTTACGGCAATTTCAATGAAAGGACGGGAACGAATCCCAGTAGAATGAATCCGATTTGACGAGCTATCGGCCCAGAGCAATGCCGGGCCACGACCACGTTGGGGTGGGAGTCGTCGGCCATGTTGGTCGCTCACGGGTCTTTTCATGTTCAGACACGGGTCCATAGTAGAAACGCGGCGAGAATCGAGGTGAACCCGTTCAAATGTCTACCGAACACGCGGCAATTCTAGTGGCGGCTCGAAAGGGATCCGGCCCGAGAAACGAGTCCGGTTTAGTCGGAATGTCGGCCCGGGGCTAGGTCGGGTCATGGCCATTTCGGGATAATTCCCAAGACTCACGCCCAACCCGCAAGGGCGGCATCATTGTTCCTTCGGCACCGGGTCACGGGAGAGACGGGGCTGCGATATAGATTTCACCATCTTCTTTATCTGGGATTTTTAGTCATAAGATTTGGTGCTGTTTATTCCCCTTTATATATTTGTTCTGGATGATTTTTGTTTTATTTTTTTTATTTTTTTTATTATTATGTTCTTCTTTTCTACTATTATTATTACTATTTCACATTTTTTGTTTATTTCTTATGTATATTCAGATTTATTTGTTTATCATAATTTTTATTAATTTCTTATTATGATTATCATTATTATTATCATTATATACATTTTTGGAGAGAGAGTGGGTAGCTAGAGGGCTAAAAGGGGTGTACCGCTGAAGGGCTGAGGGAGTGTGCCGCTGAAGGGCTAAAAGGGTGTACCGCTGAAGGGCTGAAGGAGTGTGCCGCTAAAGGGCTAAAAGGGTGTACCGCTGAAGGGCTGAGGAGTGTGCCGCTGAAGGGCCAAAAGGGTGTACCGCTGAAGGGCTGAGGGAGTGTGCCGCTGAAGGGCCAATAGGGTGTACCGCTGAAGGGCTGAGGGAGTGTGCCACTGAAGGGCCAATAGGGTGTGGAGAGGGGGATTTCTGTAGCCCACCCAAAGAGCAGCCCAACAAGACCCAACAGGGTCCAACGAGGCAAGCTCACCCGAGTGATAGCCCACGGGGCCCACTCAGGAAAGAAAAGCCCAATGAACAAACACTCGAGGAACCAACTCTCCCCGGTGGCCCCTAGGCTCGGAGGGCCCGAGTGATGGTCAGGTCACAAGGTGGGTCCGGTCCAAGCCGTTTCTCCGCCCGGGAGAGACAGGCGTTAGCCGACCTATCCGACCCCTCTTTCACCGAGCTATGCTCATCGCCCGGACAGGGCTGACGTTTCAGGAGCTCGGCCAGACCAGACATTACCCGTTCGTACTGCCGTTAAGAGTCCCCAACGGACAGGGGAATCAAGAAGCCGCCGGACTTCAAGGCGATAACGCTCCCACAATAAAGGCCATGAAAGCCCACATTGAGGACGTAACTCTCGCCGGAGACCCCTCAGCTCACAGGACTCCTGAAGGTGGCATACTATTTAAACCAGGGCTACCCTCCGGTGGAAGGTAAGAAGAAGAAAAAGGAAGCCATTAAGGCACTCACACTCGAAACTCCTGAGCAATCTGCTTCACCCCTTTGGTGGAGAGGAATCTCGCGCACCAGCTTTTCTCCTCCCCATCATTGCTTCCACCGCAGACCTCAGCAGCTTCCTCCAGAGGTTCCCGCCTCACGTCTGCAACAAAGAAAGAA
Source organism: Amorphophallus konjac (assembly GCA_022559845.1). Classification (NCBI taxonomy): domain Eukaryota; kingdom Viridiplantae; phylum Streptophyta; class Magnoliopsida; order Alismatales; family Araceae; genus Amorphophallus; species Amorphophallus konjac. The sequence continues at coordinate 594,392,415 of CM040121.1, forward strand.
GACCCGCTCAGGAGAAGAAATGTAACTACCACCCCAGGAGAAGAACCTCGAGAGCGGTACCTGTCGACGTCAACCGCGTAAGCAAACACCGTTCGATGTTCTCCGGCGTCACCAGCTCCTCGGTCGATTGGCGGTTATCCAGCAGACCGGCGGCCTGCCGCTCCACGTGGGGAGGAAACTCCTCCTGGCGAGGAGGAAGATTCGGATGAAAATTGGGCGAGACTAGGCATCTCCAAAACTCATCCGTCGCATCCGCCTTCACCCAGAAGAATTGGGTCTTCCACCCCTTGTGCGAGGAGTCCTTCGCAGCGAGGGAGATGCAACTCCTGTTCCTCCTCGCCTGGATAAAGTGGAAGCCCTTCTCCGCCGACGGATGCGCCTTCAACTCGAAAAAATAATGAAAGAGGTCCAAGGAAGGAAAAATGTCGTGCTGACGACAGAGAATCCGAAAGGCGGAGAGGAGGAGATACGAGTTGGCCACCAACTGAATAGGCACCAACTGAAAAAACTCGAGAAGCTGGAGTACAAGGGGCTCGAAGGGGAGGCAGAACCCGCTCTTCCAAGCCAGAAGGAAAGTGCAAATGTGCCCCGTACGGCTGTCCAGACTCGTCTCATACGGGGCGGCGGCAGCGAAGCTATACCTGAGAGGCAAGCGAAAGCGATGCTCCAGCTTCCTCACCTCGGCCTCCCCCAACTCACTACAGTTGGGGATGGGCTCCCGCCTCACCTGTCCGATTTCCAAAGGCAGACCAGCCATCGAGCCGGAAGATGATCCCTCGCACGAGCTCGAAGACTCCGGAGGGGAAGGAAGTTGCCGGACCGCCTCCGCGGTTATCCTCGCCAACTCCTCAAACGCCGCCGCAAGACTTCGCGCCTCCACTGTGCCCTCACGGCGCATCAAGGAGCCCCAAAAGCAAAGAAACTAAGGAAAGCCCAAACCCCTGGGAAGCCTAGAACGACGAACAGCACCCAACGCCTATAAAACCCTGGAGGAAGGCGGCGCGTCGTTCCGTGCTCCGAGAAAAGGGGGGGGCCCTTCATTTCAAATCCGTCAGGATCATCATTACGGGCCCAGGCGACCACTACACGTGGCTCCACAACGCCAACAGAATTTCACCCACCTGAGCCACGCCGGTCCAAAGCCTCAAAAACTACTCGACCGAGCCTCCATGGCTCGGGAGTAGGAGGGGGACAAGTGGAGAGGGGGATTTCTGTAGCCCACCCAAAGAGCAGCCCAACAAGACCTAATAGGGTCCAACGAGGTAAGCTCACCCGAGTGATAGCCCACGGGACCCACTCAGGAAAGAAAAGCCCAATGAACAAACACTCGAGGAACCAACTCTCCCCGACGGCCCCTAGGCTCGGAGGGCCCGAGTGATGGTCAGGTCACAAGGTGGGTCCGGTCCAAGCCGTTTCCCCGCCCGGGAGAGACAGGCGTTAGCCGACCTATCCGACCCCTCTTTCACCGAGCTATGCTCATCGCTCGGACAGGGCTGGCGTTTCAGGAGCTCGGTCAGACCAGACATTATCCGTTCGTACTGCCGTTAAGAGTCCCCAACGGACAGGGGAATCAAGAAGCCGCCGGACTTCAAGGCGATAACGCTCCCACGATAAAGGCCATGAAAGCCCACGTTGAGGATGTTGTGTAGTGGACAGCGGATCTAGAGGGGAGGGGTGAATAGATCTGCCCCACTTTTCGTAATACGGCCCTCTAAACAGCTAGTTAAAATGAATTGCAGCAGAATAGAAACTAGCTTCCAAGTACGCTATGATTCACTTAGCAAGATAAGTAAGATATATAATAATTCGATCCTAAGCATGCATCTAGAACGAATCAATCACACAGGCAAACCACACTAGACAGGATTTTAAGGTGGTTCGGACTGAATCCTCAGCCCTACGTCCACCCCTCACCAAAACCCGGTGAGGCTTCACTTGTGCAGCGCACAGAACCGTAAATCGGAAACCACCGATTGCCTTCCTACTCACCACCTGGTAGGGATGTCAACCGCAAATTGGAACAACCTCCAATTTCCTTCCTACTAACCACCGGTAGGGATGAATCACACTTTCAATGTGAAATATCAAAATTTAGAAATGCTCAAAGCATATTCTATGTTGATTTCAATCCCAAAATACATGAAATTGATGAGGACATGAATATCTTGACTTATGAACATGTTTCATTGGTCTAACACTTCATTTTTGCAGGTATAGGTGTTTCCGGTCGACCTACACACCTTGGCCGGTCGACCAGATTTGCCAGAGCCTAAGAATTCCACGTTTTACAGATTTCGGTCGACCGCCCCTACTTTTCCGGTCGACCGGTTTTCCCAGAACCGAAATGATGACGTTGTTACAGGTTTCGGTCGACCGCCCCCAGGCGTCGATCGACCGGTTTTTCCAGAGCTGAAAAGTTCCGGTTGTAGCAGGTTCCGGTCGACCGGCCCATGAATTCCGGTCGACCGCCAGCCCCGATGCAGCCTTGTTTGACTTCGAAATCAACCTCGTGGCTAGCCCCAAGGATCTGTTGCATGATGACAGATGAAACAGATGAAGGCTCTCCCCCTCAACAAGGACTCCCATGTCCACAACCTCAACAAGGACTCACAACAAGAATTCTCCCCCTTTGCCAACAGCAAAAAGGAGCAATAAAGTGAAATATCTGTGAGACCAGAGCGGAAAGGAGTGAAGAGCAAGCCATTATATGCAAACCTGAAGCAGATTGTGAGCAACATGTATGGTTCAAAGCTAATGAAATCCGAATTCATCAACAGAGTTCGAAAAGCAGCTACATCCAAGATTTAATAGAAATGAACCAAAAAGGCATATCATGGCAGTGCTTAACCGTCCCTTGTCTTATATATCCATATTCAATAACTAGAAAGGGAATAACACAAGAACTCGTATTGAGGCTAAACAATCATGACTAGAGCATGGAATTGTATGATTGAGGCAAGAGGTTTCATATTTTGATTTTCAATATCTGTAGTATATGAAGGCACATGACTCATATTTTACGAGCAGTCAAGTCTAGTACATGCCTCCTAGCCGTAAGAATACACGTTGTTTAGACGCCAATATCCCTAGGTATTTGGCAAGACTGACTGTAATGCTTCAGAATGAACAGAGATAGCAGAGTCACGTCATGACATATCCGATCTCATTTCTATGATGAGAAGATATATTTCTCAGCAATTATGCTAGTGCTCTGCCTAGAGTCTAAATATAAGTAAGACAGAGATAATAGAGGCACATCATGACATATCATTCGTCACTTGATGTGATGACGTGACATATTTCTCCGTGCAACAATATCATTACTCTGCAAATAGATTTTCAAGAAGTCCAGCTCATCAAGATGTTTAAAAACAATACTAAGCTCTAGAGTATCACCAAGATTGTCATGAAGTCTGGATTTTCAGATATCAGGATAGTCATTCAAAGCATAATATGCAATCTTTAGTTAAGGTCTATTAAAACCATAGAACATAGATGATTTCAAAACGAATGTTTCAGAGCTGCAAGGAAATCATTAAATCTGAACCATTTTCATTGATTGGACAATCATGAGGGCATATAATAGAAAGCTCTTACACCATATATTTGACAATCTCAGGAGCTCAAACCAGACAATAAGCCAAGAAGTAGATTGCAAGAGGTTAAGAGAATCAGTAAAACTCCCCCTAAAGATATGCAATGGATGCGCGAAGGAGTTATATTTGCAATCAAGTTGAATGATAAATGAGGTTGGCCTAGTCACTCATGAAGGTGCCAGAAATGAAATGTATGACCCAACCCATGGTTGTACACTTATTAAATGCAACAGAATGAAGATGAAATATATGCATGAATGCTGCACAAGGACAACTCCCCCTTACTATATGGCCTATATGCGACATTGACGCATGGTACTTGGCGGAGGTGAAACCTCACGCACATTGAGTGCTTCGTGACAAGCATAACTTACCCTTCCATACATCAACATTTGATATACCATGGCCATATGAGAATGATGCTACACAAACCATACAATGCATTATGAACATGAACTCAATTCATTATTATGCAACTACATGCAATGCGACACCATATGCAAAAAGATATATTGACATATAAACAATGCATGAATGCAAAACACACAACTAATTGAACAGGATTATCAATTCAAATTCTTATTGGCCTGAGGTCGGCAAAGACCAAGCTCCCTTCTTAGTGTTGAAAACCTGTCATTACACAAGGGTTTGGTAAAGATATCAGCAATCCGATTCAATGTATCAACAAAATGCAGTTCAAAATTTTTCTTACCGACCTCATCTCTAATGAAGTGATGCCTAATCTCAATATGCTTAGTCCTAGAGTGCTGGACTGGATTTTTGGCAAGGTTGATAGCACTAGTGTTATCACACAGAATCGGGACACAACCAAGATCCACCAAGTAGTCTTGGAGTTGGTGTTTAATCCACAACACTTGGGTGCCACAGCTCCCCGCAGCAACATATTCTGCCTCCGCGGTTGAGAGGGCAACCTAGTGTTATTTCTTGGAGGCCCAAGAAACTAAACACCCGCCTAGAAACTGGCAATAGCCACTAGTACTCTTACGATCCAGCTTGCATCCAGCGTAATCCGCATCAGAATAAGATATAAGAGATAAATCACATGATGACGGATACCACAATCCCAAATCTTGAGTGCCGGCAAGATATCGAAGGATACGTTTGACGGCAGTCAAATGTGATTCTCTAGGACTAGCTTGAAATCTAGCACAAAGGTAAACACTAAACTGGATATCTGGTCGAGATGCAGTCAAGTAAAGCAAAGAGCCAATCATACCTCTATAGACCTTTGCATCCACCAATTTACCATTTTCATCCGAATCTAGTGAAGTTGAGGTGCTCATAGGAGTTGCAATGATTTTGCTGTTTGCCATGTCAAATCTTTTCAATAGCTCTTTAATGTATTTGGCTTGATTTATGAAGCACCCATCGTCTCCTTGGTTGACCTGCAAACCGAGAAAGAATTGAAGTTCTCCCATTAGGCTCATCTCAAATTCGCTAGTCATGAGGTTAGCAAATTCCTCACACATTTCAGATTTTGTAGAACCAAACACAATATCATCAACATAAATTTGAACAATCAAGATGTTCTTACCTTGCTTCTTGGTGAAGAGTGTTTGATCTACCTTACCTCGTGTGTACCCTTTTTCAATGAGGAATGAGCTTAGCCTTTCATACCAAGCTCTTGGTGCTTGCTTAAGTCCATAAAGCGCCCTGTCTAGCTTGTATACAAAATCTGCATTGTTAGAGTTCTCAAAGCCAGGGGGCTGCTCAACATAGACTTCTTCTTTGATCAAGCCATTCAAGAAAGCACTTTTAACATCCATTTGATAAAGCTTTATTCTAAGGGAGCATGCAAAGGCAAGTAAAATTCTGATGGCTTCGAGTCTAGCAATTGGGGCGTAAGATTCATCAAAGTCGACCCCAAACTCTTGATTATACCCTTGAGCCACCAATCTAGCTTTATTTCTGATTATCTTGTCTTCCTCACTTAATTTGTTCCTAAAAACCCATTTAGTGCCTATGACAGATTGTGATGATGGTCTAGGAACAAGATGCCAAACTTTGTTTCTCTCAAACTGGTTTAACTCTTCTTGCATGGAATTTATCTAGTTTTCATCTTTTAAAGCATCATCAATATTTTTGGGTTCATGCTGCGAGACAAGAGCAAGTTGATCTAATTCTTCCATAATTTTAAAATGTGACCTTGTTTTAGGTGGGTCATTCAAGCTGCCAAGGACATTCTCCAAGGGATGATCCTTATGAGTTCTAATGTTTGTAGAATCGTTACCTTCTCCTGGAGCTTGATCCCTTGCATTGCTTGATTCAGCTAGGTCACCGTCTTCTTTTATTTCTTCTTGTGGAGAATCACTCTTGTCCTTCATGCTTAGGAATTCCTCATCTTCATCATTTTTCCTGCAAGAGTTATCATTGTTAGAATCATGATATTCATCAAAGGAAACATGAGGTGATTCTTCCACAGTTTGACTTTTAATATTATAAATTCTATAAGCCCTAGACCTATCAGAATATCCAAGAAATATACCTTCATCGCTCTTGGGCTCGAATTTATCTAAATCTCTTTTGTCATTATTGTGAATGAAGCATTTTGATCCAAAAACTTTCATATGATGCAGAGATGGCATTTTACCTTTGAGCAACTCATAGGGAGTCTTTTTGGTGTGAGACCTTACCATTGACCGGTTGATAATGTAACACGCCGTATTTACCGTTTCGGCCCAAAACTTCCTTGGAAGTTGCCGTTCGGCAAGCATTGTCCTCGCCATCTCTATGAGTGTTCGATTCCTTCTTTCAACAATCCCATTTTGCTCGGGGGTTCTTGGTGAAGAGAATCGGTGTGAAATACCTTCTGACCTGCAAAGATTATAGAAATCAGTGTTCTCAAATTCACTACCATGATCAGATTGAATGTTGGAAATTTTAAACTCACCGTCCTTCTTTATCTTCAAATAGAGTGCCTGAAACTCATTAAAAGTATCATTTTTGTGTGTGAGGAAGAAAATCCATGTGAACCTAGAGTAATCATCCACCAAGACATATCCATATTTTCTACCACTTAAATTAGCAGTTCTGGTTGGACCAAACAAGTCCATATGAATTAGCTCGAGTGGTTTCGAAGACAAATATGAGGATCTAGCCTTGAAGGATTTTCTAGTTTGTTTACCAAGGGCACATGCATCACACAACTTATTTTCTTGTTTAAAAGATAATTCAGGCAAACCTTTCACCATTGAATGCTTTAACAATTTATGTAGAACATTGTAGCTAGCATGTCCTAGTCTACGATGCCATAACCATGCAAGTTCAGATTTTGGTGCAGCAAGACAAAGATTTGCATGAGCAGGATCATCTAAGTCAATCATGTAGACATTGTTGACTCTTTTACCGGAAAATTTTATCTTGTCAGATTTTGGTTCAAGGATTTTACATGCATGAGAGTCAAACAATACTTTATGACCTTTATCACACAATTGACTTATGCTAAGCAAGTTGTATTTCAATCCTTCAACTAACAACACATTTTCAATGGAGTTGGAGATGTTCTTACCTACATTACATGTTCCAATGATTTTTCCTTTGTTGTTTCCTCCAAATGTGACGTATCCTCCTTCCTTTTCCTCCAAGAGATAAAATTTTGATTTGTCTCCAGTCATGTGTCTTGAACAGCCGCTATCAAGGTACCACCTGTTATGCATGGCTGCAAGACACTCCTGCACAAGCATTTAAGCAATGGTGTTTGGAACCCAACCAAATTTGGGTCCCTTCAAACTTTTCAAAATTTCAAAACATGAAACCATTTGTTTTGGAATCCAAACCTTTCTAACATTCATGTTTTGTTTGCTTAGAGCAGGGATTTGGTTTTTATTTTCAACCTTGACATTCATTTTATATTTGGAGGCTCTTGGTTGGAATTTCTGAAAGTTTGATGAAGTTGGCTTCTTAACCCATTGTGGCCATTGGTTGTTCTTGGGTTGAAAGTAATTGTTTTGCCACCTATGGGATTGATGATCACAGAAATCACAATTACCCCACAAGTGAGGTGGTGTTGGCCTAAGTGATGGACCACCCCAGTTATAGTGATACCTAGAAGGCTGAGCAGGTAAAGGCCAAGAATGTGTTGACCTATGCTGCTGGGAAGATTGGCCTTTCTTAGGCTTCTGGGCAGTCTTCTTGGGGGTTTTAGTGATTGCCTCTTCAATCTTTTCTTTCCCTTTCTCCTTTTGTTTTTGCTGGTTTTGTGTGGGAGTTGTGTTCGAGGTGGAGGCTTCAAAAGATGAAATGAATGTAACAGTTTTGAGCCCAATTGGCCTTTTGTTTGTTGGTTCAAAACCTAACCCTTCCTTGTTGAAGTTCATTCTAGTACCTAGCAATGCATCTAGGTTTTCTCTTCCATCCACAAACTTTTCTAAAGATTGTTGTTTATCCTTCAACTCTTTTTGTAGGTTTTCAATATTTTGAAGAAGTTGAATGTTGACTTGTTTGACAGCTTCATACATTTCATTGCTCAATTTACTATCTTTTTCATAAGTTTGCGTTTTGAGTTTCATGCTATCAATTTCATTTCTCAAGTCTTCATTTTGAATTTCCAAGTCAGCCATTTCTTTTCTTCCTTCCTCCAAATTTTCAATCATTTTCTTAAGATCTTCAATTTCAGTCTCAAGTATAGCATTCTTATGATTGGTTTCATGATCATGCACAAAATAATTAATTTTCTTTTTCAATGATTTATTTTTCTTTTTGTACATGTTATATTTTTCCATCAGTTGTATATATGCTTCCTCCCAATCATCAACAGTATAATCTTCAAATGGAGAAGTTACCTCGGTTTCTTCGTCACCTTTGGCCATAAGGCAAAGATCTCCTCTTTCCTTGTCCGAGGAGCTGGTTTCATCATCACTTTCTTCCTCGTCGCTCCAAGTGGACACCATGGCCTTGTTCTTCTTCTTGCCCTTCCATTTGTCGACCTTTTTGAATCTGTCGGGACAATCATTCTTGAAATGTCCTGGTTTATTGCAAGAATAGCAAATGATTTTATCAGGTTTCTTAAAGTTTTCAGAATTAGACTTGAAACCATTTCTTACCTTTGACCTTCCTCTCATGAAGCTCTTACCTTCCTTTCTCAGGAATTTCTTGAACTTACGTGTGAGCATGGCTACATCATCCTCTTCTTGCTCACTTGCCGAATCCTCACCTTCATCGGAAGAGCCTTGACGGCTGGGTCCTGCTTTAAGAGCTAGGGACTTTTTCTTAGGTGCCTCAGCCTCTTTGTTCTTGAGGTTGATCTCATAGGTCATCAATGACCCAATGAGTTCATCTACCTTGGTAGTTGCGAGATCTCTTGATTCTTCAACCACGGTAGCCTTTGTGTGCCATGCTGGAGTCAGTGATCTGAGAATCTTTCTTACAATTTCCTGTTCTGAATATTTCTTTCCCAAATCAGTCAAACTGTTAGTAAGCACAGTTAATCGAGCATACATATCTTGAATTGATTCATCAGGCTTCATGCGGAACATTTCATATTCAGAAACTAAATGTTGGCTTTTGTTTCTCGTACCTGAGACGTTCCTTCGTAGATTACCTCTAACTTATCCCACATTAGTTTTGCAGATGCGCAGGTAGCCACTCTTGAGAATTCTACTGGATGGAGTGAGCATTGCATGATGTGTTTAGCATTTCAGTTGACAGTGGATTGCCGTATCTGTTCTTTAGTCCACAAGTCCTCATTATCTGTAAGCTCATACAGACCTTTGCTGATCACTCGCCAAAGTTCGTAGTCTTGGGCGCGAATAAACACCTGCATGCGATGTTTCCAATAAGGATAGTTAGTTCCAGTAAAGTAAGGAGGCCTATTCACAGCATGTCCTTCGGGTAGAAAACCCTTGAACGCTGATCCACCATTTCCCTCAAGGTCGTTGGACCCCATAATGAGAGATTAGGCTCTGATACCACTTGTTGTGTAGTGGACAGCGGATCTAGAGGGGAGGGGTGAATAGATCTGCCCCACTTTTCGCAATGCGGCCCTCTAAACAGCTAGTTAAAATGAATTGCAGCGGAATAGAAACTAGCTTCCAAGTACGCTATGATTCACTTAGCAAGATAAGCAAGATATATAATAATTCGATCCTAAGCATGCATCTAGAACGAATCAATCACACAGGCAAACCACACTAGACAGGATTTTAAGGTGGTTCGGACTGAATCCTCAGCCCTACGTCCACCCCTCACCAAAACCCGGTGAGGCTTCACTTGTGCAGCGCACAGAACCGCAAATCGGAAACCACCGATTGCCTTCCTACTCACCACCTGGTAGGGATGTCAACCGCAAGTTAGAACAACCTCCAATTGCCTTCCTACTAACCACCGATAGGGATGAATCACACTTTCAATGTTTAAACAATAATGAAAATGAAACAAATGTGAATGAACTAAAACAAGAGATTGAGTTATGAGTGAAAATGAATTGGCCCTTGTATGGAATGTTGATCAGCAACAAGGCTCCTCTTGGCTTCAACTCAATCTTCTTGATTCACCCTTGATTGGATGAATGTTCTTCACGGAGTACTGTTCACGTGAACAGTACCTCTTCCTTCAATTCTTCTCTCTTGATCTTCTCTTTGAATTTCTTTGAATGAATGAAGGAGATGATGAAGCTACCTTGAATCTTGATTGCTTCTTTAGCTTCTAGGAGTTTGAATGCTTGAAATATCACCTTGAATGAGGTGGAAAGAACTTGAATGGATGAAGATGATTTCCTTTGAAGAACTTGAATCAAACCAGCTTCCTTGGATCACTTTGATAGCCTTGCTTTGATGTAATCTTCCTTGAGGTTTGCTGGCTTTGATTTGAGCTTGATTCCCCTTTGATTGGATGAAGAACACCTTCACGAACTACTGTTCACGTGAACAGTAGCTCGTCTCCAAGCTCTCTTGCTGCCACCCTAGATCTCACAAGAAGCCCCTTGAAGCATTAGGGTTTCTAACCTCTCATGTGTTAGTTTTATAACCCTTGAATGGTCCATAGATGCCCCCTAGACCAGATCCACAAATCATGGAAGATTAGGTAAGGTTTGATTAAACAAGTCCATGGAAAGGGGCTAGCCACGAGGTTGATTTCGAAGTCAAACAAGGTTGCATCGGGGCTGGCGGTCGACCGGAATTCATGGGCCGGTCGACCGGAACCTGCTACAACCGGAACTTTTCAGCTCTGGAAAAATCGGTCGACCGGACGCCTGGGGGCGGTCGACCGAAACCTGTAACAACGTCATCATTTCGGTTCTGGGAAAACCGGTCGACCGGAAAAGTAGGGGCGGTCGACCGAAATCTGTAAAACGTGGAATTCTTAGGCTCTGGCAAATCTGGTCGACCGGCCAAGGTGTGTAGGTCGACCGGAAACACCTATACCTGCAAAAATGAAGTGTTAGACCAATGAAACATGTTCATAAGTCAAGATATTCATGTCCTCATCAATTTCATGTATTTTGGGATTGAAATCAACATAGAATATGCTTTGAGCATTTCTAAATTTTGATATTTCACATTGAAAGTGTGATACCCCCGCAAGGGGCGCTGCCCCCTTGACCCCCGCGACCTGACCGGGCAGGTCGATCCCCGCGACCTGACCGCGCAGGTCGATCCGCGGGCGAGGGCGCAACATTCAGCGTTCACGTTCACCATTTTCACTTGATTCCTTGTCCATTCATTGGCGCACCTGTCATGAACAAAAACATCACGTATGTCAATCACATGAAGGTGAAACATATCAATGACTAATAGTGTTTAGCCATTATCAAAACCAAGAATACATTAAAACTCATATGACCATAGAATGATGTCGAATGACCCAAGTGACCATATGAACTCAAGTGACCATAGGGGCACAACAGAGGACGTAACTCCCGCCGGAGACCCCTCAGCTCACAGGACTCCTGAAGGTGGTATACTATTTAAACCAGGGCTACCCTCCGGTGGAAGGTAAGAAGAAGAAAAAGGGAGCCATTAAGGCACTCACACTCGAAACTCCTGAGCAATCCGCTTCACCCCTTTGGTGGAGAGGAATCTCGCGCACCAGCTTTTCTCCTCCCCATCATTGCTTCCACCGCAACTCTACTGACTTAGCCATCGGAGGGTTTTGCCCCAGGGAAACCCCCTGGGCCCTCTGATACGTTTCCCTATCTTGCAGTTCAGCTTCTGGTGATCCACAGCCCGCTCAGGACTCAGCGCGAGATTTCGCCTCTTCAGGGTGTACCGCTGAAGGTCTGAGGTTGAAAAATACCGATGAGGACCCACTCTCCCTCTAGTTCTTTTAAGGCTTTTCTTTTCTTATTTTTTGATTTTTATTAAGTTTGCATGGGTTTCTCATTTTCTTCTCTTGATCAATTTCCATTCTTTCTCCCATGAGGACGAATGTTCAAGTTGTTTAATTGTCGTTCGATTTGGCTCTCTTTATGTTGATTACGGTTTCCTTGCCTTGGTGAACGCGTTTCACCGTCGTTCTTTTCGTTTGTTTGTTGCTTTCTTTTAGTCCTTTTTAAGGTGTGGTTGTTCCATTTGTTTGTTGCTTCCTTTTATCTTTTAATATGTTATCGTTTCTAACAAAAATTCGGCAGCATCTCCCCTTGACCCGAGCGTAAAGGAGATACAGGGAACGCGCCCACATGGAGTGGCGGAACCCGACAACTGGAGGTGGGCGCCCGAGAGCGGCAACACCTTTATAAACCTCGGAAAACCCGGAGGAAACGACGGACGGGAAACCTCTCCAGGGCTGGCCGGAGGTGCATCGGGCAAGAAGGAGGGGCCGGGGACTGATGTGCCGGGCAAGGAAGGCACGAGAGGGCGTGCCTGGCTGGGGGAGGCCAGAGCATGCCGGGGAAGAATTGGTTGGGGGTGTATGCCGGCCAAGGCACACAAGTGTGTGCCGCTGAAGGTAAGTGCAAGGTTGTGCCGGGATGGGCTCAAGTGAGGGGCTGTGCCGCTGGAGGGCTGAGCAAGGTGTACCGGTGGAAGCTGGTTGAGGGTGTATGCCAGCCAAGGCACACAAGTGTGTGCCGCTGAAGGACAAATAGGGTGTACCGCTGAGGGCACGGGCAGGTGTGCCGCTGAAGGCGCAGAAGGGTGTGCCGGCCAAGGAGCCAGAAGGTGTACCGCTGGACGGGGGTGCAGGCACACCGGGCAAGGCCCCAAAAGGGGCTGGCGTGCTAATGGGGCAGGGGCATTGGGCTGATCAAGCCCACGAGGAAAAGATTTTGGGAGGTGGCTCAAAGGGCAGGCAAGGGACTTGCAGGTGGGCTTCTACCAGAAGATCACAACGCGGAGGGGCTGTGTACTGGAAAGGCTCACGACCTCATACCGCCCAAGGTGGTGTGGTGTCCGGAGGAAACTGTCGACAGGAGGAGTTAAGGGAAACACCGGGAAGAGGGGGAGGAAGGGCGATCAAGCACACGGCGGCACAAATCAATCAAGACGACGAGAAAACCCATCAAAGGGGACAATACTCATTCATGGGGGAACCAAAGGCCATGGCCAGCCATACACATTACCAATCGTGCCCAAGCTAAGGCTACGAATAAGAAATAAAACGGAAGAACAAAAGAACAGGGAAGAAGAAGAAGAAAAGGGGGAGAAGTGTTGGGGATCGGAGCAGGGTGACCGCCCACTGCCCTTTCCCCCACTTCCCCCTACTACATCAAGCTCCCTCTCTCTCTGTCTTACTCTCTCTTGCTCGGTGGTCGTCGGAGAAACCCCACGCTGGAGCCCTCCTTCTTCTCTTCTCTCTTTTTCTTCTTATTTCTCTTCTCTGGCGGTGGTTTTCTCTTATGGCCGGTTCTTTGTCTCTCCTCTCTCTGTGTGTATATCTCTTCTCCCCCCCTCCTCTTTTCGCCGGAATGGGAGGGGATTTATACTCTCAGCAGCGGGAGCCCTCGAGCACGGTAGTCGGAGGCGGGAAGCGGCCAGTCATGATGGGGTTTGACTTCCCCCGTCCTGTCTGTCAAGGGAGTAGCCTGCGTGGCCCAACCGTTGGTTGACACCTCGGACAGCTCACTGCGCGCCAAGGATATGTAGCGCATGGGCTTCACGTCGTTCGGCCGTTGAAACGCCTTCACGCTGTACCGCTGGCGGGCTCAAGAAGCGTGCCGCAGGAGGGCCAAAAGGGCGTGCCGCGGGAGCACCCAATGGGCGTGCCGCTGAAGGCCCGGATAGGCGTGCCGCTGGGCGGCCTGGAGGGCGTGCCGCTGGGCGCCTGGGGGGCGTGCCGCTGGGGCTCCCCAGGGGGTGTGCCGCCGGAGGCACCCTCGGGGTGTGCCGCTGGGGCTCCCCAGGGGGTGTGCCGCTGGAGACACCCCAGGGGGTGTGCCGCTGGAGGCACCCTGGGGTGTGCCGCTGGAGGCTCCCAGGGGTGTGCCGCTGAGGCTGACTCGAGCCCGTTCCGAGCACGAGTTATGGTTCGTTTGATTGCCTTTGGGGGCCACGGATTATGAGCTTCTTGGGGGTTGGTTTCTCTTTGCTGTCGTGACTCCGGGGGCGGCTTCACGGCAGTGTGCATATTTGGGGGAGTCCAGATGACCAGTCTCTCCGGGGCTTCTTCACTTGATGCCGTTGTCGGTGCTGGGCCGAGTAGGATATCTGGGTGTGCAATTTTGGGTGTCCACAGCTTCCTGAAACATTGGCTTGTAGTAAGGGCTATTGGCTGCATTGAAAGGCAGACCCGCGTGGTACCACCATTTTACAACAACCTGACCAAGTTTCCATTTAGGTCCCTTCTGGCCATATGCATCGTCCATCCTCGTTTGCTTGCCATGCTCTCGGGATAGTGCACCGGGCTCCACATCTTCAATGTTTATCGATTATGTCCTTTTTCTTTGTGTCCCCGAGTCACCAGTCAATAAACTCCTTATGCCTCGTGGTTGTCGAGTCATAGATGAACCACCACTCCCTGATGCTCCGGTCCTCGCCGCCTCGCGACTACGGACTCTCGTCTCCTCGGGATGTCTTGACTCTTCCCTGCTCTGACGTACTGCCTCACGAAACTCGGCTTCGTATGGATCGTTCACAGTGACATACACATTAGCTGATTAGCCTGCTCAGTACGTGCTTGTTCGTCTTCGTCACTGGGTGTCCATGCACATTCCTCCTCGTTGCTGCCGCTTGCTATTCCGCTCACTGTCGCTTGATCCCTTTTCTTCTTTTTTTTCCTTTTCTTGCATCTCAGCTCTCTTCTCCCGCATGTGCCTAGCCATTGCAAGTTTCACATCTCTAGGCACATGGGTACACCCAGCAACCTCAGCTCCTCCTGCCAAATGCTTCTTCAACCGAGACACCCATCCTCCCTGGTGTTCTATTTTACAATAGTTACAACGCCAACACCTACGGTTGCCATCCAACAAAACTCTGTGTGACCACTCAATATCATTTGTTCGTTCCTTAAGAGCCATAGAGTGCTATCTCCTAAAATTAAGAAATTCAAATTATGAAAATATATTATTTCCCATCTACAACTAACAATGAACAAAATTTCATTATTTGTGTACCATGCAAGACTAAATTCAATATTTAATACATCTTAATATAATTTAGTTCAAAATAATATCATTATTTCTATAACATACATATAAGGTTAATATTTATAATTAATACATATACATTAACTTTAAAATTATTTATCACTAATTAGATATTTAAAATTACATCTCTAATTAAATTACATGACACATATAAATTATAAACATCTCTAAATAATTTACATTATAAATACAAATTAACTTTAAAATTATTTATAAAATATTCAACACTAAATTTATATTTACATTAAATTAAATTACATTATGCAATTAAATTAACTAATATACATTATGCATTTAAAAATAGTTTACATCTACAACTAATAATGATATTAATATCAGTAATTCTACAACATGCAATACTAAATTTAATAGTTAATATTACATTTAAATTAAATCTAATATTTAAACATGAATTAAATAACACATCAAAAAATAAATTTATTTCTACAACATGAATTAAATATTATTTATATTAATTCTACAAAATTAATTAAATAATACATCATCAAAATGATATTTCTACAACATAAATTAAACTAAAATTATATTATTTATATAACATGAATTAAATAATACATTACCAATAATATTAAATAGTCTAATAAAATATTTTCCTATATTTTTTTAGATTAAAAATAAACTAAAAAATTAAACAACCCCCCCCCTCCACCCCTCACCCTCCCCGCCCCCCACCGGCGGTGGCGGCGGCAGTGCAGACGCCCCCCCTCCCCCTCTCACGGTGCCCACGCCCCCCCTCCCCCTCTCACCCTCCCCCTCTCACGGTGGAGACGCACCCCCTCCCCCTCTCACAGTGCCCACGCCCCCCCTCCTCACCCTCCCCGCCCCCCCACCGGCGGCGGTGCCAGTGCAGACGCCCCCCTCCCCCTCTCACGGTGCCCACGCCCCCCCTCCCCCTCTCACAGTGCCCACGCCCCCCCTCCTCACCCTCCCCGCCCCCCCACCGGCGGCGGTGCCTGTGCAGACGCCCCCCCTCCCCCTCTCACCCTCCCCCACCTCCCTCCCCGCGGCCAGATCTGGCTGTGCCAGTGCAGAGCCCCCCCCCCTATCGTCCCCCACCCCCGCGGTGGCAGACGCCCCCCCTCCTCACCCTCCCCCCCCGGCGGCGGCGGCGGTGCAGACGCCCCCCCTCCCCCTCTCACGGTGGAGATGCCCCCCCTCCCCCTCTCACAGTGCCCACGCCCCCCCCCCCCCCTCCTCACCCTCCCCGCCCCCCCACCGGGGCGGTGCCAGTGCAGACGCCCCCCCTCCCCCTCTCACGGTGCCCATGCCCCCCCTCCCCCTCTCACCCTCCCCCACCTCCCTCCCCGCGGCCAGATCCGGCGGCGGTGCCAGTGCAGAGCCCCCCCCCCCTCACCGTCCCCCACCCCCGCGGTGGCAAACGCCCCCCCTCCTCACCCTCCCCCACCCCCCCGGTGGCGGCGGCGGTGCAGACGCCCCCCCCCCCTCCCCCTCTCACGGTGCCCACGCCCCCCCCCCCCCTCCTCTCACCCTCGCCCACCTCCCTCCCCACCCCCCCCCACCGGCGGCGGTGCCAGTGCAGACGCCCCCCCCCCCCCTCACCCTCCCCCACCCCCGCGGTGGCAGACGCCCCCCCTCCTCACCCTCCCCCGCCCCCCCTCCTCACCCTAAAAAAAAAATTTAGGGCACCTATCTCTGATCGTCGGTCGTCGCCGCCGTCCGGTGCCGTCCGCCGTTGCTCTGCACCGCCCACACCCGCCGGCCACCCCCTTCAAGCCGCTGCGGATGCCAGACACGCCCGCACCCCGACCCGCTAAATGGCCAACCCGGCACGTACGCGCCGTCCCGCACGTACCACACCGGCCCTGCCTCGACGACCCCCTCCAGTACGCTGCGGGACGCACGGGACCATGCGGTCCAGTGCGTCCCGGCCACGACCCACAGCCCGTGCGACCCGGAGCCCGCCTGGGTCGGGTCGGGTCGTGCGGGTCGGTGCGGGTCAGGGCGGGATGGCAAACCCTGCAATTGTGTTGACGTAATACTATTAGATAAAACAATATATGATGTAAAGTGTAATATGTATTTTGATGTATATACTATAACAAAACAATAAGTTTTATAATGATAGATTTTATCCGCAGATGTTAATAAGAAACAACATCTTGCATATATTTTTTCAGCAATATAATGTAATAAGTTCGCTTAGATTGTTAGAATTTATGCTGAAAAATTAAAATTATTAGAACAAAATAAAATAAATTAAGAGGTTTAGGAAATGTAACTTTTTAGTCGAAGCGCGATGTCGCTGAACTAAGAAAATTTATTGTCGGACACATGCAGTCCTCGTGGCAATGGTCTCCTAGAGATACGACGATCTCGAGTAGGCGACACCCTCTCTCTCGTCGACACGTCCTCGAAGAGAGTCTTAACGAATCTCAACCTAATTTTTAAGAACTCAACACAAAGGAAATAAAATTATAGAGAAAAGAAAAGAATAAGAAAAAATGGGAGAATTTTCACGTTGTTACTCTTGTGGTTATTGTGTTTAAGTTGGCCAAAAGGATCTATTTATAGGTCACATGTGACTCTCCCCACTAGGGATGTCAATGGTAACCAATAATCCGATAACCGTCCATTTCGTTAGCTTAACGAATAGCAAATAGATAGTATTTTTCTTTCCGATAAATTAACGGATACGAATACGGATACACCTCATTTAGAATCCGTATCCGTCCGTTACCGTTAAACAAGTTTGTATTTGACTCAAATAATTTAGTGTCTTGAAGAAAATGATATTGAAGATGAGATATGTGTATAATTTAATTCATTTCTATTTTCATGATGGTAAAATAGTTCTAAATTACAAGATATTTTTATAATTTTTCAAATTATCAAGTTAATATATTCTTTATTTTCATGAAAGGTATATAAAGAATGAGAATACAATAGAGATTAACGTCCAAAAGAGTTAATTTATTTTATTATTTAAACTATGTATGTTTCATATTATCTTTGGAGATATTGTAATATTATATATTTATATACTTTTAATTGCATTATATGTTGACTCATGATGATATGAGAACTAAATTGAAATAAGATTGTTTATCATATGGATTTTTCTTTCAATTTAAAATTTTTTCTAATTGAGTTAATTTACATCTTAAATTTTAATCTTATATGTACTTTTATGTCCGGTAACTATCCGCTAACCGTCCGTTAACCATATTTTTCGGATACTCGATAACGGTTTTCGGATACACCACTTTTCGAATACTTAACGAACAACAAACGGATGCAGTTCTTCCTTATCGGATACGGATACGGATAGTCCACTATCCGCACCGTATCCGACCCGTTGACATCCCTACTCCCCACGACTATACATGATGGCCTCCCTTTTAACGTGTTTACATTAAGATGTGTGTAACGTTTCCATTTAATAGAAACGTTACACGTTGTAACGTTCCCCTTGTGAACGTTGCAACGGATTGTTACATTTATTTTTATTTTTTTAATATCACACGCATTTAACATATATAGCCATCTTCCCAGGGAGTACTACTTCCTGTTCTTTAATTTGCCATCTCTCGGGGTGTCCGCGCGCAGCGGAGACATGAAGGTGGAGGCGGAGAAGCGGTTCGCGCTGCTGCAGGCGGCCGGGGACTCGGACTACGTGAGGAAGGTGTACGGCGGCTACTTCAACGTCTTCGTGGAGGCCTTCGGGGAGGCAGGGGAGACGTGGGAACTGTTCAGGGTGGTGGCGGGGGAGTTCCCGGACGCGGCGGACCTCGACAGGTACGACGGCTTCGTTGTGACCGGCAGCCCCCACGACGCCTACGGGGACGACCCCTGGATTCTGAGGCTGTGCCTTCTACTGCGGACCGCCGTTGCCATGAGGAAGAAGGTGCTGGGCGTATGCTTTGGCCATCAGGTTGGTAATTTTATCTGTCTATTAATTATGGCCGAAGAAATTAATGTGTTGGCTAGCTAGCTAGTTCTTGATTAATCATGTTGCGTTCTCTGATCAGACCATGTTACATATTAACCGGGTGGTGCATGGTGCTCCTTTTACGTCCGTGATTAATGGGTGCTAGCTGCAGGTAGTGTGCCGGGCGTTGGGTGGGCGAGTTGGGAAGGCCGGCACCGGCTGGGACCTCGGCATCAGGAGGCTGTGCATGGTGAAGGACTTGCCCCCGTGCAAGTATCTCGATGGGCTTCGCAAGAACCCCCCTCCTTGCCCATTCATCATCGAGTGCCACCAGGACGAAGTATGTATACTAGCTAGAAACTTAATAATTAGCTCTTCTCCTAAATTTATATAACTTCTACGATGGATACTGATCTCTGATATGAACTTAATTATATTAACTTGTGGGGGGTTGTTTACGTTAGTCATGACGACGCAGGTATTGGAGGTACCGGCCGGCGCAGAGGTGATCGCCTTCTCGGAGAAAACCACCGTGGAGATGTTCACAGTTGGAGATCACGTACTGGGCACCCAAGGACACCCCGAATATACCAAGGACATCTTGTGCAACATCATCGACCGGCTTGCCAACAATCACAACATCGAGGTAGATATGCCCTTAATTAATTCGCAGCAGCTAGTTGTACTTAAAATGTGTTCTTGAGTACGTGTTCTTCCCTTTATATTAATTTCCTGCTCCGATCTGCTTATAACATGATCAATTATATGTCGGAATCTACCTGCAGAATGGCTTTGCCGAAGCCGCCAAGGCACGCGTGGAGGCCGCAGAACCTGATCGGCTGCTCTGGGAGAGGGTGTGCAGGGACTTTCTCAAGGGAAGATGACGTACGTACGTCTCACTAATTTCGATCGAACACAGAGGTCACTGATATACAGAACTTTCTGTAGATCGATGTTCTCTCTCCGGCACATCCATTGGAGCTACCTTTACGCAATTCCTTCTCCAATTGAACAAGAGTACCGGAGGAGATGACTGCAATTTTTAATTGGTGCCCGACATTTTTTTCTCTTCTTCCAAGGACATCATCAGAGAAAGTAATACAACTTCTATACGTCCTTACCGTGTGTGGTCATTCATTCTTTTGCCGATCGAATGTTTACCGTGTACGTAATTTCACAGGTGGTTCATTAATTAGTGATGCCTGGGAGAATTAATGTTTGGCAAGTCAAAATTTATAAGCTTTTCTCGGATTCAGAAGAATGTGCACGTTATCCTCCCAATTTGGCTTGTGAATGAGAAAAAGATAAGACGACGTAGACAGGTGGAGGGAGATGTTCACGTCGATTCCGTGGTAAATTGTCATAGTGTCGAAATCTGAGCCCTTAAATATATGGGAGATGATCTCATTATATGTTGACCCCGTACATTTAACGGCTAGATCCTAACGCCATGATAAATTGTTATGGGACCGATCTTATGTGAACATTTTCTTATGGAGTCAACCTCACGTGAACATTTCCATATATATATATATATATTTCAGACATATGACTTATGATATGACTCCAACGCCTTCGATAATAAATTAAAGAAATTCGGGTACTTTACTGGACGTTGCATGCACCACCACGTTTCCATTTTCCATTTCATTAATCCGTCCAATTGATCGCCAACACATGAGCTGACGTAGTACAACCTATGAAACTTGTCTCACTCTTCCTCACCTCTGTCCAAATTGACGGATGATAAGACGTTTACGGTAAGTGGGTCGTCCGATTCAGACTGTACACTGTTCCGTACTCGTCAATGTGATCGGAGAAGTTCCCTTGATCCCCTGAAAACTTTTGTCAAGTTCAATTAATAAGAACCGGTCGATTTTGGGCTTTTAGGATATATATAGTTTGGGTATGCATTCTCAATTTCATGCATTTTACTACTACGTTCAGAAGCAATTATTAATTTGAACTTAATTGACGAACTTTCTTTGTTTCAAAAGGATTTTTTATAAAAAAGATGAGTCTTGAACACAAACTCATACAAAATGAGTATCCGAGAGCTCATCCCTCGCTTAGTCGGTTGTCTAATTTAAATCATTAAAAGATTATCCTCTGAGATATCGACACTCCTTTTAACACGTGTTCATGACTACAACATCTCTCCGATGACATCATCCTCATGTCTCACCTGAAACAAATACGGGAGGTGTAACTTGTGGATTGAGATAACAAATTTTGATCTTTATAAATATATATATATATATATTATTTTCCCTAATTGATTATGTTTCACGGTTAGGTTAGTGACTCATTATATGTTAGGGATTACACATCCACGATGGAGATCTCTCTGTCTGACGCTTTCTTTTCAACTCATTTTTTTCCTTTCTGTGTTTTTTATCTAATAGTTTGATTAATTGACTTAGAAGGTCCACTAGTCTTGGATCCTCTATGAAATTAAATACATAATCTTCTCCCGTGGGAGCATTAGAAAATGATTTCTTTCTTTTAGAGCTTTGAAAAGTTGACCTATTTCATCTCTCGTGCGTACACTATATATGGTAAACTCTCTTTTTCCACGCACTCTTCCTCTGTCGCATAAATCAGTAGTTAGCACTTCTGTTTCTTCGATTTTTCTTACTCGATATGTTATTTATTATTTTGACTGATTGATGGAGAAAATGTAGTCGCTGGTGGGCTTCCTTCCCTAGTAATCTTCTTTGTGACAGCATTAGAAAATGATTTATTTCTTCTCTTATACGTTCTAACTTTGATATCACATGGTTTGGTGTATTGTACGTGTAATCCTACTCTAATCGTAGCCAGACGATTTTGAGTCAAAAGTCGGCCATTTGACATTAAATCGCTATGAATTATTTATAATCATGATATAATATTTAAAATTAATTTATTTTTAAGTTAAAAAATATACTAATGACATGATATTATAGATCTTACATTTCATAGATGAAAAATTTTATTATTAAGTTTCTTTTAAACATACCACTCAATTAAGTCAGTCTGAGTCAGATTCAAGTTGGATCCACTGATACTACATCAGAGAGAACCTGATGCGAAACAACGTAACTGTGAGTTGGCGAACCGTGGATAAGGCTTTTATTTTTACAACTCTCTCTCTCTCTCTCTCTCTCTCTCTCTCTCTCTCTCTCTCTCTCTCTCTCTCTCTCATGACTCGGAATGGGGCAGAAGGGTAGGAGTGTCAACGGATCGGTTGGATCCGCCGACCCGATCCGAATCCGAAAAAGAAATCGGATTCGGAGCATCTTATTTACATCGAAGCGGGACTGTTGCGTGGATTCGGGGCGCCGTTTTTTGATCCGGATCAGGTTATCGGGGCGCCATAAAACTTCTTTCGGGGCGAGCAAATCTCATCGGCCTCGTTCAGCGCAGCGGCCTCCCTCTAGGGTTCCTCCGGCATCCCCACAGCGCTCTCCTTCCGCTCCTCTGTCTAGGGCAAGAGCATCATCTCAACGACGTCGATCTCCTCAGCCACCTGCGACGTCGACGGCATCTCAACGACGGCGATCCCTTCACCCACCTGCGACGGCGACGTTCTCGCGATCGGCCTTCTCGAAACCCATGTTTAGGGTGACAGGAAAGGGCTTCATGTCTGCACGGGGTTGTCTTGTGGTTTGTTGATCAAGGTAGGTTTTTGGTTTTTCTTGTTGTTTGTTGGATCAAGTCGGTCGTGAGATCTCAGATGGTTTTTCCGTTCTTCATCCATGTGAGACTTTTTTATTTTTTCCAGTTCTCAGATGGGTATCCACCCCGTGACGTTCAAAGGGGTGAACCAGATGCGATCGTGAGGGTCGTTCGGGTACCTGCCACAGCAGCAGTCGGCCAACACTTCTCCTCGTCACTTCTCACCCGCGCCACAAATCGACGCAAAGAACTCCGACGACAGTACTGATAAGAACCCTCGTCTCCCCCTCTTATGTCCGGCAAAGCTGTTCACGTGTTGCAAGGCAACACTTTTGCCTTGCTTTTGGGGTCATTAAAATATTTCTGGGTTTTAGTTCTGTTCATTGATATGTTTTTGGGGTCATCTAAAAAAGGAAATCTTGATCCAATCATTGTTCGTATGTTGCTATTAGAAGATGGATGTCGGTTCTGACATTTGTTTTCTGTTCATTGATCTGCTTCATCTGGTATCTATTTTCTTAGAGATGTGGTGTTGATGTTTTAAATGTTCCACTGGGTGTCTTATTACGTATCTTTACCGGTATATAATATGCCTTCTCGTGGATCACTAAAATGTTAAAGTATTTATGGGTTTCAGGCAGTGTTCTCGTCATCATCAATCGTCAGGAAGAAGGCTTGATTTCATATGTTATAACGAGATGATGTGGATGTCTGTTCTGTCTTTTATTTTATGTTCTTGATCCTTTCTTTTCCGATCTGCTTAGAGATCTGGTGTGGATGCATGAGAGTTTAACTAAGCATCTTTAAGTATATTTACCAGTATATAATATATCTTTTCATATATCATTAAAAAAATTTCTGGGTTATCAAACAGTATTACCATCACCACCATCGTCAAGAATAAGTCTTGATCCAAACATTGTTCATATGTTATAATAGGTCATGGACATATGTTCTATCTTTTTATTTACCGTCCTTGATCCATTTTTTCTAGTTGGTAAGGGATCTGGTCTGGATGTCTTTAATTGGGCATCTTTAAGTATATTTACTAGTATATAATATACATTTTCATATATCATTAAAAAAATTTCTGGGTTCTCAAGCAGTGTTACCATCACCATCGTCCTCAAGAATAAGTCTTGATCCAAACATTGTTCATACATCATAATGACGGGTGCCTGTTCCCTATATTTTATTTGTTGTTCTTATCGGATTCACATGGTAAAGAGAGCCTTTCCTTTTTTTTGTTTTTTTGGGGTCTATTTGTTATGAGATCTTGTGTAGATATCTGATTGTTATGAGATCTTTTTGTTACGAGCCTTTCCTTTGATTAGTTACCTCAGGTTACAGACACAAATTCTGGATCTATCGGATTTCTGAGAAGGGGCATAAATAACACGTCTGTCCGCTTAGATCTCTGCTACTATGAATTCCGTGTCTGCGCTAGATGAATCGTGAGTAATTTTAAAATGCACAAGTACGACTGGGATGGATTTTAAAAATCATCATCGGTCATTGAGAGGCGAGTGCACTTGGGGAAAACATGATGAACCTGCAAAAGGCATGCAATGTTGCCACATGGGACCTGAACAGGCCGGGGCCCAGCCTGGTCTTAAACAGTGCAGCCCTGACCCAGCCTGGAGCCCATGATTCGTTCTATTATAGGTCCAGTCAGGATTCAAACCGGCCCAGTTTAGAAATTTGTACAGTGTACATATTCATTGTTATATTTCCAACAAAAAGATCAACAAAAGCCTTCAGTTCCTACCAAAACTCACGTTTATAACCATGCACGAGAATCTATGGCCTACGTGTCATTTGGAAATTAGCTATTAAGATTAAAAAAAATAGGGACCAAAATGACAATAGAACTAGGCCGAGCGGAGCCGATCCCTAGCCTTTTACTTACCAGGCTGGGCCGAATTTGAAAATCAGGCCCTTCTGTAGCCCGGGCCCAGTTCAAACTGGGCCGGGCCACTGGGTTCTAGGCCAGTCTGGCTTGGTTGACATCCCACATTGAGGAGGAAGGCAATTGAAGTTTCCATGCAACCACCAAAAAAAGAAGTTAACTTTTCAAACTGACCGTGAACAGATAAACCAATTTAACAACAAATTCCAACAAAAGATAAATGAAAATCAGAAAGTTTTTCCCAACGAAAGGCTAATTTCATACCGCATACAAAACAGTGTACAAAGTTTATTCTAAGAAATCTGCAGAAAACAAGGTTCCCTCAGTCTACGAAAACTGAGATGGAAGAACCCTAGAAACAGCTCGAGTATGAGAACTTAAAACTTGAAGAGGCTAACGGATGTCCGGAAGATCTGATTGGAATAATGGATCATATACAGTGTCCTGTCACATTTTCATTTCCCCTCTTTATCAAAAATACAAGGATGTGTCCTCTTCAGTGGAGAATAGTACAATGAAACTATGTACCTATTTTCTGATACTCCATCCAACTTCTATAACCTCAGTCATAATGTGGAGAAGTAAGCCTGACACACGATAATATGTGGGGAAGAGATCGCAAGTTTAAGGATTAGCCGTGAACTTGCTAAGACCATGAAAGAACCGGTGTTTCTTTCGCCGAGAGTGTCTCCGGGATAATCGTGCCATAACACAAGGTATAAATTGCACCTGCATCAAACAAAATGAAAACACAGATCAAAACCACTATATGCATCAGTATCTTCTTTCTAGCTGATGGAATAAATGTTCATGGAGTACGCATGAAAGTAATGACTATGTACATATGTGCATTCCTCATTTTGTCAGGAAATGTAAATGAAACTATTAAGAGAACTAAAGAACAACAAAGTCCCTTGATCTCCTCCCAATTCAAATAAAAGAATCTGTCAAATAGTTATACTAATAAAGTGCAAAACAGACATCCAACATCTAAAGTAGATTTCAACAGAGTAATAAATCTCCCTTCACATCAAAAATATTGAGAGGATTGGAAGGCCAAATACCCATTGTAATTAAAAGCTTTCATGTGGTTGCTATTCAGGAAAGGAAACTGACCAAGCCATACAGAATAAAGTGGTGCTCTATTGGCTATTTGTTCATAATTTACTTGGGTATTGAAGATGCAGATTGTTTGACGATAACACGCCCCTTTAATATTGGTATTTGCAGGATTTTTGCATCCTTGCAGACTTCCATGTCACTTCTCAGTCCCATCAGGAAGTGTTGTACTTCCACAGGTTGAATAGCCAATGGAGAAAATGCTCGACAATTCAACTTCTCCCGATCATACCACATGGCCGGCCGAGAGCGAGGACAGGCAGGACCCCCAATCCCCCGTTTGGAAGGCATTTGCGATCATTCTACCCCTGTGGGACTCAGGTAAAGCCCCTATAACCCGTGCACTGTAGTGTTGGACCGAGCTCCAGAGCTGCAGCGGACATCCACAATTCACAATTCCAAACCCCCCCCCCCCACGCCAAAAAAGAAAAACTTGAACCCTATTCACTTGTAATAACAATGAAATTAAGTATTAACTCTCATCTTATTTAACTGATCAATAAAACATGAAACAGAATACTTTATTAAAAAATCACAAAAGTAATGATAAATTCAGTTCTATGAAAATCATTTCTGCTCCTGTGATTTCTCACTTGGATGCATACCTAAAGTAGTAAGATAAAGGAAAGATGCACTTTCAAAGCACATGCAAGAACATGAAAATCATAATCAGCTTCTAAACCCATGGGAATATGTCATTAAATTTTTGATCCCTTGGACTGCTCTAGCATGACAGTTAAAAGGTAACATCAGAATCATCTGGTACTATTAGTGTATTACTTTTGAATGCTCACAACTTTCATACATATCTACAAGCAAGGAGGCCACCTGAGAATTATTGCGAATGCCATAATCCTGCAGCAGCGAGTTGTCGTCAATGAGTTTGTCATTATGGTGAGACAGACAAAAGTTAGCCCAAACGTGTTTCCTGAAATAGAGTAGCATAAGAGGGCAAGTCATACCAAAATGTTCCTATTCTGAAGGTTCACATACAGAAACTTCCTCATTAACTAATCCAAAATACCATAAATTTCAGAAAACCTTAACAAATAGGTGTTTTGCTGCATTGGTGCACATGAAGTGAAACTATATTCCGGAATCTCCTTAAAGTTCGTAAATAATGAAGCAGGGAAAGAACTCTGCAGTAGTTTTTGTTCAGGTTTTATTTGTGGGATTTTATACATAAGAAAATGATAGGATAACTTATGGATCTTGCCCAGAGGTTTACAATAAAACTTGGGGGTTTATATATGAATTTCCATAAATGAATTCCATGGGTTCTTATTGGTATCAAAAAAATGCAATACTAATTTCATTATAATGTCTTTATTTACCATTAAAGTAAAACAAGAAACAAAAGCTAAGAGAAAGAAAAGAGGAAACAACAACTAGTTAGGGATCTAAAGAATAATTTTGAAGAACGCTTAATATGAGGGCATTTTATCAAGCCAAAAATATGGCAAAATTGTTAATCAATCCAATTGTCTTTAGTGTGTGTGTGTGTGGAGGGGGGGGGAAGGAAATCTTCATTTTTCATTGGAGAAAGCATGTCAAGTAGTAGTCAGCCAATGTTCTTCAGTTACAAGACTCTGTATCCTGCTACCAAACAATGGGAGTAGTCACAATGTAGTGCCAAAACAGACGCAACATCATGCATTCCAGAAAAAAAAAATTTAATCCAAACTGTTTGGCCTATAGTCTTTGCTTAGCCTCATGGAAGTTGGGCAAAGCGAGAAGGATTTGTTTGTTTCTTGTTTTCTTTTTTTCTTTTTCTTTTTCTTTTTTTTGTTGGGGAGGTGCAAGGTGGAGAAAGATTCATTACATTAAATGTAAAATCTGCATGTAAAAACATGTTTAAAAACCATCTGGGATACTTGACCCCAAATCCAGTAGGAGATTTACATGGCTTGCCATGGACTTTGTCCACCTGGCAGAGGTCAAGGGGGTTCTAGAAGTCCTCATGCAACCCGAGTCCCATAGACGCGACCCCCTCAACAAGGG
Source organism: Amorphophallus konjac (assembly GCA_022559845.1). Lineage (NCBI taxonomy): Eukaryota > Viridiplantae > Streptophyta > Magnoliopsida > Alismatales > Araceae > Amorphophallus > Amorphophallus konjac. The sequence continues at coordinate 594,420,149 of CM040121.1, forward strand.
GTACAGCATGTTGCCTCCTGGAAAGGTGTGAGATGAGTCTTCTTTCTCCTTTACATACCCTCAAGAAAGAAAAAGTTAAATGAAAGAGAACATGAAGCAAGGGCAAATTTGCTAGAAGTGCAAGTTGAGAGAGAAGAAGACCACAATGTAAAGATGAATAGAGTTGTATATAAAAATTATAAATAAATATTCAGATTTTATATAACTAAGAGGAGCTTTGGACTAATAGTCTAAAAATAGTGACTTTAGTAACATAATCTATCTTACATATTTCCTATAATGGATTGTTTACAGATACATAAATTAGTTATGAGGTTATACATATTATTTTACCTCTTGGAGCTGAGATTTTGTAACATGTAAAGATGAAAGATCCAATGCATCACATTACTAGTTTAGCAGTCTGCTTTCCTCCCTAAGAGAGCCTACACACAGTAAGAATGGCCAAGTGGCAGCCATGAGTAGCAGTGACTGCTGAAAAATCCATTATGCCATTCTGTTGACACGATAAACCTGTCCAAGTAGACAAGGCAAACTCCACGGACACAACCACCATCATGCTGCATTTTCTAATTCACTAAAAATATGACCATTTCCATGTCTCAAGTTTGTTAATTCATCTCAGCCAGGAGTATGTAACTGCATTAGATTTTTCTCTTTATAATTCATGCATATGTAAGTCTCTTCTCCCATCGATAAAAGCGCTAGAAATGTTCCTTACAGATCCCAACAAACATCTAGACGAAGCATCCATTTTACTTAGATTATAATAGGAGTGCTTCGCATTTCATAGCCACTTCATTCCATACTAATGTATACCATTTGCATCTTTCAAACTCCACCACACAAATAACCTCAAACCTACTAGCAACACATTCACCAAATTCACTCACGTTTGCCTCATGTAACTTTCCACATTAATCTTATAACTCTAAAAAACTCCTCAAGCTATTACTTCCCCATTCCAGCTTCAAAGATGCAATAAAACTTATTACTTCCATAACTATTATTTTTAAAAGCTAAAATAGGATTTTATTCTTGGAAAATCTCACACCTCTCTCTTCCCAGTGCTATTCTCCACTGTACCTACCCCAACACCAAATCCCATATCCATCAGCTTCCATAACTTACTCCCAATCTTGTCCAGGAAGAAAAAAGCAGACGAAGAGAGGATTAGAGAACAGGAGTGAAGATGTCAAGAAGAGTGAGGAAGACATTCTATATCTCCTTGACTTGCACTGCACTGTTGTCATCAAAGATGAAATTTTGCACCTACCCAGTTATCAGGTAACATTGAACCCCCTTTTCAGTTGTCACTAACATCTTGAGCCCTAAGGGAAGCTGCAGGAAAGTCCAAGGGCTTGAACAGTAACACATTGTAAATTCTCCCTTAAGCGCTAATTGTAATCCCACAATGCTTCGATTGCCAACTAAGTGAGTTTGTTCTACACAATTCCTTCTTGAGTGACAACGAACGCAACTGACCTGAATAGGTGTTGGTAACCTACCCCAACCTCTAGATCCAATGCAGCATCAACAGCATGGCACCTAAGTGCAGAGACGCAGTCCCGCCCACCATGTCCCGTGCTGCACTGTGACTGCAGAACATTTCCTTTGAAAAAAATATATGCAGCCCTTAGGTATGGCTGTGTAGGAGTCTCAAGAGAAACATCACCTCATAACTACTTAGAGCTGTCCTGCAACTCTTTTATCAATTTAACTTCATTCAATATTTTCCTTACAATACTTCTTCAATTGCTTTGTTCCTGATGCTAAACAGATTACCAGGTTGCACCCTGCTACTTTTTGCCAACCAATTACCTTTAATTCTCCTGCAAGTTGAACTGTGCAGCTCAACAGTTCCCTCCTGTCAAACCAGTCACCTCAGTGAGCACCTCCTCACTCTTCTCATTCTTCTATGATTCTGTAGTACTTCATTCTTCTGTACGGCTAAACGGATAACAATGATGGAAGAAATGCTGAAGATTGCAATAATGAAGACAATGATTCATATGGAAATGATAGTAATTGCAGCCGCTATGACAGTGTATGGAGCTGAATCAATAACAGGACACCATGAACCATGTTTGGACTTAATTTATATGGGACTGTGGGACTGGCTGGTTCAACGAGGTCTCAGTGTTTCTTCAATATAATTGTGGAAATCAGAACTTAATACCAACTTCATTGGTAGTTGGCCCCATATAATAAATGTCATTCTCTTATCTGTGAGCCATATGACATCTGAAAGAGTGGTACCACTAATTGTATTAAAGTAAAAGAGGGATGTACAAGCAATGACAAAATGCTTCCCAAAAAATCCCTATACAACAGAAGGCCCACACCAAGATACTGTGACCCACACTAACCCCCCAACAAAACAAACATGGAGGAGTTGTGAGAGTTCACATTACAAAGGAGCTCCGCCCACTCCCTCATCCTTTCACAAATGAAAACAACCAAACTCTCCTCTGCTCTAGCTTCCCCTCTGCAAATTCTATTGTTTCTTCCCCGTTATAAAGCCCACAATGTAGTGTGAAGAATCATCCACCAGACGCTTTTGTCGCTTTTAGGCTCCAGCATCTGCCCCATTTTTGAATAAGGTAGAGAACCTTCAATTGTCGTCCAAGGGCACACTGTGTCCTTCTAGTAAGCTCCTCCCAAACCCCCTGTGAGTAGGTGCAACGTACAACAGGTGATCCAAAGTTTCGTCCTCCTCTCCACATAGGCAGCAAGTAGAAGATACATCCGGAATAAAATAAGCCAGCCTATCATGGGTAGGCAGCCTCCCATGGGAGATCCTCCATGTAACGAGCTTCACCTTCAGCGGGCACATGGAAGACCAAATTCAGGGGGCAAGGCTATGACACACCCCTCCATCAGAAATGAAAGTATAGGCTGATCTAACAGAGAAGGTACCCTCCCTCTCCCACCTCCATGTCCACTCGACCTGTCCATCTCACTGTGGAGCATAGTCCAGAAGGAAGTGTAGGAGGTCTTCTAGCTGCTCCATCCCCTCGACCTTGAGATTCATCCTGAAAGCCAGAGTCCAGGTAACCCTCGACAGCTAAGGTTCAAAAGCCTGAGACCGACGCCAATGAAGCTGCTGAAACTGCAGAATGCTTGTATTTTACAACATGAAAAACCAACAAATCAGAGGAAACACACTCTAATTATCTTTCTTTACTCTTACTAGAACTATAACCCGAAGAAAGATAATAACAGCATGAAATTATATATTTTTAACTGTAATGGGAAAAACGATAAATCAAGACTCTCCTACCCAACACATAGTTTCTGGGTCAAGATTTCAAGATTGCCAAGTCAATGAAAATAAACCATGGTCTGAAGCCTAGATACTCCCCCAGCGCACACTCGGAAAAGAGGAAAAAAGGGCACAAAGAGGAAGAATTTTAATGGCACAATCAATATCAGTCCCCCAGGTGGAAACATGATTGAAGTACATCTGTGAAGATTAACTAAGCAATGTTGGAAAAGGAAATGCAGGAATTTAACAACTTAATGACTGTTCCATACCAAGAGATATGGCGGTGGCCCATTTGCCCTTGCTCCATTTCTTCTGTTTTCTTCTTGATTGCTAATTTCAGGTCCTTGACAGTAGCAGAGTTCAGCAGAGGAACATCTACAAAAATGAAACTTCACACCTCAGCCAGCAAATCAAACACCTTATGAATTAAATACAGGCATTCAATTATGTGCTAAAAAATAAATATAACTTTTTAAGCTAATTTTAAGGTCAGGTTCGCAATAACTTGACACTATTAAAGAAAACATGTCTATGCTTTGCACTTAATTCCTGTGGATGAAGTTTGCAAGCATTAGAGTGGTGAACAATGCAGAGCCACATGGACTCAACAACAGCCTGGTTAGCTAGGACTAAAAAGGATGAGAACAATTTCTGCTGCAGGTAGTGGAATATTCACTTGGAAGAACCAAGATACCTTCAAACAAAAATTCAGAAATCATTGATAATTCTTAGACATTTTAGTTAAAATTAGATAGCGGACAAGTATCAAATGAGCAATATTAACCTGTAAATTATATTAATTCCAGTGAGTTTCTACAAACCCTAATTACTGTCAAGTCGAATAAAATAAAAGATCAGAAACTACACATTTAAGTGTATTAACCAAAACGAGAAGGCATACCAAATGAAGTATTGTCCATCTTCATAATTGATACCTTCATGGCACTCCCCAACTCCAAGCTGATCAAAGTGTCAACATCCGCAAGAGTTGGTTTCCTTGGGACATCAGAGAGTATTGGGTCACTGAGCAGCGCAGATAGCTTTGACTGCCATCGTGCCTTCTTAGAATTGCCACTGTTATATCCAAAAGCATCCTCAACTTTGGCGTTGACATCTGTATCTGTAGTTGAAGATGGTCCTTGCATCTGATCTGCAATTAAATATATCAGAAGGAAAAGATTTTAAAAGGAAAACCTTAAAAGTGAAAGGTTCAAATATTTTAAAAAAACAAGGGTACAGAGGAGGGCGGCGCAGCACCAACAGAGGAGGGCGGCGCAGCACCGCAGCCAGCAATTGCGACGACGGAAGAGGGCAGTGCAGTGGCTAGCAGCGGTGACGGCGGGCGGTGGAGCCGTGGGCGCGTTAGACAGTGGCAGCAGCGTGACAGGAGGGCGGCGGACGGCGACGCAGCAGGACGACAGCGGGAGGGCAGCAGGCGACGGGGGAGGGCTGCGCGGCGAGAGGTAGAGCACCGGCCAAGCAACCTGGCCCCTGGAGGGTTTGCTGGAGGAGAAAAGGTTATTGCACACACCCTGGTGTGCTTCGAGTTTTATTTTAAAGTGACTCTAATTTTAGCCCCTAAAATATTGTAAAATAATAAGACCCGATTGACAACGGAGTGATCGGGCATTGGTCGGGTGGTTGCGTCACCTAAAGAGAGAGAAATCTCATTTCCCCCTCACAGAAAATTGCTAACCGAGGTCGATTAACGTGCTCGACCCTTCGAGATCGAGCACGCTAATCGTGCTCGATTAACAAAGGAGGCCTAAAAGTCCCTCTTAATTCATCTATTTAATCATAATTCTCTAAATTCTTCAAAACCTTATTAAAAAGTCAATCGGTTAACAACCATTTAAAAATAAAATATATTATCATATTTTTAAAATACTCTCTCTCTCTCTCTCTCTCTCTCTCTCTCTCTCTCTCTCTCTCTCTCTCTCTCTCTCTCTCTCTCTCTCTCTCTCTCTCTCTCTCTCTCTCTCTCTCTCTCTCTCTCTCTCTCTCTCTCTCTCTCTCTCTCTCTCTCTCTCTCTCTCTCTCTATATATATGTGTGTGTGTGTGTGTGCGTGTATTCATCTTGGGATTATAGTTGAAGACTTGAAGTCCCTGAACTTCCCAGTTGCATACGAGGGAGATACTAGTGTCACAAAGTGACACCCTATAGCTAGTTGGCGTCGTTTTTGGCGACTATAGAAGGGGAGAGAGAGAGAGAGAGAGAGAGATAGAGAGAGGTATGTTTAGGGATAAAACAGAGAGAGAGAGAGAGATGGGCGGCCGGTGGGGGTGGGGGTCGATGTGTAGCCGTTGGGATGGGGGATCGAGGGGGTGGCTGAGCGCGTTGGCATTGGAGGTCGGACGGGGTGCAAAGTAGATGAGCGATCGGCACAGTGGACTCACGATGATGCTGGGGTAGTCCGGTAGACATGGAGGAGGGGTTCATAGTGTGGTTAGTGCGCAGGCGAGCAGTAGGGGGCTGCGGTGTTTTAGGGTCGGTGGCGACATATACAACGACTTCGGACGGTTGTGGTTGAGTGGGCAGTTGAAATGGGGGTGACAACATTGCTGACAGGGCGGAGGGTCCAGGGTGGTCTTAGGCGGTTGCGACATGTGGTGGGTTCCAAGAACCGGTAGCCACCGGGTCAGGGCCAAGGTGACAAGGGAGGCACCTGTGACAGGGAGGGGCACGCAAGCTGTGGATGTCGATGGTGGGTGCGACCGACTGGGGGTCGGCATGGGTAGTGCTCATGCCTATGGGGCTGGCAAGGAGGCGCCGGTGGGGTGTCCGGAGGAAGTGCTTATGTGAAGAGGGGGCTTGCGCAGGGACCTCAACCTGCAAAAAGTGGCCTCTGTGTCGAAGGCGATCGCCGATGGTCGTGCCAACGCCCTTGATGAGGACAGTGACGTGGAGGAGCGGCTCCATCACCGACGGATGAAGAAGAAGAAATCAAGGGGAGGAAATTGAGCAATGGCGGCAACCATTGCTCGCACACCGCTGGAGTCCCACGACCCCTCCAACGGTGCCTAGTTAACTCCCCTCCCTTCGCAATCCCCCTTCATGGGCACCCCCTCAGGCATGCTCTCTCTCTCTCTCTCTCTCTCTCTCTCTCTCTCTCTCTCTCTCTCTCTCTCTCTCTCTCTCTCCTTACCCCTGTCGAATAGGGAGACGAATGCCTTGTCCCAATCATCCCCACCCTTAAGAGCAACCTCAAATCTAGGTAGGAATGTCAATGGTAACTAATAATGACGCGGAACGGCGTCGGAGGAAGGATCGACGGCAACTCCGATATCACAAATAAGACTGATAACTTGCTATCTCGCACAGCTCGGCCTCACGCCGGACGGTCTCACACTGGGCGACACACTCAACTCACAGAGAGAATGAGGGAAGGAAATGCAAGAGGGGAAACTCTCTCACGTACAAACCCAAAGCTTTCATTCAAATCATCATATGAAAACATACACCCTTAGCCTTCCTTATATAGGAGGAGGCTATAACATCCATACCCATAAGATTTTCCTAATAACATTTATACCCATGCCTAATAAAACAAACTCACCTACCCACATTTGACTTGTGGGTTTTAAAAATAAAATACAATAACTTTTGACTTATAACTAGCCTAATAAGATAAAAGTAAATATACATGTACTAATACATATATTTTACATACAATACACACGTAATACATAAATACGTGACGTCGAGTCTTCAGGCAGTCGAATCTCCGAGCCACAAGCTCGGTGCGGGGGTGCGGCGTCCGGTAGTGGGCCCGGTGTCCCCACCAACCCTCCCGGGGCGGCTGGAACTCGACTCCGTCGAGTAAGGTGGGACACCGCTATGGTAGTGCTCCAGCAGATCTGGATCGAGACGCTGGAGATCCTCCTAGCTGATCCATGAGTCATTTGATGGTGGACGGTCCCGCCAGCGAACAAAGTAGTGCTGGTACACCCCGCTCCGTGTAGTGGTCACATGCTCATCCAGTAGTCATTTGAGCCTTCTCCTCCCATTGAGAGTGAGCCCACCCCGGTGCGTCCCACAGCCTCGAGAGCACCGCGCGAGCGAATTGAGAGGATTATGGATGAGCATGTGATTTGGAGCACGTACCTAGCTGACTGAGAAGTCAAGCTCCGACCGAAAATGAAGGCGAGCGGGGACGTGCGTGCCCGCACGGCGTCGACGAAGCTTCTCGGTTATAATGAATTCACTCCACGCAGGGAGGATTTAAAAACCGCTTAATTTATAATTTTCCCACGCAGGGGAACAAATTAATCCAATTTTCTCCGCGCAGGGAGACTCAGTGGCACGTACGTTCCGTAAATTGCGGAACGTCTGTCAACGACCCAGTATCTCGGTTGTTGTTCGAGCCTCCGTTGCAGACTTCGGGTGCCACTTTAATTTTGTTATAATGACATATAGATATATATATATATAAGATTATATATATAAGATTATATATATCCCATATATATATATATATATATATATATATATATATATATATATATATTTAACACTCTTTTTTTTATTTTCAAACTTTAATCTCCTTTTTTTCTCGTTTTATTTTTTTCTTTTTTTTCAAACCCCCTTTTTTTTCAAACTGTACCTACGCTTTCTGACTTTTCAAACCTTTTTTCTTTTCAAAACCCCTTTTTTTCCATCTTCAAATTTCACCCACTCTTGCAGCGGATTCCACGGCTGAAAGTGTGGCGTCCAACGTGGTTGGCAGGCCTCCACACCAGGGGCTTCCTCCTTCAACGCAGGATGGCGGGCGGTTCAGGGTCCATGTGTCGGCTCTTCATACGGCACAGAAGCAGGCTTCACAGCATGCAAGTGGCCAAGGCAGAAGGGACACTCACATGGGCTCCACGCGTCGGAGGCTTCAATGGGCTGGGTCTTCATGCGGCGGTTGGCTTCGGCCAGTCAACATGGCAACAGAGCCATGGCCTTCACACCATGCAGAAGACAGAGGAGAGAGTGTCTGGCGCGGTCGCGGTTTGACGTGGACGGGAGGTGGCCGGCGTGCTACGCAGGGAGGTGAGAGGGTGCGCCGATGGTTGTGGACTGGTCGGTGGCGGGCTTCACGGTGAAGGCGAGGAGGCTGGGGTTGGCGTTGCCGCGGTGCAAGGGGAGGCGGTGAGGGGGTTTCGCAGGCGCTGTGGCAGTGAGGGGGGGTTCGCAGGCGCTGGGTTGTGGAGGTCGGTGTCCGGCGGTGCGAAGGTGATCAACGCAGTGGGGAGAGGAGCTCTTGGGCGTCCGACGTGTAGAAGGCCAACGTGGAGGTTAGCCGAAGGTGGTGAAGCAGGTGGAGGAGGTAGCCGGCCGGGGGCGTGTAGGGGCTGCCCTGGGAGGCGGACTGGCACGGCTGCAGGGCGTGCGGGGGCGAGCGGTGCTGGCGATGGCAGCAGCGGCGGTTGGGGGCCGAGCGCCCTGACGCGTTGGACGGCCGGTGGTCGCGGGAGCTCCCGTGCGCGGCTGGAGGCGGAGAGGGAGGTCCTGCGGCGGTGCAAGAAGGCCCTCGCGGCGGTGGGCTCACGGTGGAGGAGTTGCCGGAGGGAGGCAGACGCGCCGGTCGACGGCCACGGGCGCGGGCGCTCAGACGCTGGCACGCATGGGTGGGGGCGCAGGCATGGAACGCTCGGGGGCAGAGCGCGGTGGCGTGCAGCGGTGTTTGTGGCGCGGAGGTGCTCGCGGCCCTGTTCGCAGGCGAGAGAGAGAGAGAGAGAGAGAGAGAGAAATAGATCGGGAGAGAGAGAGAGTAACAGGGAGAGAGAGAGAAATCGATCGGGAGAGAGAGAGAGTAATAGGGGGGAGAGAGAGAGTAATAGAGACAGAGAGAGAGAGAACTGAGAGAGAGAGAGAGAGAGAGATTAACAGGGGAGGGGGGTTTGATGAAAAAAAAAATTCCACTTTTTTCTGCTTCTCTCAACTAATATCCTTTTATGCTACCATTCTCTCTTTTTTTTCTCTTTTTTTTGTTTCTTTTTTTTTTTTTACTTCTAACAACTTAGAGAAAGAGGGAGAGACGTCGGGGTCGTCGGAGATGTCGTTGTTGATCTCTGATATCAAATCTGACGCGGAACGACGTCGGAGGAAGGATCGACGGCAACTCCGATATCACAAATAGGACTGATAAATTGCTACCTCGCGCAGCTCGGCCTCACGCCGGACGGTCTCACACCGGGTGACATACTCAAACTCACAAAGAGAATGAGGGAAGGAAATGCAAGAGGGGAAGCTCTCTCACGTACAAATCCAAAGCTTTCATTCAAATCATCATATGAAAACATACACCCTTAGCCTTCCTTATATAGGAGGAGGCTATAACATCCATACCCATAAGATTTTCCTAATAACATTTATACTCATGCCTAATAAAACAAACTCACCTACCCACATTTGACTTGTGGGTTTTAAAAATAAAATACAATAACTTTTGACTTATAACTAGCCTAATAAGATAAAAGTAAATATACATGTATTTTACACACAATATATAAATACGTGACGTCGAGTGTAACGACCTGAGAATCCGATTACCGGGAAAGCCCGATAACCCGAGACTCGCACCGCCACCCACGAGCCCGAAGACTCGGAAGGGTTAAAAGGATGGTGTGGAAACTACACAAGCATCACAAATAATTACAGAAATTAAACAGTTATAATATTAAGCAGGAAATGAATTAACATTTTTCATGGTCCACTTTATAAAATAACAACAACAGCAACAGTAGTCCACGACTAGTACAGTGACAAGAAAGAAAAGTACAGCTACACGGGGCATACCCCGGCTCTGACCTCTGGCACTACCTCTGGGTACCCGCACCACGCTGCACACCTGACGCGCTCCCCGAAGGTGGCGCCTCACCTGAAACACGGTGAAAACACGTAGGGAATGAGTCTCGGAACAAGACTCAGTAGGGATCACTCGAACCCTACCTCGTAAAATGAGAAACCACTACACTAGCGGTAGGAAAGTACCTCGGAAAGGAAAGCCATGTACTCTACAGAACCAGGCCCTACGGCACGCAAACCGACACACGTGCCACGGTACGAGACCGAAACTCAACGGTCGAACCGCAAAACCCGAAGGTCGGAAACACACGACTGACAGTCTGTCACTCCGTACTCGACAGGAGTACCACCCACTAGAAGCACAGCCGGTAGCGTCCCCTGACGTCTTACACCGCGCCGCAGGTGAACCGCCTGACGTGATAGGTCCTACCCGAGGCGCAGACACCGTACAAGTAACCACAAACAAGTAACTAGCTGGGGTCATGCCCGTCGACGTGGGTCCAACTGCCCCCAACCACGTGTGCACACACAGACCTTGCATCACTAGGTCTGGTCCTCTGACCGGTTTTCCCCCGTAGCCGAACTCTGGCTACCGACGAGGGGCCTACGGTAACCGGTCCACAAACCGTCTCGAAAGGTGGGTGCCCGTACACCACTCCCAGGTGAGACCAGCACCTCGTACTGGTGGGCTACGACTAGTGGAGGGTCACTGAAGGAGTAGACTCTCAAGACCACGGAAAACAACGTCCGAACCTGACGAAGTACGGGGACCGTCCCACGTACCATCACCATCGCACGGCGACCACGGTCGGAGAGGAAACAGACGCACCGCCCACGGCCAAACGCATGACCAAGGCAAACGGGACCTCCGGACACCCAAAAGACACGGTCACGGAACTCCACGGGGTGTCCAGGACACACACACGGCCCAAGAGGAATACCCGTCAACAGGACAGATCACGCTAGGGACCCCTAGCACGACAAGGATGAACGCGTTAGGACCCCCTAGCGCGACAGGGATGAACGCGCTAGGGCCTCCTAGCGCGACAAGGCAGGCCGCGCTAGGAACCCCTAGCGCGACAAGGCAGGTCGCGCTAGGGCCTCCTAGCGCGACCGGAACCGCCCTATTGTTCATCTTCTCCGATGAACGTGCCCCGTCGGGGCAGCGCGACCATCAAGAACGCGCTATTGGAGTATAGCGCGTTCTCAGTCCGCGCCCGAAAACAGCGGAAACGCCTAAAAACTCCCACCACTCCCCCATGCCTCCACCGGAGAGGGGGAAATCAAAGGGGAAGACCCCTGGGGACCCTAGCATGCATCTAAGCCCTCAAAACATGAAATCATGGGCTAAAACCATAGATCGGGCGGCTCTCCCCAAATCATGGAAAAACCCCAAACATGCTCGATCTAGCCCCTCTCGGCCTCCCCTCGGCCTATAAATCACGAGAATGAACGGCCAGAGGTTGAGGAACGTCACCCTACCTCGGGGTTGTCCGAAACACGGCGGATCGTCACCGATCCTCAAGAATCGTTCGAAGCTTCACGAACTCCCCACACCCTCACCGAGCACCGAACACCGCCGCGATCGCCACACCGCCGCCTACGCCACGACGCCGTCGCCTCGCCGCAATCCGCAGCCGAAGGGGGTGGCGCCGGGGCTAGCACCGGGAGAGAGGGCGGTCACGGTGGAAACGCACGGGAGAGAAGGGAGGAAGAAGAAGAAAGAGAAAGAAGAAAAGAAAAAGAAAAGAAATAGGGTTATATAGAAAATCTGATTTTTCGGAAAAATACCGAAAAATAGAAAAATACATTTCCGGAATCCTCGGAACGCACCGATCGCAATAGTACCACTCGTGCCCAGGTGAACGGCCCGGTTCACCCGCAGCGAGCTTCCGAAGTAAAAGCCGAAACACATACCGGAAATCGGAAAACACACACGGAAAAGTCACGGAACGCCTCCGGGCCTCCGAAACAACTCCGGATCGCGCCGATCCGAACACGCAAGATGTCCGAAACAAAATTTCAGACACAACAGAGCCGGACGCTCCGAAAACCAGATCCAGGACCCACGAAGAAGGATTCGAAAGGTCCGGGATATTACAGCCCCCCCCCCCCCCCCTTAAGGAATTTCGTCCTCGAAATTGAGAACAACCCAAGGGGAAAGAAGAGGAAGACTCACTCAAACAGATACGGGAACTGCTGACGCATCTCGTCCTCACGTTCCCACGAAGCCTCACCACCAGAGTGTCGCTGTCACACGACCTTCACCAAGGGAATGACCTTGTTCCGCAGGCGCTGCTCTCGCCTATCCTCCACGCGGATCGGAAACTCTGGGAGAGAAAGGTCTGGAGTCACCTCAGGCCAAACCGAAAACTCAAGCACATGAGAGTCATCGGGCATATACTTTCGCAACATCGAGACGTGGAACACGGCATGCACCGACGCCAGCTCAGGAGGTAACTGCAACCGGTAAGCAACCTCACCGATGCGCTCCACAATCGCGAAAGGACCAATATAGTGGGGACTCAGCTTCCCACGCCGTCCAAAACGCATCACCCCCTTCATCGGAAAAACTCTCAAGAACACATGATCGCCCACGGCGAACTCGAGGGGCTGCCTCCTACGGTCAGCATAGCTCTTCTGCCGACTCTGGGCCGCCAACATATTCTGACGAACCAGGTGCACAACATCCACACACTGCTGCACCAATTCCGGTCCCGTCAAAACACGCTCACCCACCTCGAACCAATCGAGTGGAGTCCGACAAGGACGCCCGTACAAAGCCTCATAGGGAGCCATGCCGATGCTCGAATGATAGCTGTTGTTATAGGCAAACTCCACCAACGGTAGGTGATGAATCCAACTCCCCTGCCACTCCAGGCAGCAAGATCTCAGCATGTCCTCCAAAGTCTGAATGGTCCTCTCAGACTGACCATCTGACTGAGGATGATACGCCGAGCTAAAAGCCAACTCCGTGCCAAGAGCTCGCAAGAAACTCCTCCAGAATCCAGAAGTGAAGCGTGGATCCCGATCCGACACGATCGAAATAGGAATCTCATGCAACGGCATGATCCGCTCCACATAAAGGCGAGCCAACTTGGACACGCTCCAGCAGACTTTGACCTGTAACAACCGAGTCACCTTCGTCAGCCTATCCACCAGCAACCAAATACTGTCCTGCCCACTCGGGGTCCTCGGCAACCCCACCATAAAATCCGTGGTCACGTGGTCCCACTTCCACGCAGGAACATCCAAGGGCTGGAGAGTACCTCCTGGTCGCTGATGCTCCGCCTTCACCTGCTGAAAGATCAGGCACCTGGCCACAAATTCGGCAACATCTCTCTTCATGCCAGGCCACCAGAACTGCCTCCGCAAGTTCCGATACATCTTCGTCACACCCGGGTGTACGGTGTACCTGCTCCCATGAGCCTCGCGCAGCACCACACGACGAATCTGCTCCTCGGCTGGAACGTACATCCTGCCACGAAACCTCGCAGCACCGTCCTCGCCGAGCTCCACATCAGCCATCGCCAGAATCCGGGGCAACTCAGGGTCCGCATGCTAAGCCTCTATCACCTGACGACGGATAGCAGGAGTGACAGTTAGACTCGCAAGCACCGCCAACCCTGGCTCCTGGGGAATCTTGAGCCTGAAAGATATTTCGGGCACTTGTTCCCAGAGCCTCCACTTCCTCAACATCAAGGCACTGACCGCAACCTTCCGACTCAAGGCATCGGCGACGACATTCATCCTGCCCGGCTGATAAGACAGGGTGAAGTCATAGTCCTTCAACGCCTTTGCCTGAGGTTCAGGTCCCTCTGAGAGAACACATACCTCAAACTTTGATGGTCAGTGAACACCTCGAACTTCTCGCCGTACAGATAATGCCTCCAGATCTTCAGCGCGAAGATCACCGCCGCCAACTCAAGGTCATGGGTAGGGTAGTTCTCCTCGTGGGGCTTTAGCTGCCGAGATGCATAAGCCACCACTCTACCATGCTGCATCAACACAGCTCCCAATCCAACGCCGGAGGCATCTGTACACACCACGAAACCTCCCGATCCATAAGGCAAAACCAACACCGGAGCCGAGGTGAGCAATCTCTTCAGTTCCCTGAAGCTCTGCTCACACTCCTCAGACCAGACGAAAGGCACATCCTTCCGCGTGAGTCTAGTCATCGGGGTCGCAATGCGAGAAAAATCCTGGATAAACTGGCGATAATAACCCGCAAGCCCCAAGAAACTCCAGATCTCCGTCACCGACCTCGGCCTCGGCCACTGCATTACTGCCTCGACCTTGGCGGGGTCCACGGAAATGTCATCACCAGAAATCACGTGCCCCAGAAAGTGTACCTCGCTGAGCCAAAACTCGCACTTGCTGAGCTTCGCATACAACTGGTGACCTTGCAACGTCTGCAGCACCACACCCAAATGGTACGCATGCTCCTCAGCAGACTGCGAATAGACAAGGATGTCGTCCACGAAGATGACCACGAACTGGTCCAAATACGGATGAAACACCCTCTGCATCAAGTCCATGAAGGCTGCTGAGGCATTGGTGAGCCCGAACGGCATCACCAAAAACTCATAATGCCCGTACCTCGTACTGAACGCAGTCTTCTCCACATCGGACTCGCGAATTCTCAGCTGATAGTAACCTGACCGCAAATCAATCCGCGAGAACACTCGCGCGGACTGAAGCTGGTCGAACAAGTCATCAATCCGCGGCAACAGATACTTATTCTTAATGGTCACTTCATTCAGCTGCCGATAGTCAATACACAGCCGCAGACTACCATCCTTCTTCTTCACAAACAACACGGGCGCACCCCAAGGGGAAAAACTCGGACGAATGTACCCCTTGGCCAACAGTTCCTGCAACTGCGCCCTCAGCTCCCTCAACTCAGCGGGGGCCATACGGTAGGGAGCCTTCGCCAAAGGTCCCGTACCAGGCACAACCTCGATCACAAAATCGATCTCCCGCTGGGGAGGTAATCCAGGCAACTCCTCGGGAAAAACGTCGGGAAACTCGCACACCACCGCAATGTCCTCGACATCCGGCTCCATCCGGTCAGACACAACCACGGACGCGAGAAAACCCTGACAACCTGAATCAAGCAATCGACGGGCTCGAATAGCAGAGATAAGGAATCAAGAAGAGGCGGAATGGATACCTTGGAAATAGAAGGTCCTCTTGCTCGGATGCTGGAAGTAGACCCTCTTCATCCCACAATCCACCACCGCTCCATGAGTCTCGAGCCAATCCATGCCTAGAATCACATCGTAATCCCTAATCTGCAACGCATACAACCTGCCTGGCATACTCCGCCTATCGATCCAAACCGGAACCTGATCGAAGCAATACGGAGTGATCATAAAGTAACCCGAAGGTAACTCCACTGCCAAATCACAGGACAACTGGGTCACCGGCTCCTCGACGCTCGACGCAAAATCCTCCGAAATAAACGAATGAGACGCGCCAGAGTCGAACAAAACCCGAGCCGTACAACCCAAAATCTGAACGGTACCTTCCACGAGCTGCGACGCCACTGCCTCTGCCCTGGTCATGTGCGTGATTTGGCCTCGAGCCCTCTGCCTGCCTCCCACGCTGGCTGACCTGGGTAGCGGCGGATACTGTCCCTGCTGCTACTGCTGCTGCCTCTGCTGCTGGAGAACCTGCTGCTACGGCGGTCTCTGAGGACAGTCACGCGCCATATGCCCTGGCTGGTCACACCGAAAATAGATGATCGGAGCCGTGCACTGCCTGCCTGGGTGGGTCCCACCACACCGTGGACAAGGTCCTCGTGATCCACCCACTGATCCCTGGCGCTGCAAAGGAATCGGCTGCTGTACACTGCCCGATGAAGCCTGCCCCTGATCCTTGTGCTTCTTACGAAAACTCTTCTTCAAGAACTTCTTGACCTTCGAGCCGAAGGACGCAGATCCTGTCACCGAAGCTGCCGATGCCGGTACTCCTGAACCACCCGACGCAGACTGAAAGAAACCCTGCTGCTGGGTAGCCGACTGTTGGCTGCGACCTGACAAAGACTGCCCCTGGCTGATCGGTCCTCGAATCCTCTGCATATCCATCTCCAAAGAAACCGCAACGCGAGACGCTGTCTCTAGATCAGTGGCCCCATTCGCAATCAAATGGTGCCTCAGCTCCAGCCTCAAGCCCTGCACAAACTGCGTGGTCCTCACCCTCTTATGCTCCATGATGTGAGGTGCGTACCGACCCAGCTCGACAAATCGGGCCCTGTACTGCAACACAGACATGTCACCCTGCACCAGCTCCAGAAACTCCCGCATCCGCTGCGTAGCAACTATATCTGGACAGTACGTACGCTCGAAAGCACTAACGAAGTCGTCCCACTCGATCTGCTCAAGTGGACGAAGCTGAAAAGACGTCTTCCACTCGGAAGACCACCACCTCCGAGCCGTACCCTGTAACTGGTTGTAGGCCAACACCACTCTGTCCTCGGCAGTACTCCTTGCAGAACTGAACACCCGCTCCATCTCATCGAGCCAATCACGAGCTGCATCAGGCTCTGCCTGGCCGCTGAAGTAAGGTGGATGGAACTGCATGAAGTCCCTCACTGCTCGGCCTGGCCCACCCCTAGCTGACGAGCCCTCACCGGCCTCTCCGCCGAACTGCTGAGACATAAGTTGGTACATGCCTCGGAAGAAATCCTCGGCCCCCGGAACTCTCGCAGTAGCCGCGGCCTCGGTAGCTCCCGGTGGCGCTCTGCTATGCTCCTCCTGGTCCCCCTGGACCCCCTGCTGGATCTCCTGACCTCCAGCCGACTGCCCCTGCTGAGAGCGAGAGCTCCGCCTCGGCGCCATACTCGCTCCTGAAGCACAAGACAGAAAACACGGAGACGGTAAGGTCAAAATAAACACGCGATGCCCCATGCCAGCGTCACATATACATCATCGCTGTGGACTAGTGGACCACTACAATTACCTATGATTCTCATGTAATTCCACAACCGCGCTCTGATACCAGCTGTAACGACCCGAGAATCCGATTAGCGGGAAGGCCCGATAACCCGAGACTCGCACCGCCACCTACGAGCCCGAAGACTCGGAAGGGTTAAAAGGATGGTGTGGAAACTACACAAGCATCACAAATAATTGTAGAAATTAAACAGTTATAATATTAAGCAGGAAATGAATTAACATTTTTCATGGTCCACTTTATAAAATAACAACAACAGCAACAGTAGTCCACGACTAGTACAGTGACAAGAAAGAAAAGTACAGTTACACGGGGCATACCCCGGCTCTGACCTCTGGCACTACCTCTGGGCACCCGCACCACGCTGCACACCTGACGCGCTCCCCGAAGGTGGCGCCTCACCTGAAACACGGTGAAAACATGCAGGGAATGAGTCTCGGAACAAGACTCAGTAGGGATCACTCGAACCCTACCTCGTAAAACGAGAAACCACTACACTAGCGGTAGGAAAGTACCTCGGAAAGTAAAACCCTGTACTCTACAGAACCAGGCCCTACGGCACGCAAACCGACACACGTGCCACGGTACGAGACCGAAACTCAATGGTCGAACTGCAAAACCCGAAGGTCGGAAACACACGACTGACAGTCTGTCACTCCGTACTCGACAAGAGTACCACCCACTAGAAGCACAGCCGGTAGCGTCCCCTGACGTCTTACACCGCACCGCAGGTGAACCGCCTGACGTGGTAGGTCCTACCCGAGGCGCAGACACCGTACAAGTAACCACAAACAAGTAACTAGCTGGGGTCACGCCCGTCGACGTGGGTCCAACTGCCCCCAACCGCGTGTGCACACACAGACCTTGCGTCACTAGGTCTGGTCCTCTGACCGGTTTTCCCCCATAGCTGGACTCTGGCTACCGACGAGGGGCCTACGGTAACCGGTCCACAAACCGTCTCGAAAGGTGGGTGCCCGTACACCACTCCCAGGTGAGACCAGCACCTCGTACTGGTGGGCTACGACTAGTGGAGGGTCACTGAAGGAGTAGACTCTCAAGACCACGGAAAACAACGTCCGAACCTGACGAAGTACGGGGACCGTCCCACGTACCATCACCATCGCACGGCGACCACGGTCGGAGAGGAAACGGACACACCGCCCATGGCCAAACGCATGACCAAGGCAAACGGGACCTCCGGACACCCAAAAGACACGGTCACGGAACTCCACGGGGTGTCCAGGACACACACACGGCCCAAGAGGAATACCCGTCAACAGGACAGATCGCGCTAGGGACCCCTAGCGCGACAAGGATGAACGTGCTAGGACCCCCTAGCGCGACAGGGATGAACGCGCTAGGGCCTCCTAGCGCGACAAGACAGGTCGCGCTAGGGATCCCTAGCGCGACAAGGCAGATCGCGCTAGGAACCCCTAGCGCGACAAGGCAGGTCGCGCTAGGGCCTCCTGGATCGGGCGGCTCTCCCCAAATCATGGAAAAACCCCAAACATGCTCGATCTAGCCCCTCTCGGCCTCCCCTCGGCCTATAAATCACAGGAATGAACGGCCAGAGGTTGAGGAACGTCACCCTACCTCGGGGTTGTCCGAAATGCGGCGGATCGCCGCCGATCCTCAAGAATCGTTCGAAGCTTCACGAACTCCCCACACCCTCACCGAGCACCGAACACCGCCGCGATCGCCACACCGCCGCCTACGCCACGACGCCGTCGCCTCGCCGCAATCCGCAGCCGAAGGGGGTGGCGCCGGGGCTAGCACCGGGAGAGAGGGCGGTCACGGTGGAAACGCACGGGAGAGAAGGGAGGAAGAAGAAGAAAGAGAAAGAAGAAAAGAAAAAGAAAAGAAATAGGGTTATATAGAAAATCCGATTTTTCGAAAAAATATCGAAAAAGAGAAAAATACATTTCCGGAATCCTCGGAACGCACCGATCGCAACGGTACCACTCGTGCCCAGGTGAACGGCCCGGTTCACCCGCAGCGAGCTTCCGAAGTAAAAGCCGAAACACATACCGGAAATCGGAAAACACACACGGAAAAGCCACGGAACGACTCCGGACCTCCGAAACAACTCCGGATCGCGCCGATCCGAACACGAAAGATGTCCGAAACAAAATTTTGGACACAACAGAGTCGGACGCTCCGAAAACTAGATCCGGGACCCACGAAGAAGGATCCGAAAGGTCCGAGATATTACATCGAGTCTTCAGGCAGCCGAATCTCCGAGTCAAAAGCTCGGTGCGGGGGTGCGGCGTCCGGTAGTGGGCCCGGTGTCCCCACCAAATAACCCAATAACTATCCATTTCGTTAACTTAACAAATATCAAACCAATAGTTTTTTTCGATAACTTAACAGATAAGAATAGGAACATATCTGATTTCTTACCGGATACGAAAATGAATACATATCATTCTGAACCTGTATTCGTCTGTTACCGTTAAATAATATAATATATATATTATCAATATCATCCCTTAGATTTAGATCTAAGGGTGGAGATCCAAAGATTGCCCTAAAGAATGGTAGCGCCCGCAATCCCCACATTCTCTCCTAATCTCACTTGACACAAAACTTCCCCATCTCCGTTCCCTTCCCACCCAGCGGCCTTTATGCATGCTCCATTCCCTTCCACCCAGCGGCCAGCGATAGTAGGCGAGAAGGCGCCATGGACTCCGCTCCGGCGAGAAGAGGCAGCACCACGATAGGGGGCGGCAGCGCGACGGCGGGGGCATGATGCGTGACACAGCGTGGTGTCTGGCAGTAGCAACGGGAGGTAGGAAGGCAATGTGGAGTGTGGGCTCTGCTTCAGCGAGAGGGGCAGCACCATGGTAGGGGGACGGCAGTGGCGATTCCCACCCAAGAAGGGGAAGCGCGGCGACAAGGGAACAGTGCGTCCTTAGTTTTGACCTCCTCTCTCTCTCTCTCTTGCGCACACGCGTGATGGCGGTGGCAGTGATGCCGTCGCCCTCCTGCTATCATTCTTTCTCTCTCGCTCTCGCTTTCTCTCGAGGTGGCGTTGGAGAGACGCCGTCACCCTCCAATCTCTCTCTCTCTCTCTCTCTCTCTCTCTATATATATATATATATATATATATATATATATATATATATATCACAAGGTCAAGATTTATTGTTAATTGTTAATGCCATGTTTCAATGTGGGTGGCTTGGAAGACATAAAACTATTCCACGACAAAGTTACATTCGAAGGGGGAACAGTAGGATAGAAGCCATGTCATTTGTTTAACTTATACTGAATAGTCTTTAGTGTGTTTTTGATGTTCTATCTAGGGGAGGAAGAGTGGGGAATATGATCCTCATTATAATTTCTGTAATTGCATCACCTTCTATTAAATTGAAATGTGTTTGTTTATCATATGCATTGTTCTTTTCAATTTAAAATTTATTCTAATTGAGTTAATTTGCATCTTAAATTTTAGTCTTATATGTAGTCTTATGATCGGCAGCTATCCGTTAACTGTCCGTTAACCGTATTTTTTCGGATACTAGAAAATAGTTTCAGATACACCATTTTTCAAATACGTAGGGAACATCAAACGAATATCATTCGTCCTTATCGGATACGCAAACGGATAGTCCACTATCTGCACCATATCCGAACCTTTGACATCCCTAAATCTAGGCCGTCACTCAGATGCCCGATGAAGTACTCCCCCTGCCGTTCTCTGTGTGTGTCGGCGCCAAAGAGGGAGACCCCCTTCGGTGACCTCCCCTTCTCTCTCTCTCATCATGTCATCTCTCTCTCTCTTCTCTCTATCTTGACACTCACTAACACAAGGGCATCATAGTCTTTTTCACCTTCTAAGTTAGGCTAAACCATGATTAGATTAGTCTAACCAGATCTTATCTTACGGAGACCAACGACAAGGACTTTTTCATTTAACGGAGAATAATTTGAGGGCTTTTCACTAAATAGATGGATAGGGGCCATTTCCTAATTTCAAATGTTTTCGGGGCCTAAAAACTAAAAATATCTATTTTAAATAAAAAATATGAGGTGGAGTCCCACTTCACCTATTAAACCTTACAACCCATCTTCCCTCAAAACTTGAATGGCCTAAAAAAAATTAAAAAAAAATCAAACTGTGTGAATTTGAAAATAAATATATTTTTTAAAATCATTCTTTTCTTTGAGTTTTTGGACCGTTGGACGGAGGAATGGGTTGTATGTTTCAAACACATGAGGTGGATTCCTACCCCAAAATTTTTTATATAAAAAAAGAAAATTTTAATACACACTCAAAGTATGTAATAATCTTGGATGTGCAATTAGCCAAACTTTTACTAGACATGGATCAGATAGTTACTGATGGGGATGACAGAATGGTAAAGTGGGTTAGCCTAGTCCGAACCAGACTGGGCCAAAGTTCCCAATATGGGCCAACTCGTATGAAACTCACGTATTCTACTTGCTCGCGTATAATACGCGTATGATAATGTGGAAGAGTTTTTGTATGCGTACAAAATCGCATTTTTTAACGCTGGACAACAGATGCGCATGTTATTGTTCCAGATGTACGGACGAATATAATATACGTATTATTACACAAACTTATTAATTATAGTCGGAATCGAGATCATCAGATCAACTTGCATTTCCAGTATACCGCGTGCAGCAATAATAAAGAAGTCTTGACTTATCAAAATTTAAAAGAGTTTCATCTGCGGCACTGCATTTAGGTGCAGTTACATTGGCAATGTCTGGTCTCACTGGAATTACATGTTTATACAATTTCAATGATATTGGACTCTTCAAAAAAAATCAAAAAAGAAAATAAAGATTGTGCACTTTACACGATAGACCAATTCCACTTTCAATCCATTTAAGATATATAATTTTTATTTTTTATGTTTCGAGTTGTTTAATCGTCGATCAACTGTACGAATGCGTATCTCAAATGAGACCTGATATGATATTTTTTGTAAAAAAAAGAGTTACGCCGCAGTAGTGTGCAGTGACGCATGGGAGGTAAAACTCAATCTAAAAAAAAGTTGATTTTAGTGTAGCAGGTCAGCCCAAGTTTATGTTCACCTTCTCATGGTGGGTGGAGTCGTCCAATCATTATTAGGTCTATAAAATACAATTATATATATATATATATATATATATATATATATATATATATATATAGAGGAATCTGATTCCTATGTCACGTACCACACTTCTCTATTTATTTGTTGTGGAAGATCGTCGGGCACCTGCGGAAGTCTACAAATATCAGAAGAAAGGACGTCAGAAGGAGTCCCGGACGCTACTCCAGGGTACAACTCTTCGATGCTTAAGTCATCAATGGTTCAAGTGGAGAACATAGAAGAGTAGGAGAGAGAGGGAGAAGTGGAGGTCACATTAAAAGATCTGAGAGAAGTGTAGGTCCTCCGGACGAGTGCTCGTCGACTCCAGTGGTCACTTGGAGAGTACTCGTTGGACGGTAAGATCGTACGGGAGGGATTCTCTCTCAAGAAATGAACAATCGTGACCTCTCTAGTAACATAGTGAGTAGCTCTTTGGGTTGTTTCTATGTAGGCGTTTCTTGGTGAGATTCACCGCATATTGTTCATGAAAAATCCTCTCCCTTGGTTCTCTGTCGAGGTCCCATTTATATAAGGGGTTGTCCTGGTGTCGAAGGCCTATCCCTTAGCAGGGTAAGGCGTAGATCGTGGAGCAACGTCTCCCGCGATTATGGTAGGAGTTTCCCGTTGAGGGGCGGTTACCCCGGAGTCGACCGATCCCCAAGCGAGTCCTATGGCACCAGTGAAACGTGCTCGCCCTTCGTGGAGTTGAAGCCAGCGTCGTGAGGTGTAACGGTCGATCGTCGGAGAGTCATCCGGAGGTCATTGCGTATGGGCTAGGGCCCTTCACGCTATCGAATCCAAAGACTGTTCGCCTTGGGCCGTTCATCTTGGGCCGTGGCTGTAGTGGCCTGTTAGGCACGTTGTGGATCGTGAGTCGAATTGTGCTTGCTGTAGATGGACCCGACATGTGCCGAGTCAGATTTACCCTCCTCAATATATATGTTATTTTATTAAAAATATTAATTAAAAAGTGAGTTGATAAGCGGTGAGAGTGACTCAAAACTAATATAAATCTAAAGTGATTCATGGATATTTGATGTGAGAAACACACCAACACCTGTTAAATCTTTGCCTTTCCTCTCCTCTAAACTAGATTAAAGTCATATGTACATGATGGTAGCCCTTGAAATTGCAAAATCAAATGAGGGAGGGTTCTACCGAGCAAATAGGTTCTACGTACTATCATATTTTAAATTAAATTGTGAACCCAAAATTTGAGCTATCAAGTAGAAATATTCATATCTGGTATGAACATGAAATTTCTCATAAATATTAGCTGTAAAATTAAACAGTTTTCATTAATATAATGGTTTTTTTCTTTCACTTTGGAACGGAAGATATGTAAAATGAATGGGACTCTAATCGGTCTTATCCGTCACTATTTGGGTCCAAAGACTTGACAGCAACGTCGTTGCTACCATTAATCGATCGACTCGTCATTTATTTTAGCAAGTCCTGCATTACATGACATCTTTTCTACGTCGCGTTCTCGCCCATCAAGGTAGGACTCGTACTCAAATGTGGGTTCATTTAATTAAAGCCATCAACTTTGAACTCGTACTGGAACTTTTGGGTTCATTTAATTCGGACATAGAATTAACTCATAATAAAAGAAGTGGGTCAAATTGTTCCTCTTGATTTTGTTGCGTGCAAGACGTGGCAAAGTATGTGTGGGTCAAGTTGGGCGAGACTTCATCGTCAGACAATAGACACTGAGGAAGGCCATAGGATATAAAAAAGGAAGAGGAGCAGGAGAATAAGAAGTCCATCCATCAAATTGTTTGATTTAAAAATAAAATCCGTACATAAAAACTATTGTTAATGATGAATTCACAAAAAATATTCTTAGAAATATATATTAGTAGACATATTATTGAGTTAATTTAAATAGTATATAAGTATTATTTAAATATAATTTCTATAATTTTTTATAAAAATTAATATATATATTTGATATTTTTACACAATCCAGATTTACATATCGATGAATCTGTTAATGTATTTGTAAGAATATTTTAAATAAATTTTTATTTAATAATAATTTTTATGTAAAAATCTCTTTGAAACTTTCCAATTTCGAATCATACGATTATAGTTTTTTTATGAATTTATGATAGGGAAGTCAACACAAGACACGAGAGCCACGAGGATGTTGGCGCCCTGTTGCTCATACACTCAGATGACCAAACAATTATCTTTTTAAAAAATAAACATATATGTTTGGTATTCGTAAAATATACAACCATAAATTCTGTCTACGAATCTGGGTCAACTAGATCCATCTACATGCTTTTTCCCTGAAACTTCTCAGGCTTTTGTCTTGTTTTGTATTCATCAGGAGTCCAGCTCCCACTGGACGACCGACGACGCGATGGAGTCGAGACCGCCGAAGATGAAGTCGTCCACGTCGGCGAAGCAGCCGCCGCCGTCCTGGCACTCGAAGTAGGTCTGCACGTCGTCCGGGAAGCTGCACCGCGACGGCGGCCGGCCCTCGGACGACTCGGGGGGCGTGGGCGGCCCCTCCGCCATGGACGCCCTCTCCAGTATCTGCTTGAGCTCGGACGAGTGGAGCAGGAGGCCCAGCGCCGAGGTCGAGTCGCCGCCGCCGCCCGGTCCGGCGCCCTCCCGTTCCTGGTGGAGGTTTCCCGGCGGGGCATCCATCGTCTGTACTGGACTGTGGTCCGAGTTGCCACTGCCATGGTCCGAGTTGCCGCTGCCATGGCGGGAGTTAGGGTTACCGCAGGAGGTGGGCGCCCTAAGGTACTTGGAATAGCGGCTGATGTCGAAGTTGGTGACGGCGTTGAGACCACGGTGCTCGATGGCGGCCATGTCGTACGCCGTGGCGGCTTCTTCTTGGGTGGCTGTGGAGAGAGACAAGAGACATCCGAGAAGGTGCAGGTCGTTAGGGAAGTGATTTGATTGCACTGTGCTACGGTATAGCATGCAGTACGGCACGCCATGAGAAGGAGATGTTGGTGGCGTTAGATTCCACTGGTTAATTCTCACTTTTTTTTATAAAAAAATGGATGTACGTGCCACAAGCTTGTAAAGAGACAGTTGGGAGTTGGGTCCCCCGCCACCTGGCGCCAACTTTGGTTTGATACGTGTGGTAAATGGCTCCTCCTTCTCCTCCTCTTGAGACAAAAGAAGGGTAAAGAAAAACAAGTGAAGCATTTAAAACGTGTTTAATTTGGACTTCTCTCTTTTGGGAAGAATTCCAGCGTAAACTGTCTTAAGACTATTAATATTCTTCTTTTAATGGAAGATTTCACACAAACTGGGGCTCTCCTTGCTAGCTAGTAGATGTTATTTTTAAGTTCGAGATTTTTTTTTTTATCGAAGAAGCGATCTCATGTCTAGTTTACACGTATCATGTGAGAAAGAACTTACGTTCTATGCTTCTAATTTTGAGATTGTTAAACTTAGTTTTGAAACCTACCTTAACCATCGAGGTGCCAGTGACCTAATACATAAGGATATAAAGACATAATTGTGACTTCTCTGGTCACTTGGCCCTGTTTGTTATTCAAACACGGTTACCGTGTTCGACTTCAAAAGGTCGAATATGATATCTAACCTCGCGCAAGTGAATGTGTGTGAGGGGAGTTGGTGGGTCCCGTATTTTCTCTCTCTCATCTATTAAGAAAACTAACCGACAATTTGACCTTGGGGTTTGGTATTGCAGGTGCAAGTAAGGCGCCTGTCCAAATGGCCAAAGCTTTCTCTCACACCGTCCCGTGGTTTGCACAGGCCATCGGGCCGAAGAACTTACCAAACTTTTGGCAGAGAAGACCGGAAGTGAAAGGTGTCAACACTTGCACGCCCCATTTTTGTTAGTAGCCACCTCGTTTGACTGGTACTTGATTCCATCACACGAGGGAGGGGGGAGTGGACAATCTGGATTTGCATTTGCAGGTCAAAAGGCGGAAAGAAAGAAGGGGTGGAGATGATATGTCAATTAAAAGAAAAGCCCGTGAACAAACAAATCATGCTCGACTGTTTGCAGCAACAGAGATGTTTGAGAAATGGCGATCGAGGACGGCGAGCGGAGGCCGGTGTTTGTTGTTCAACGGATGCTAACTTGCTTGCTGCAGCTGCGGTGAGCTCCGGTCAAAAAGTCAGATTTGGTCGGCGGGCGTCTCAAAATTTCATTCACATTTCACAATTTCTTAAGCTGGCCGACCACGTAGCGGTGCGTAGGAGACCCGGTGCAACAGATGGAGAATCCGGCGGGCGGCGGCGGCGGCGGCTAAAAGTGGGAATTTATATAACATTTATATCTTTTTCATTAGGTACGCAGTTCTGTATGTTATACATTACTTTCACTAACCAGGTAGGACAGAAGGTTGTGTGTAGGAGGGATAGAGATGGAATAGTTGTATATGTTACATATTACTTTCATTCACCAGGTAGGACAAAAGATTGTGTGTGTGTGTGTGTGTGTGTGTGTGTGTGTGAGAGAGAGAGAGAGAGAGAGAGAGAGAGAGAGAGAGAGAGAGAGAGAGAAGGGAATACCATAAGTTCCAAGATAGAGATACTTGTTGCCAAAGACTCTACCAATCCTAGCCTCCCACCTCCCGTTGTGATGGTGCCTTCATTCAAAACAGACAAACAGATACTTGGTTCAATGATAGCATTTTTATTGCCAAAAGAAGAGTACCAGTCGTTCGAAAGAGACCCTCTTATGGAGGATATACAGGGTATGTGCACTGTAAAAAGAATACTACAGCAAAATGCACTGTACGATCCTGACCCAAGATGAGTTTATCACAGCTATTTAAGTGATGGAATGTTAAACAAATCAGGGAAACGCTACTTTCACTCAGTTAGACCTTTCTTAAGATATACGACTGAGTACCTGGCCACTCCTCTGTACTTGGACACCCCTCTAGAGAACCCGCTGCTTTTCCTGAGGATACACAAGCGATTGGTTACTGTGATAAAGAAAAAGTTTAGTTTAATTCTTGAGTACATGTGTATAGTTTGCACAAGTGATCGTTGCTACCTTCTCAAAGAGCCGACGTATTCTTCTCTGGAGAGCCCTTCCATTACTTTCAGATCTTCTAGGTATGTCGATACCTGCAGTCTCGTCCAAGAATGTGCAGAGGTCTCACTAGCTTCAGAAAGGCATCCAGGAACCGAGAAACAGAGGAGGAGGGGGAAGGAGAGTGGGGAAGAGTGAGACAAATAATGTGTCATACTGGGAAGTTGAGGACAGTGTCTCGGCCCCAGTACTTCAGTGTTGCTAGATCATAAGCACGGGCGGCGGCTTCCTCATCGTCATAGGCGCCTAAAACATCAACCCAAAAGTTTTCGTCAATGTTAGAAGCAAAAGAAGGCAAAACATACAAATTTAGCTGCGCAGCTGACAATTTGCTCCGAGCTTGGATGACTCACCAAGGTAAACTGCAATCCCATCAGAACCCCAGACGCGCAGAGGAGAAGGAGATGGACAGAATCAAACAGAAGCAGAGCAGACATCAGGGTAACTCTAACAGATGAGGAGCAGAGCAGTAGAATTGGACGATTGTGAGGAAAAGGAAAAGAAAAAGGGTTAGTAACTGCATAAAAGACCTTGTCTTCCTTTCTTCTTCTCGGGGGCGTTACACCAGTCCTTGTCCCAAAGATGGGCCTCGTACCTGCCCGTCCACCGGTGCCTACGCCACCACCAACACCACTCATAAGCACACGCGCATGGAGTTAGCAAGGGACGGGCGGAGGAAAGGCGAGATTTTTCGCATCCCAAAAGCTGGGCAGAAAGGAAAACACCAGAAAAAACCAAGAGAAATTAAGTTACTGCTCTCTCCTCCCCCAACCTCGTCACGCCGCGGTAGGCCGAGCTGCGTTGCAGCGGCGACTCCCTCGGGGCGCTCTTCCGCTTCCTCGTCCGCTTCACCTTCATCAGATCCTTGCAGCTGGCGCTGCTGCCGGCGGTGGCGTTAGTGTTGCTGCCGCCGGTTGGTGTGCTGCTGTTCTCGGCGCTGCTGTTGCCGCTGGCTCGGCACTTCTGGCTCTTCCCCATGGATGGGTTCTGGAGGTGGTGGTGGTGTTCAGAAGGGGGTAGGGGGGACGACGAGGGGGAGAGGGCTGTAACCAGGTACTCTACACATGTTTACAGGACCACTTTATAAAGGCAAGGGAAGGACGGCCTTGGTCGTGGTAGCACCACCGGCCAGTTTAATGGATGACGGGTTTTGGGAGGTCAACACTGATTACCCTTTTGACTGCACTTCCAAAGTATTTCTGAAGAGTCTTGATTAAGCAGTAATTTTTTATTTTTTTAAATTTTTTTATACAGGGCTCAAATTTCACTTACCGTAGCCGGGCCCACATGTGAATACTAACTAGATTGAGTCAATATTCCCACTTGATTTTTTTATCTTACATTCGAAGCTCCATTATAAGATAGAGTGACGTGAGAGACCATGTCAAAAAAATAAAAAATAATTACATTGCCTAGTAGTATAATAAACATTATTCATTTATGAACTGCAGGGATTGACATCAAAAAGTAATATACGTTTTGGACTAGCTCTAAGAACATTGCTACTCACATCTTATCCTTTATAATTAAGTTTTGTTACTTTTTATCATGATTTGTTAACTCAGATGATTCATGTTGGATATATTTTTTTATCCGATACGATACATCCAAATCACAATTGACTTGTCCTGAGTCGCTTCAACAGTTCAATATGGTGTCATCCACCCCCCACTCTCGTACTCTTTCCCCGTTCTTGTCCCAACTGTAAGGAAGCCCTAAGCCCAATCGCTTAATTTCCCTCACTAAAATGGAGGAGAAATTTGATCGGCAGCGACTGTAATTGATGGTTGGGTATCATACCCTCCCGTTGTCATCGTCGTCTTCTTCTTCTCCCCCTGGTTTCCCTTGCGTCATGCTAACCATTGAGGAGGCTTTCTCGGTTCCTCCACAAATCTCTACTCTAGTAAAACTAACGTCTTTCGGTCAAATGCCAGTTGATAGCGAGACCCATCGTCCACCCTCACTTCCCCAGCTGCCCCACTCTCTCGGTCATCAAGAAAGGTTGCTCTTTTCTCTGACCATGAGACCCATACAGTGACAAAGAGACGAGGTATGAGGGGCTACCCTATTGAGAAAGTGCCCTTCCAGTGACAGTTGTTGGCTTCGGTGAGGTGTGGGTAGACTCGATGATCCATATCGGATCGAGTTTTTTCATATACAGTACGATATATTCAACTCAAGGTGAGTCCTTCAACCCTGCTTTTTATATGTAGTAAAATTAACACATACACTCAAATTGTATAGGTGCATGATGGAGAGAAAAATGAAGGTGACCAGAAAGTACAATTTCGAACAGCAACATGTGACATAATGTATCCCGAGTGTTATTGCAGAAAAATGTTATATATATATATATATATATATATATATATATATATATATATAAAGTATACAAATCCACAAGAAAGAAGCTAAAAATTGTATTTTTCAAGTATCTAGTGATGAATCTTCTACCAAAAGAAATATACAATGTATTGACGTTGAAATTTTCTCTTGGCATACTTCTATGAAGGAGCTAATATTCACAGCCAACTCTTACAGGTAAAGCCCAAAATCTCAGAAGTAAATACTATTACCCAACCCGCAAAGATTTGACGATAATATATTCTAAACAGAAGAGAATTAATTACTTACCTATAGCATGGCAAAATTGTGTCAATTGTTAATCAATGTAGGCATTTTCTGGTGCTTATTTGTGTAGGTAAAAGATGTGACTTATACCATCAATTAACTTAATAAGCAATTATATTTTCATAGTCATGCTCATTAAAGTTACTTACCACCATTAAAGAGCAGTCAAATATTTAACCTGCTATTACATCAGGACCACATACAAATTTAATAACAAATTTATCTTCTCAAATATTCACATCAAGAGCAAGTATGTGAGACATGCATATGTATAAAGGGTTTTAATCTCAATTCCCTTTGGTACTCTTTCTCCCCCCCTCTCCTCTAATTGTAGTCACATTTTTAGACATAATAAAATGGAAAAAGTTTTGAAAAAAACTTTCTTACAAAACATTAGATAGATACATGAACAATGATTTGGTATACCAATAATTAGATGGATGGATGAATATAATAGTCATAGAGGCATCTACCACAGTAAAAGAAAATTATAATCTAAAATGAAGTGGTAACTGTTACTTAACTCACAAAGAGTTAAAGTTTGTTTGCTAGCATAAGAGTAATAAATAGTTAGGAAGCAAAGAAACAATTTAAATCAATATATTTGCTTTTTTGCATTAGCATTAGACCTTACAAAGGCATGTAATAAATTATGATCTAAAGCCTAACTATTAAAATAAAATTTATGTATATGGCCAAAGCAAATTTAAATGTCATTTGCCTATATATATATACTATATCAAAATCTTAGAAATATAAACTTTAACTTACTTTTAAAAAGTGAACCTGTTAGTATATATTTTTCGAAGAACATGAATTTTAACCGAAGTATTATAAAGATTGTGAATAACCTTATAGAGAGTAACATATTCAAAATCCTTTTGGTTTCTTTGTATTGATTACCTATTTTCTTTCCCATAAAAGGATAAATAAAAATGAAATTATTTAATTTATGTTTCTAAATCAAAATATGATTTTTGAACTCGAAGAAAAAAGTTAAAATGAAGTCTTAAATTACTTTTATATTTACTACAACAGTACATAATCTGTTTTAACAATGGATAAGTGTGTCTCCCACCTAAGAATTAAACTGTTTGCGGTGAAAAAAAACATCATGGAATATTACAGTAGCAAAGTTAAATGCTTGATTTAACTTTGTATTTACGTAAGTTCTTTTTTACTTAGAGACATACTGGTTTTTTCTATAATGATAAGCTAATAATAATCTGACTTTAAAGTATATAAAACAAAATTCGGTTTAAAATGAAAGATCGATTGTTGTGTCAAGAAAATAAAAAATATATATCATCTTGACTTAGTTCAATTTAAAATTGTTGTGTTAAAGGGCCCTCGTCATGGTACTCTCGTTGTGATTCTCCTTCTTCCACTCCAATAATGACTAAAACACTCATCAAGTTTGACGTTCGTCTCCGACGACGGCGGGCCGAGAAGTTAAAGGCATGGAGATTACAGAATGTTCTACCGGAGAGCGCTTTGTTTTACTTTTAATTTCATTCTCGCCGAAGGAAAGGAATGAGAGAGTGACGGTGGCAAAATGAAGATTTCGCATATAAATTTTGGTGCACAGAATAGGAAAATGGCAAAATGATGTATTCTTTTCTCGTCGAGGGTGAGGATGGATGGGAGAGAAAGAAGGGTAAAAGAGATATTTTATTGACGTGTTTACGGTGGGAAACTCACCCATTTAATACTTATATGTTGCAGAACTATCATATCTCATTTTCTCTGCAAGTGCATGCCCAGTCACGCCTGCGTGGACCAATCGGAGGGATGTTGCGTGTTGAGTTGGTTTAATTGCAACGACTCCGGTGTATAAAATATTTCTCGGATGTTTTATGTGGTGATAGTCATAGTTCGAATCTATAAAATTTTAGTGGGGTGAAAATAAATTATTAACAGGTGTCTATTTCTAATTTAATATTATTTAGAAATAATATAATTCATTCAAGATTTGTAGGAGAGAAAAAATAGCTAGAGGTTCTAGGATGTTTTATCTCACAGAGATGGAAATAGTCAGAGGGCCATGAGTGTTGTTCTGGGCGAAAATCCTCTTAACAATTAAATCAAGAGGTGCACGATACAAATATAGACGTGAACATGCCAGTATCTCACTTCTTGAGCATGGGGTGCCCTTTTATAGTGTACGAGTTACCGTAATTAAGTAAGAGTTATTGACAGGGTGTTCCCCCTCCTCCGGATCTTGCTCGTCTTTTATATCCCCCTATGTTATGTTCCTTTTTTTTCTGTTATTCTTAATAAAAAATTACTTATCTGATGGTCTGGGTGGCACGTTCTATGCCTTCCGTAACGAAGGGATGCTGTTTTCCACCTTACAAATATTACCTTTTTCAGTAAAAAAAAAAAAGTAAGAGTTATTGAAGTACTTTCGGATCTTCGAGGAGTAGGAGGGAGATTCTCCGTTACTTTACATTCTCTACGATATGATAGCGTACGAGAGTTCCTTCCTTGTTTGAAGATGTTGTCTTATTCAGACTTTTCTAATCTAAACTTAGTTTGTAATTGGCGAGGCCCATTAACCACATCGGACTTCGCCAAGAGATAGACCCTGTTGAAGACCGGCGGAGCGGCGTCAGACGACCGGCGGGCATTGTACCGGAGACCCTTTCATGTTATTGATTCGTGTGACATTTGAGCAGTCCAGATGTCTGTGATGGGAAGATTACTCAAATAAGATGATGCGAACCCCATGCAATGCATGACTAATTAACATAGATAACAGCCCTTTCCCCCCCACTTTAAATGTTGATAGAAACGAAATCATAGTGTACATTTTCTAAATCATACACAGTATACTACGGCCAGTGTATAGAAATTTTTATAAAAGATGGGCGTTATTTCCATCCAACTTTTCTAGCTTCAAGCCTTCATCCAAAATCTCCATCTTCGAGTCAGTACTCCTTTTTTTTTTTTTTTGGGGGGGGGGGGGGGGTCGTTCTATGGGGAAATGGCCCATGCCAATGGATAGGTGAAGTGGGGGCTCACCTCACCGTATATTTTTTAAAAAATTAAATTTGTTACACACACAAGATATGTAATTACCTTGGGTGTGCACTAAGACAAACTCTTCTTTTTGTGTGTTTTTGATAGAAACTTAAGAAATAGCTTTCATTGGACTGGAAATTAAAGAGATTATCCACAATTGGACTTGGCCTCAAATTCCAGATCTTGTTTTTGTTTTTTAGTAAGTGTTGATGCACAACCAAACCATTCAACAGATTTTCTCCCCCTTTCTTTAAATATATGGTGAGGTGAGACCCACCTTACTTGTCTATCGGTGAAATCTCTCTCTCTCTCTATGTCAGACAATTTAAAATTTTAAAAATATCATACTGTGTGAATTTGATTTTTTTATTTTTTGAGCCATGTGACAGGGGCATAGACTGTACTGATGGATAGGTGAGATGGGTCTCCATCTCACAGTATTTAAAAAAATGGTGAGAGAAAAAAAATTTGATGCACATTTAAGACGTGCAAATGGTTTGGGTGTGCAGCAATATGGACCCTTTCCCTTTAGGCCCTTCTCGAGCTTAGTGAATTTTTGCCCTCTTTAGAATTATAAATAAGAATGATTAATTTCATGTGATGAAAAATAAATTAACCTAGATTTAATCTCAAAGTTGAGTATAATTTGAACTTAGCTTAGGTGGATTATTGGGTCCCATTTTCCGAACATTCCAAACCGCTTTTTGTTATGCTGTTGATTGGTATATATATAGAGCCTCACATCTTAATTAGCTGTCCACGTGGAGCTTTTTTTGTTAGTGTAGTAAAAATTAAAACGCAGCAGATGGTGATGATTTAAGAAGTTTGCGATTATGTTAGTATACTTTGAAGGATTGAGAATTGCTGTTAACTGGCAGTGCTATTTTAGCTTTAAAATTAGATGTTATCGAAGGGAAACGCGATCAAAAGGAATTCGATTCGATGGAATGATCGATGCATCGAGTTATTTTTCTCTCGACAATTACATCTATATCAATATAATATTGCATGTTCTACTTTATTCCTTATATTCATCGTATTATCATGCATACATGTATATAATGTTGTCATCACCTACTACTTTTTAAATTTAATTTTAAATAAATTAAGATGAAAAAATGACTAATCTACTTAGTTAATCTTCTCACGCAATCAAAATACTGGCATATATACTCCTATACTCTTTCATATTATCTTGTGTATATCTTTGAGATCTTATATTTTACATGTTCAATTCGATATTCCGTCAACTTTAACCGTGTTAGAGCATGATGTGCATGAGGGTATAACTGAGTAATATTTTTTAACATGAGGGTATATATTGTAATATCAAAATTATGAGACCACATAATAGAAATATCAAAGTTCTATGAGTATATATATGTAATTGACTCTTTTTTTAATCGAGTAGTATTAGTTTGAAACGCCATTCCATTGAACAGCAAGGCGTCAACTTTGAAAGTGGGAAGGGCAATAGATCACGTCGATGCGTCCAATATGCATCGCACGGATTCTCGCTTGCGCGCTCTCCATGGCCCATCAGACCCATATTAATCATAGAAATTGACCTCTTAAAAATATTTTCTAAATTTAATTACTCACATCACCCGGAAGTGTTGACAGGTCAAATAATACTGAAAATAAATAGATATGGATTCAAGTTCAAATATGTTTAAAATATATGTTGCATATTTGGACAGAGTATGAATTTAGTGCACTCTAACTCAAACTCGATCTAAACTCACTCTTAATAACTCATTGTACATGTTAGGTCTATAATTTTGACATGAACTCAACTCGTTGTCTATCTTGTTGGGTTCGTGAGTTTAGATTTCTTGCTAAAATTATAAATTTTTTTTATAAAACATAAAAATTATTTTAGAAAGGAAAGAACTGACCGAATTTCTATTTTCTCAATTCTCATAAATCTTATGTTTCCTTAGACGTGGACATAAACTCATACTTTATGGGCGGATACGAATATCCGCAGATATATTCATACCTGTGACGGATATATCCGTATTCATACTCGCAAAAATAATAGGATATTATCCGAGTATAATATTTGTAAAATTTTTATGTATAAGATATGATATTGGTCTACCCAAGTCGAACCTAATATATTTGCATCTCAAGATCTCTCCACATTCTTCCAAGGTGTTATTTGATTGGCTGTAAAATGCTGAATATTATTATAGAATAATTTTAGAAAAATGTCATTGTCAGAATTTTGACCCTTTTTAAGCTTCTCGTCGGCCAGAAATCCCTTATTTTATTGATGGGCCTTCTTTATCTTTTATTGACGATGATTCCTGAGGTAGAAATAAATCATGAAATAAGGTACTATTTTCAGTATTCCCATTACCCAATTTTTATTTTTTGTTTAGTTTTCACGTGACACCCACATTTAGGTAATTTGAGATGAAGGTCACTCAAAAAATATTTTTAAAAAATAAATATTACACTAATTATATCCGTAGGTAAAATTAGTGCATGTATTGCACTGAGCATTCCTTAAAATACAAGCATATATATAACGACGTTGGGGGATAATTAGGTCTAGAAAGTACTGTATGCATGCGTTATTTCGCAGTAAACATGACATTGATTCTTATTTATTTACCCACATCGAAGGAATTCTATAATATTAGGTCTAGAAATTACTGTATCCATGCGTTATTTCGCAGTAAACATGACATAGATTGTTATTTATTTACCCACATCAAAAGAATTCTATAATATTATTTTGAAGGTGCACTTGCATCCATGTGTCTATATGTATGTTGAACCTATCAAAGTTAGGGAAATCGGAGTAGATATTCAGTTTATATGAATAATTTTTCAAATTATGAAAATTTGAACAAAGTTTAGTAATCTGTATATGCAAATGGGGGTGGGGATACGAATGGCTACGTAACCACTTCGTATCCATGCAGTTGATAATGAGTTGTTAATGACTCTTTCAGTTACGAATTGTCGCCATTGTACGTGAAAAAAATCCCCATTTAAAGAGAATGCACGGAGAGATCGCTCAAAATTGTAAATACCATGAAAAGGGGGAAAAAAGGCTTCCATCTACTGACAGTTAAAATGTCATCTTTACCCTTGTTCCCCTTTTCTATATCATGTTCAAAATAAAGATATATAGAACTTTATGCATCTAAATGTACCATGAAATATTAAGTCACTTCCCTGTTTGCTTCCTAGGATATATAGAACTTTGGGCATCTAAATGTAGCATGACATTTTTATAACATATCAAAGAACATCATAGATGATCTCATTCCATCAATCTTTGTCCAACTGGACAGCTGTGTGTCTATCCAGTACACCCATCATCTGAGGCCCATAACCTAAACCGCCAAGCCCATATGAACCGGACCATCCGAGCGAGCACCAATCAATCAAGAGAAATACTTGCTATACACTATTTTCGCATGGATATAACACCCTCCAAATTTATGGTGTTCATGTGGATGCCCCCCGCCACGTGAGACTGTTTCCACATTACATGCACCCCAAAGTCACGTGCGCATCATGCACGTGAGGGGTGTGACTTAAAAACAAAATTTACCCCCCGATTTTTTTTTTACATGTTCTGGAGAATTTTTTCTACATGCTCTGGAACATCTGTCAAGCCCGTCCGTATGAACATGTTTGGGAGAGCACCTACGTACTCTAGAGCAGGTCATGCTCCTTCAGAGCTTGTTTGATAACTGAATGCGTCATCCACGGGTGGCGTATTTGATGGTCTCATGGCGATTTCATCGGTCTCACGTCGATCCCGATTTGATAAAGTCTCGAGCAATTCGGGTGACGTATTCGTCGGTCTCATGTCGATTCTATTGATCTCACGTCGATCCCGATTTGATAAAGTATCGAGCAACTCATTCTAATCGTCTTTTATAAGAGAAAATTTCAATTATGTCACCCGACTCCATAGGGTCGAATAGGCCAACCCAAAGATGCCCGGCTCCAATCTTAACCCACTCGTTTGACAAATGGAAACATATTGTCATTGAGTATAGAAAAGTCCATTTTTCCGTTTGTTGTCTGATCTTTAAATTGGACGGGTGCAAGGGCCCATATGTCATAAGCACATGAACCACAACATATTTAATCCAAAAAATCATAATGTTGAGATACAAGGACTCAAGATCATAAACACATGAACCATAATTCATTTAACCAATACGGGACTATTGCCCAAGGACTATGCTCAAATTCTAACACTCCCCCTCACGGCTAAGATGGGGCATAGACATTAATTGAGTGGAGATGGCAAGAGGAGTTGGGTCATTTGACCTGCTCTAATACCATGTTGAATCCACTAAATCACGGTGCTAAGATACAAGGGCCCAGCGGTCATAAGCACGTGAACCGCAACATATTTAATCAATACGGGACTATATGTGACTATTGACCAGGGGAATTATTCCCAAACACCGACACATAATTAATTATAAGACTCAGATAAAATGGCAAAAGAAAATGATACAAAAAGTATGACACTATTACCCAATAAAAGAGATCACACGTAACATCCACTTCTTAGGATGATCCTCGTTCTCATCCAAAATAATTGGGCCTACATGAGGGCCGAAAACGACTTTCCGCCTACCAAACACGCCAATAGACTTCATACACAGTGGGAAAGATCCGTTTTAAAGCATCAGATCAGATAAGAGATAACTCTCTACTGCCGGCTTCTCCCTGCTTCTACGCCAACACACACACACATGCACAGAGAGAGAGATGGACACTCGGCCCAACCGTTAAAAGGTCTTTGAATCGAGTGTTAGTCTGGTTCTTTCAAGTTTGACGAGACCCGACGGTCACTAAAAACACTTTATGGGCCCAACGTGGGCTTTGTATGGCCCGGTCTACCCCAGCTGCGGATTTGTCAAATTCATGTCACAATTCTTATGACATATATAAGATTCATGTTTGATAAGTGAATTATGCTTGCTTATTCTATGGTAAATTTATTAGGAAGGAATATAACCTCTAGCAGATTGAGAATGTAGATATAGATGTAAATGAAACGTATATTTTTGTGAGATTTTTGCATGGAAATTGTTGTTAAAGGTGAGTTTGTAAAAAAATTATTCTTAGAAATGTATTAACAAACATAACATTAGGTTAATTTAAATAATATATAAATACTATTTAAGTGTGTTTTTTTACAAATTTTTGACAAAAACAAGTGATATATCTACAAATAAATATGACATTTTTTACATAATTTAGATTTACACAGTAATATGTCTAATAATATATTTACAGGAATGATTTTTTATAAATTTCCGTTTAACAATAATTTTCATGTAAAAAGCCTATTTTTTATGACCATATAAGTATAATTGTGTTAAAGTAAATATATTTATGTAATAATCTAGCCTAGCCAATTTAAGGTCCTGACCCATTTATTCATGGTGGCCGAAGAATATGTACTCTCTCTCTCTCTCTCTCTCTCTCTCTCTCTCTCTCTCTCTCTCTCTCTCTCTCTCTCTCTCTCTCTCTCTCTCTCTCTCTCTCTCTCTGTGTGTGTGTGTGTGTGTGTGTGATCTTGCTTAAGCCGGGCTGCAAATGGAAGTGGAGGTAAATGACTGAGGAACTAGGTGTGGCTTGTGGCCGCCTGCATTTATTCTTTTTCTGGAAGGTTGTTGAAGGTTGAATGATTTTAAAATGATGATATGTAGAGGCTTCATCAGGACTGAAAGTTGGATGCAGGCACTAGGCTTTCACATTTAAGGGGGAAGTTTAAGTGACTTGAATGATCTATATTTTGTTCTGAAGTTGTGTAATGTTAATTGTGTAATTTTGAGATTTTATTACACTACAAAAAAATTGTGTAATGGTTAGATTTTATCGTATCTTAACATAAATGACTATATTGAAGATTAGGTTCGATCGTTTGATGCTTTTGACCCAATTCTTAGCAGGCCCAATAAGAGTAGCAGGAAAAGAGTTTGGCCCGTAGCACACCTTGAGTGTGCACCAAATATTTTTTTTTAAAAATATATGATGAAGTGAGGCCCACCACATCCGCCTGTCCGTATGGCCCGTCCTCTCATTGGATATGTCCAAAAAAATAAATTGTATGAACTTGATTTTTTAAAAAAATTAGATTATTTTTTTATATATTCGGTTGGACCGTCCCATGAGAGTACAGGTCTTAAAGATAGGTGGGTGAGGTGGGTTCCCATCTCAACATATATATTTTTTTAAAAAAATACTTGTTGCACACCCGTGTGTGGTGCAATGACCATGGGTTTCACTTCTGTTTTCGACTTTGATAACTAATCGGAAATCCAAATTCTGATTATATCAAGAATGAAATCAGAAGACCCTTATAAGATTATTGGAATCGGAAACAGAAGCCCAAGTTCCCGAGTTCGATTGTGACTCATTTGCAACCCTGTGTTTAAATTTCAGCTTCAGATCGGGAAGGGAAAAAAATTCTTTTTAAAAAAAGTAATTACAAATAATAATAATTAAAGTATTGATATTGAAAAGTGAGAAGTCTCAGAAATACTTATAGCTAATGAATTACTTGATGTAAAAAAGATGGTCCGGTTCACGATGATAGGTGCAGAGTGGGCGACCGACTCCTGACCCATGTGTTAAACAGGACGAGTCCTCGGCCGGGACAGACCAATTAAAACCAGTGTTACTGCTTTGTTTAATTAGTTACATAATATATATAGATATATATTTAATAAAAGAGTTAACGTGGTGTGGTGGGATGTCTCGTCCGTAATTAATTGGCGGTTTTGGATTCAAATCTTAAGGTCCACTTTGATAAAGGGGGTGGGTTAAGGTTAGGTAAATTATCTCGGGTGATCCACCCCTAATTTATTCGAGTGATTTATTTCATCTTTTTAGTTGGAGCGAAAAAATCTAAGTTTATCCGTAATTGACCCCGGTTAAGAAAAAATAAGTCAAACAAGATTAAGTCATCCCATTCCGGATAACTCATCTTAACCCAACTTATCTTTTTATCAAAGTAACCCTAAAAGATTTTTGATATTTAATAAAAATAAAAATAATATTTGACTTTGAACCAGACCTTACCATATTAAAATATTCAATCTATAATTGGTTCATCTAATTTTTCTAAAAAAATAATTTTTCAAGGGTCTACTCTCTCCGGAGGAAATATGAGACGTGTCTCGTTAGTTCACCATCTCCCCCCACGATGAGGAGGTCTTAGATTCGATTTTACTCTTTAACGTGCATAGTAGAATCATCTATCTCTCGATTATTCGCGGACGTCAAATTATTAGTTAACGGGATCATCCACCCTCTATTTATGAAACATTATGGAGCACTAGAGTTCTGTCCCCCTCCCTGTATGTACCCCATCTCAAATCACTAAGTTATGTAATCAAAATAATAATAATAATAAGAAACTCTCCTTAGAGAGTATTATCTTTATAATTATAAATTGAATATTTCAATCCGATTCAGTTCTATTCAAAATTAAATACTATTTTTTTTGCAATATGTCATCGAATAAAGAAAATTAATTTGACTTAAAATCTAATTGAAGTTAAAATATTTTCTAATATCTTACCTTGTTATTACAAAAAATAACTTTATTATGTGAATCAAATGTAAAAATAATTTTATCTAAAAACATAAATGGAAAAATATGCCTCCGTTAGTGTGCTATCTTGTATTTTTTGAAGACATTATCTATGCACTTATCTATGTATATATATATGTTGATTATATGATCTAATGATTTGAGATCAAAAAGATATGAGGAGAGAAACGAGAAAAAAGTAAATTTAAAATTAATGTTTCATAATTTTTTTAAATAAATAGTGATTCATCTCGCTAGCTAAAAATCTGACTTTTGCGAGTAACCTAAAACTAATTGATCTCGCTCCACGTGATGGCCAGCGAGAACAAACTCACGAATTCCCCGGGTGGTGAACGGGCACGTGCACGTCTCGGATTTGCACTTACATTTAAGTAACATGGTTATTTTAATACATACATACATATATATATATATATATATATATATATATATGACAACAATATATCTGAAGTTATGTATCGAGACTCGAGAGAATTATTTTTTACAGATTTCTGCCAAAAGAAAAGGCTCCAAGGATGCTTCGGTCTTTGTGCCACGCGTGGACACTTCACTGCTCTATTTTTGTCTGTTTCTCCAGGTGAAGAGATAAAGAAAACCATGATATACCGTCCAACCGTACCAAGCTGTCTTTTCCCCCGCACGCTTCCGCGAATTTATTCGCGCGGGGTTGGCTCGTCTCGTGACAATTTTACCTGGAGTTGTTTTTAATAAATGTAGGAATTTTTTAAAAAAATCTAATTGAATAATCCCAACCAAAGGGGTTAGACCTCGAAATCTATCCCGAAGTTTCATGAGAGGAGTTTTTGTAGATTATTAAACATCCCTCCTTTTGTGTCTTTCTCTCTCCGTTTTAAAAAATCCACCCATCACACAAGTCGAGACATTTTTAGGTCATTTGGTTAGGATGAAATTCTAATAAACGAAGTGAATTTCTATAATATCTAAGGTCTAAATTCAATAACCGAAAGAGTTGGATTTAAGTAAAAGGGCTATCGTACACAGATATTTTATTTTATTTGATATTTTAATTATGTATAGATATAAAGAGTTTTATTTTATTATTATTTTTAAAATATCAAATAGGATGATAAAAAATTAAATGAGCTGAAATTATTTAAAAAATTACTACAGGACCATGCTTGCTACTCCATTCATCACACTCTTTTTTTTTCAACATCCTATTCCAAAAACAATTAAATGTAAAAATACGTTAAATTACCAAAATTAAAATGCACAAAGCTTGATATCGACTCAAATTTAACTCAAC
The DNA here is from genome assembly GCA_022559845.1 of Amorphophallus konjac. NCBI lineage: Eukaryota > Viridiplantae > Streptophyta > Magnoliopsida > Alismatales > Araceae > Amorphophallus > Amorphophallus konjac. Next base: position 594,461,854 of record CM040121.1, read on the forward strand.
GCCAATTTTTTTGCATCCTATTTGCCCACCCAGGGAAACGCGTTCATGACTCGTGAGGCAACAGGACCTCAAACCAGTGGTGGTCAGAAAAATAAATAAAATAATAATAATAATAATAACAATAGAAAATGTTATTTTTTTTTTACCCTTTCTCTCGTCACCTTCCCCCCTCCCAACTAATTCCGCGCATGTGATAGATTCCTTCATGTTGCTTCACACGAAACCAAAGGAGGCCCGTCCCGACGCCGTGGTGGGCCCCGCGACCACGCACCCCCCGTTGCAAAAGATGGAAGAAAGAGGTTTGAAAGGCAGCCAACGAAAGGGAAAGAGATATCTGTGATAACGAGTCTCCCGGCGTCCTCTTCTCTGCCCGCGATCGCGTCTGCTCTGCTGCAACACCTCTCTCTTTCTCTCTCTCTGGTGGAGGGGTGGTTGTGGGGGAGAATGGCGAGGAGGCGGAGCAGGAGCGGCTGCTGCGGCGCCGCCGAGATCGCCACGATGGTGACGGTGGAGGAGGAGGATAAGAAGCGCGAGGAGTCGTCGAAGGGCCGCCGGGGCGGGGCCCTCCGGCTGGTCAGGTACGAGGAGCTGCCGGACTATCTCAAGGACAACGAATACATCCTCGACTACTACCGGTCGGAGTGGCCGGTGCGGGACGCCGTCCTCAGTGCCTTCTCCTGGCACAACGAGACCCTCAACGTGTGGACGTAAGCGCGAACCCCCGTTCCATTCCCCGCCCCCCCGCCTCCTCCGGCGCACGCTCGTCTCATCCGTGCGTCTAGAGATATCTCAATCTGTGTGTCTATTCTTCCCTCCCCTCTCACATCTGGTTGGGGCTTTGCGTTTTTGGTGGTGCAGGCATCTGGGGGGGTTCCTTCTGTTCCTGGCATTAACGGTGGCGGGCTCGCTGGACGCCCTCGACGCCGGGCCGCTGCCCATCCCCGGATTCCCCAGGTTCCACAGAGAAGAAATTTCCATTTTCCCGCAAATTCTTTCGCTAAAAACTCCGTTTTGTTCCCCCTTCCCCGATCCATCTAGAAGTTGATTGGAAAAAAATTCTTTTTGGTGGGTGATGGAACAGGTCAGGTAATGCGACATTGGCGAGGATTTTTCTGGGAAATGGAGTAGCGGTAAGTATAAAATTATTTGCTTTCTTCTAAATTTAGTATAGGAAGAGTGGTGGGGAGTGCATCCTGTTTCTTAATTAACTCTTCAAGGGGAATAATATTTGGATTAAATCCCAACCCAGCGTGATCGCCAGGAATTGAACTGGCCCTAAAAGAGTTGATTTTTGCACAGTTTGCTCCTGCTATGTTGTCTCCACAGTCCATCCTGTTCAGAGGCCCTCTGTGGGGATATAGATTTTCTCTCTTGTGTAAATGGAATATAAGCATATGGGCATAGTTACTATCTGAAAATAATCATAATTTTTCACCCGTGTCCCACAATTTTGTTCCTCCTTTGTGGTCCTTTTCAGATATTTCTAGTCAAACAAAACAGTTTTGCAGGGAATGCCATTCAGTAGATAATCATTGAACCCACCTGTTCTCCACAGTGGGGCACTCATCTTGCTGTTTGAACAGGCATCTTTTGCTTCTCTGTCTCCTCCCTGTACTTTTTTGTCTTCAATTCTTTTACTTTGTAATGAAAGGCAGATTCTCTTCAACCGTAGGTCGCGATTTTGGGGAGCTTTAAATGGGTTAAATCCAATCGATATCATTTACAATCAACAGAATAATTGCGATATATTTAAATTGATTAATATGATTGTGAAAAAGGCCTCTTGCATGGAATGAATCTACTCGTGCAAACTCAGTTGATACTATCCAATACCTAAATAATCTACGTCTTTACAACCATCTTTTGCTCATGGCTCGCAATATGCATCATTTGCCCGTCGAAGATATCTCTGACGTCTTCATATAGGTAGATTTTATCATTTCCTGCTGTATTATACACCCCGTCCTGAGCTCACCGCTTGTCGTGGTGGTCTCACGACGTCCCCCTTTTGGGAGAGATCCCGAGTTCCCCCCTCCCCGTTGAAAACAACAGTATCTACCGAAAAAAAAAACATACCCCTGTCCTCGTCGAGCTTCTCTTCTCCATCACCTTATCTGGTTGATGCTGACAATTTAACATCAATTAGCTTTGGAATAAAGATGTGAGCCTCCAAAGCTGTGCCTATTATTATTGCTTGAGACGACGGCTCATGAAGCATAAGCTGGCATGGACACGAATACCCCCGTTAGCGAGCTGTTTGACTTGGAATATTTTTAGTTGACATCTTTGCAGTTGTTACGTATCGTCTAAATTTCATAGAGCCATGTACGCTCTAGTTTTAGTTGCATGTTCATGAAAGCAAGTCTTCTGTTAGGAGAATTGCTTGTCGGCATTATTGTAATGCCCACCACCTCGTTGGGCGGCCATGCAGAGGTCATTCAAGAAGGGTATCTCAGTCTAGTTAATTTTGTCATAGTTTTCATATAAAATCTTCTTCGTTTGTTGGCTGACGATTTGCTAGGCCCACATTAAAGTCTCGTGGGTCGGAAAGCTACCCTGCATAAAATCTTAATGCCACCGGATACAGAAGTCAACCTCTGGCTGTCGGGGCTGGATTGGGTTTAGATTTCCCAAATAATAAGATGAAGCATGTCTTCAAGTTAGCGAAGTTGCAACTTGTTCTGTGACCTCTGAATCTGGTTAGGCCATCTGATTCATGCATAGGTGGAGTAGCTCAACCGGATTCCGGCCCGGTGATGATGTTCTTTAATCAAAATTTCCTGGGACACTGGTGACCTAAACAGATAACTGAGAGGAATGTTGCAATAGCACTCTTTTCCTGTTCTATTTGTCATGTTTATCCCAGTGTGGTGACGTGAGCATCAAGTTTAAATTTGACATCTGTTATAGAAATTGGATAACAGAAGAGAGATGTGAGACAAATAGGATGAGAAAAAGAACGGTATGTTAATGTGTTTGTGTAATCAATATTTTTGCAAAATTCCCACCTTCTGTTGAATGCACGTTTTGTCTGTTGATCACTAGACTGAGTTACTTGGTCTTTCTTGTTCCTTCAACCCTTGGATAGGACTCTGCCATGGAGTCGCAGAAGGTGAAAGCTGCGTTCTTGGAAGAATGGGTGGTGCCCAGGTGGCCGAGGCTGGTGTTCATGATGGGTTCCATGGTGTGCCTGGCGTGCAGCGCCATCTCCCACCTCCTGGCCTGCCACTCCCGCCGCTTCAACCACTTATTCTGGAGCCTCGACTACGCCGGCATCTCCCTCATGATCGTCACCTCCTTCTTCCCCCCAATCTACTACGCCTTCCTCTGCCACCCCTACTCCCGCCTCTTTTACCTCTCCACCATCTCCCTCGTCGGCCTCCTCTCCATCGGCGCCCTCGTCTCCCCCGCCTTCAGCGCGCCCCACCTGCGCAAGCTCCGCGCCTGCCTGTTCCTGGCCATGGGCTTCTCCGGCCTGGTGCCGGCGGGGCACGCCGTCGCCCTCCACTGGGAGCACCGCGCCTGCCACGTCGCGGTGACGCTGGAGCTGGCCATGGCGGCGTCGTACGCTTCGGGGGCATGGGTGTACGTGAGCCGGGTGCCGGAGCGGTGGCGGCCCGGGGCGTTCGACTTGGCGGGGCACAGCCACCAGATCTTCCACGTCTTCGTGGTGGTGGGGTCGCTGGTGCACTACGCCGCCGTCGCGGTGCTCTTGGATTGGCGGGACAGCATGCCCTGCGCCGCCTCCGCCCAAGCTCTTCGTGTGTAAAGATGAGATTTTTCTGCATCTCCAACCTTTCGTTTTTTTCTCCTTCTTGGGCGTGTAACTTCTTCTGGTCTTTCATAAATCATAACTCTAGACATCGGAATTTCCTCGCCTATTTAGAGGTGAAGAAAGCGTTGTAGCTCCCCCAACTGTTCAATCATTTTTCTACTCATTCCTGGTGATAGGGAAATCAACAGGGATTACTATTTTACTAGTTCCTTAATGGCCATGATAATCTATCTGCACAAGTTATTTTTAGCCGTACGTACCCTGCACGATGTGTATGCATGTCCTTTCAAACCCCGTAGTTTTGTTTGCACGATTGGACGGACCCCCTGGGGGCATGGCCAACATCTTCCTTCGTTATCTGGTTCAAATTAAAAATCTAACCAAATCGATTAACTCTGTATAGTTTGAATCAGTTTGTAAGTGAAAAATTTGGAAATTTGATTTGAAAATAAAGCAAAAACGATACAATTTGGTTTGGTTCGGATTCAAAAGTGTGGAAACCGAAGCAAACTTGTATAAATTGAATTACACGAAGTTTTGAAATAAAAATCTCAAGAGCATACGTACGTTTTTTAAACTCATAATTGTCGATTCTTACTTGAGGAAAATAATCACTAAATACAAGGTTAAATTAAAATCAGTGTAATCAATTAATGTATTATTTTGTCCATGAGACAGGTTCATACATCATCAACCGATCACAAGACCAAGTGGAGCTACGAATTAAATTAAATGATAATATTTTAACCCGATCTCAAGAAATATTTCAGATTGTTTAGTTTGGCTTTTCATGTATGGTTGGATTCGATTTGGTTGCGATAAAATTTGCTGTGAACGACTTTATTTTCTTGTGCTAGCAATGGGAGTCCATGAGAGCATTTTCCAACCTGGGTTTGACACCCGGAACTTGGAATTGGAAAGCCCAGTGAGGAATTCCTCTTTCCACCGTTCATGCTCATTGGAATAATTGTGTTGCTAAAAAGATCAAAATCACGCATGGAAATGCTTCTGTAGAGCTTCGAAGGTGGAGAGCGAGAGTGGGTCCACGCCTCCCACTCACCAAGACGAGAGTAATTTTAACAAAGATAGTGGGAGTGTGGCCTCCAACACCCTGCAAACATCGACCCATGTGTCCACGGAGAATCCTCCCATGGCTGCGGTAACGTTTGGTAACGCTCGTGACCGTTAGAATTTTTTAAAACTCTACGAATCGTAAAGGCTTAACATCAGTACAGACTTTAAAAAAAATCCCAAAGATTAAAATTTTCATTTGTCTCTGAGCGCTAATACGATATCAGTGAGGGGTATAATTTAAAACGCGACAAAATGACCTGATTGCACTCCATTTGCATCGTGCGAACATTCACCTGACAAAAGTGAAATCTCACTTTTGAATTTTAATTAACATTGTTAATAATTTTTTATCACAAAATTTTATTATTTTGATAATATATTTATTTTATAAAATCTATTAAAAATAATTAAAAAATATAAATAAATAAGTTCAAAAATGAATAGTGTTAGAATATGTGACATTTTATGATTCGTAGAGTCTATTAGACTAATAAATCTTTGAAAATATAAATTAGAGATTTAATGGACTTTATTATAAATCATTTTAAAGTTAATTATTATAATTAAAATAATATATTTTAATAAAAATATACTTAAAAATATTATTTCTCTCTCCACACTTTTCTCTCTCTTTGGGTTGTAAAATTATCTCTAGTCACCTCGGTGTTAGCTCTGTCATCACCACAAAAAGAAGGGACAGACCCGTAAATTACCCTCCATAGTAGGTGTTGCAAGACTAGAAACTCGCCGTGGGTAGATTTTTTGGATTCTCGTCTCCCTCTCTCGGTGAGTCTATCTCTCTCTCTATAACGAAAAAATAACTCCAGTTGCAAAAGTCGAGATAGTTAGCGGCATTTGTTTGGGCTTCTAATGGCACACGAGATTCTAATTATTAGAATCCTCGTAAGGTGCATGCGTTACAAAACGTGCCCTAAGTGTTGATTCTTTTCTCTCTAAGAAGTTTGAAAAAAAATATCTCCACTCAAATTATTTCCAAACGCAGTTAATCAAATAAAAAAATTGAAAAAAAAGAAGGGAATTGAAAGGGGAGAGAGGGTTGCTTAGCCTTTGTTACTTGCCTTACGACTAGACTAAGGTCTCGTTTGAAAATTCAATGAGATTATGTCTTTTTTCATGATCATTTAGAGTGAGAATAATCCAATGACAAAGAGTTTTTAGGAGATTATAAAAAGTGGAGATTTTTCACCCTATCTTTTTCTAAAAAGGTAGATTATGACTTTTGAATAATATGATGTCACTTTTACACATTTAGTGGAACTTTAAATGAGTGAAGATTTTTAGGTCATAATCTATGATCTATTGAATTCTCAAACGCCCCCTAAGTCCATCTTGAGGTTACGTGTGCCCGGTGAAATTCGTGCGGTGGACGCGGGTGGCAGTGCGAGCACACCGGGAACTCATGCTCTGTAATGTGTCTCAACGTTTGTGTAATTATACGAAAATGTAAAAATAGTAATACATCTAAATATTTATGTAATTTCATGTCAAATGTTAAAAAATATTAACATCTTTAAATATTTATGTAATTATATAATTTATTATTTTTTACATTATATATTTACCTCAAATAAATTGGATTAACTAAGTTGGATAAAGATTAAGGGACATCTAACGTACTTGGAATAGGAGGGGTAAACTATTAAAAAAATATTTTAGTAGCATTGCAATTGTGGTTGAGATAGGAAGGATATTTAAGTTAATTTATAGAGTTAACATATTTTATATGTCTCGATGAAACTAAAATAAATGAAATAATAAGAGAGTTAACATATTTTGTCCTAAAACAATAGTCTATTATCTACCAAAAATAAATAAATGAGACTAAAATTCAATACATACTAATCCAGAACAGAAATAATAACCCTTACCGAAAGAGGGGCTATGTGACCAGTGGTGGTTGGTAGAGTGAGTGCGGTGCGTGCGCGAGCCGCCTTGAGCGGGGTGTCGGGCGATATTATCTCCGAGAAAACAGCCGTCGAGATGTTCGGAATTGGAGATCAACCCGGAGTACACCAAGGACTGATACATCTTCGTGCAACATCATCTACCGGCTTCTGAACAATCACAACATCGAGGTATATATGCTCCGATTTATTTCTTGAGTTTTCTTCTGTTCCTTTCCCCCTATACTAGCATGAATATGGTGGAGTTAATCCACCGGAGGGATTTCGCCGAAGAGGCCAAGGCCCCTGCGGAGGCTGCAGAACCAGATCGGAAGGCCGGGGAAAAGGTGTGCAGGGACTTCCCTCAAAAGGAAGACGGAGTCTCACACTTTGAGCATACAGTGATGCTGTGAGAAGTCCTCCGGCAAATCGCTTGGTGCTTTAATCTCTATGGATCAAGGAGGGTGGAAACAACTGCCACTTCGAGTATGTGTCCATTTAATTGGCATTTCCCCGTACTTCTAATAACTGCTAACAGCTCAGAAAGTTACATTTTAGTGTCCGTATGGTAATCCATGTTCAAATCTTCACCTGTAGTTTCACTAATCCACGGAACGCTGAGTAAATTGGCAAGTCAAAGAACTTTTTCGGATGAGAATGTGTATCCTCCAGGTTTAAGCTGTGAACTATGCTCAAATAAAAATAGATTTCCAAAAATCGGTTTGAGTTAGGATGGGCTTGCAATGATATGCTTCCGCTGCTCCTGCTGCTGGATTGTGTCAGAACCATCAACAGCTGACACATCACCTAGCACGCGTTTTTGCGTTAAGAGGGAGTAGGGGGTGAACATAACATAGAGCACTCCGGGATGTGCCCTGAGCTGTCTCTGGCATGTTACCTGAAATATGTTTGAACAAACGTATTTGCCATGCCTTGCCACAGATTTAATGTATCTTCAGCAGTCTAAACCACAATGTAAACATATCGTGATCAATATATTCTATCAGCGCTGCCCCACCGGCACTGTTTTACCAGGTTTCTAAGAAATAGCATGCCTGGGCCCTGGGAACAAGTTGCATAATTTGGGTGAATGTAACATAGTGCAAGGAACTCAAACCATGCAGGCTTGGCAGGAACTGTTAAACGCATTTGCATTCAGGAAGAGCATTAGAAGAAACTACCAAAAAAATATAAACATTAAAAGAATTCTTGTGTCCACAACATCACTTAATACACAACGGAATGTCTTTTCATAGAACTTCTTCACAGACAATTCGATTATCGGACAACCTCGAAGAAAGTTGATCTAAAGGGTTAATATTTTGAACGGTCACTTGTAACATTGATGTAAGGAAACAGAGGGAATTTTTTTTAACCGTCTAGGGATTATTTCACTGGCCATATCATCACAAATAAAAAGGACTGCCATCACCTTCCCCACACTAGCAAGAAACAGGAACACGGATATCAAGTTCCTTGGCCTTTTTTCAAGGATCACGAGCACTACGCTAGCCTTCCTTGGCGCTTTCTTTTTGTCATTCCAATCCAACTTTCTGTTTGGATACATGTATGACAAAATTGCCAGATATGCAGGGCAGGACACTAATTCTCCACTGGTTAAATCAACATTCATAGTGAACCTGTGGTTCTCAATCTCCTTCCTCGAGAAATTGCAAATTTCTTCCGACGATTCCATTCAGTTTCAACTCGTAACTTCGACAGCATCAGGTTCACCATCACTGTAATCAGCCCAACATTTCATTGGCCTCCCCTCTATTCTAGTATCAACACATGCTTCCTTTTCCCCAGCATGATCTTCAGCCATTGTATCCCCAGATTCCCCACTAGCCATGCTTTCCTCAGCCTGAACATCAGCAGCATGTGCAGTTGTCAAATGATCAGGTCGTGGGTTTTGGCCTACAACTGTGCCTTCAACAACACAAGTCTCCTCAGGAGGTGCATTATCTTCTGTACATGCATCATTATTTACATTCACTTCTGCAAGGGGTGTAGGTGATGTCACCGAACTGTCTGGTGAAACCAAGACACTCTGGGGAGAAACTGCGACACTGGTAGGTGAGACCACAGGGGCATTGGAGAGTACTGGGTAACCATTAGGAAGCCATGGTTGACCAGGAACAAACTCTGCTGCATGAGGGTTCATTATTCTAGGAGGACTGTAGTTATTTCCATCAACTGAGGTGATGTCACAGTTTGGCAAAACAGGCTTGTTACGAGAAATTCGACTCCCAGATCGATTATAACCACCCGAGATCCGGGGACCATAGGGAACTCTCGCCGTTGCTGACTGATAAGATGGCTTCCGAACAGGATTAACTGTCAACATCGGAGGCATGTTTACTGGAGGGGGCAAGATTCCTCCGTGATCATTGTATCCTGGAACAGCAATGGAACCAAACACAGGTATCATGGATGGATTGAATGGTGGTGCAGCCGCCGAGAGCTTCCTGCTTGGCTCTTTGACATTTTCCACAGTTTCTTCATCCTTCCCCACTTCTACAAGTGAAGGCTTCTCATTTTCACCTTCATTGCACAACTGCTGTGAATTGTTATCACCAACTTGTCCCTCCTCCACTGCACACATACCATTTTCCTGCGAAGCATGTATCTCCTCCAAAGCAGAAGAATCTCTTTTAGATTCTGAAGAACTTGTTTCCGAAGACTCAGACTCTTCAGAGACTGAAGGAGCTGCTTCCTTGTCTGTGATGTTGAAAGCATTATCTACTATTTCTGACTTTCCGTGATCATAAGAACTCACATTTGGCTCAACAAAGGAATCCACAGCCTGATGTTCTGAGGCTGCAACTTCCACTCTCTCTTCTTTCTTCTCTCCAACGTCATCCATCTTCGTACGGCATTCTGTTGTTCCTATTTCCTTTTCCTCAATCACTTGGTTCTTAATTTCTTCTGAAGATACTGGATCCTTTTCTAGAACAGGGCTCCCATTTTCCTTTCTCTCTTGGCTATTTGTTACCATATCACTTTTGGTTACATCTAGCACAGTTGCTTCCTTGGAGGAGGGATCATCCTGCTTGCGGGCCTCACTTTCATGAGGTGTATGCTCTCCAACAACTCTTACAATAGTCCCAGGTGGTGCTAATGCGACCTCTTTGTAAGACAAATGTTTCTTTGCTGGTGATTGAATAGTTGCTGGACTAGGCAAAGAAGTTGACTTGGCAGATATATTTGTGGTAGCAGGACTACTAGGTTCAGAAACTACATTAGCAGATTTTTCCATGTTGGTTGTTGAGGAAACTAGATTTGCCTGTTTAGAACTGAAGCCTGGACTTTTGGTCAACTTTTTTGGAACCAAAGCTGGAGAGGCAGTCAAAGCTGCCTCATTTGAGGAGGTCCTTGGGGAAGGAAAACTGGAAGGGGACCTTGCTTTATATCGTAAATTTTCTGAACCATTCAAAGCATTCGTATTAAGCTTTGAAAGACTGGGTCTCCTTCCTGAAGACTTACGGCCTGCAAAGGAACGCCCTTTTGGGACAGCTTCTTGCCATCCTTCATCTGATGAGTCGTCATGTGCCACCTTGTCCTGATTGTTTAATGCAGATACATGAACCACACTAACAGTAGACTTCTCATCATCCTTTTTAGATTCTATGGATTCCACTCTGACATTATTCTCCTTGCCACTGGATGTCTCCTTCCTTGTATAATCTTCAGTTAAAGTTAAATCTTTCTGCTCTCCATCTGTTGCTGCTTCCCACTGGTTTTGGCTTACTCTGCCTTTGATCTGTAATGCACAAGAACTCAAGAGTTGAAGAGAAAATTCTGAGATAACAGATCTTGAATTTTGCCAAGATAATCACAAAGCAGTACCTTTGTACGGGCGATTTTTTTCTGGTTTTCCCTTGCCTTCAGATCTGCATCTGGGTTTATGTAATCCAAAAGATCTGATACACTGGTATAAGAACAGCAAGGAAAATTACGGTTGGTAAGGCATATGTATGTATATAGAGAGAGATGTATGTATGCATGTATATATAATGAATGATGTCTTTAATATGACAGAATGTGGAGATTTTCTAAAAACTACAGATACAAAGCAGTAATTGTTGATTTGATCAGATTCTTGTTTTTCTGTGATATAGGCATAGAACCATAGAGACATTTTAGTAAGACAAGAAGCCAAACTGTCCACCATATTGTATGATTACTTAAATGTTAAAACAGAATGTTAACTCAATGTCTGCACCAGAAGGAACTGAACTGGCGCATGGAGTATGAAGGATGGTTCTGTTGGGGATTTTATCCAGTCAAGCGGTCAGGGCTCAAGTTTTTTTTTTTTTGAAATTGGATGGTATCACCATTGTATTAGAAAAAAAGGGATGTACAAGTACAGTCAATAAGCTCCCAAAAATCCCTGTACATGCAAGGGCCACACCAAGCCAGTCTTTCCCTCTCTAATCCCCCAACAAAACAAAAAGGGAAGAGTTTTGGAAGTTCACATTACAAAGGAGTTCTGCCCACTCCCTCACTATCACAAATAAACAAAACCTTAGTCTCCCCCCCTCTAGCTTCCCTCCTAAACACCCTGTTATTCCATTCCCCCACAAAGACCATAGGATAGCATGGAGGATCATCCACCATACCACTCTATCTCTTCTGAGGGTCCAACTTCTACCCCATTCCGCAATTAGAAGGTGCACCTCTCTCTGTCGGCCAATAGTGCACTATGTCCTCCTAGCAAGCTCATCCCACACCCCCTGTGAGAAAGTGCAGCCTATGAATAGGGGGTCTATGGTCTCATCCTCCTCTCCACAAAGGTATCAAGTCGAAGGGTTGTCTGGGAGGAATGAGAGAAGCCTGTCCCGAGTAGGTAGTCTCCCGTGGGAGATCCTCCAGGTAAGAAGCTTCACCTTCAGTGGACTCTTGGGCCACCAGATCTAAGGGGCTAGGCTATGGCGGACCCCTCATCAGAGATGAAAGTGTAAGCTGATTTGATTGAGAAAGTACCATCCGTCCCCCATCTCCAAGTCCACTCGTCCTGTGTGTCTGGCTGGGGAGCAAAGGCCTTGAGGAAGTGAAGAAGGTCCTACAGCTGCTCCATTTCCTCCCATCTGAGGTTCCTCTTGAAAGTCGATGCCGAGGTACCTCCTGACAGTTGAGAGTCAGAAGTCTGGGAGACTGACCCCAGAGGTGCTGCTGAAAAGGCGAAAATGCTCGGATGAGAATCCTCCAGAGTGTAATCACCGCACCATCTGTCCTTCCAGAAAAGGCACTTATCACCTTTCCCTAGTCGGATCCACAAGTTGAAAACTTCATGTTGACATGTTAACAATTGGACAAGTAGATATCAGTTGGACACCTTTGCTTTTCCATTCACAAGAAACCAATTATTCCAAGATGGTTTAACATAAATCCATCTGCCTAATAAACAATCATAAGAGGTCATTTGAACCATTTACGTAAACTCACATTAACCTAATGCTAAATTTCACAACTAAGAAATGGCATTTGAAGTGAACATATAACGAGAAGTGCCACAATGTGGCCTGGCAGTCCAATTAGGCTGTTTGATCTTGCAGCAGGCCCATGCTTCATGGGCTTGCTCCCAGGTGCCCCAATGCACCATGCCACTTCAGTAGAAGCTGCAGCATGTGCATCCCTTACTGCAGCAAGGCAGCAACCAGAGAGTGAGAGAGAGAGAGAGAGAGAGATGCTACTACATGGCCAGGCCCCGTGGTGAGACCTGCCACACAATAGGATCTGCTGCCCAGTCTTCATCAGATGGCTGATCTAAGAAAACGGCACCAAAGGTGCAAAGGATAGCACGCTTACATGGCCAGGCCACTTGGTGTGGCCTGACACACAATAGGATCTGTAGCACAATCTTGATCAGATGGCTGATCTGAAAAAATAGGACCAAAGCTGCAAAGGATGGCACGCTGGTGCGATCTTCCAGCTCAACCGCACTTGGTGCAGCATTTAGTGCAATGCGGACTTTGTTTGTCCACATCCACAAGAGGTGCCCATTTGAACCTTTGCATGTGTTTTCTTGTCCTCCTAAGATCGACTGATTCAACTGTGTGGGCAGGCCCCACCAAGGGGCCTGGTCAAAGCATTACTCTATATACACATATATGCACAGACATACAGAGACCTTCCTGTTACTGGTGACAGGACGGCTTTCTGTAACCCTATTTTTATGGTCATCAGATCCAATCAGGCAGTTCTTCCTGCCATTACTACATATGACAGTTGCATCTGATAATATAAGCAGCAATATAGGGCCACTCTTCTGTATAAATGATAAAGTCAAGGAGTTTTCTAAAAACCAATAATAACTAGATCACAGACTGGAGTCCTGGAAACCCAAATGCTTTGACTTCTGAATTCTATAATTCTGCAACCCAGGCCATCTCAGACAGTACTACATGTAAGGGTATACAAGTAATATAAAATAAAGATGTAAATTGGTTGACGTCAACTCAGAAATAATCATGTACTATTTTAACTTCTGAATATGCAATACATAAATGAAAAAAACGTTGCTGCAACATTACCAGTTTAGGATAGATTTAACCATTTAGCTGAAACTGTTGGTTTTACCAAGTAATGGAAAAATCAACTATTCCTACTTCAACTACCTGAGGTGGCCTTTGCTGGCAATAGAAGCATCTGGCTTTGGTGTGCCATTTCGTGCAGCCTCTTGCTGCTCTAGTGCCTTAGACTCAAAATATTCAAGCCATGCAGCAGCATCCTGCATGGGATGCACATGTTTCAGAATAAATGTGGCAGCCAGCACAAGGCTATAAATTGAACTATTTTAACATTACCACCTGTGTTCGGAGGTCTTCTGTTCCAAGTTTTGCCTTAAGTATTTGTAGAGTTGTTTGCTCATGCTGAACACTTAGAGAGTAAGCTTCCATCAAAGAAAGAGCAATGGCAATTGCATGATAACTGGCTGCAGTCTGTAGAATACAAATCAAGATATGGATTAACAAACTCCCATAAGAAGTCATAGGATGCTTATCTGAAGCCATTTTCCAAAGTTAGACCTGTATGTGATCAGCTCCAAGTAGCCTCTGATTACACTTGAGAGCCTCATGCAGATACCTGAGGGCAATGTGAATACTTCCTAATCCTTCTTCCATCATCGCCACATTGATATATGTTGCAGCTGTGTTGGGGTGTGAAGGGCCGCAGGTCAGGTGCAGAAGATATAATGCACGGTTCACATACCTGGAACGAACAAAAATATTAATATGTATTCTATGTTACAAAATGAAGAAATATGTGTATTATATCAACTTTGAAAGTCTATATTGACCATCTTGTAGGGGTGTGAAGGGCCACATGTAGAGATAAAAAAAAAACATTACTCATGATTAGCTGGAGAATTGAGTCACTCCTAACATTATACATCCATATAAAATCAAGCCTCAACTTCGACCTATGAAGGAATGGGCCAGATATTACAAGGTAAATTAGAACAAAGTGTTTTTCAGTGCTACAGAGAATACAATGGAATGTCATGAGTTGTTTTATGGGAAGCGGGGGATGCTGGAGTTCCACTCCACTGTAATTACATAGAAAGTTATGATTGCAATAGAGGATTAAAAGGAATACCAGTGTAATTAAATACTGAAGTGGAAGAAATATGCTTTACATCAAAACTTTATCAACAGCAGTTGTTAAAGTGGTTAGTGGTCCAACTAGGAACCTAGGCAGTCCACCGAGGAGTTGTCCAACTTCGCATAAAACTAGGAGGAAAGTCATAACCATGGTTTGACGAACTGGCTAGCTCAGGATAGGGATGAGAATGGTAACCAATCATTCTATAAAATGACCGATTATCTCCATTTTACTAAGGCTTCAGAGAGTTAACAAAACAAATTTTATACTACACTTGGGAAGAGTTAGCATCCTAAACCAATAAAGTTATCAGAAAAAGCATGGGATTTGGCCATTATAAAACCTGATAGCCAATATTATATCCAATAATTTGAATACATGTAATCCGAAAGATATTTTAAACAAGAATGGTATAATAATATATGCGTCTTCTATGCAGTATCAGCCTTTGGTTAATAAGTTAGTGGCTGCTATTGCACGTCTTTTATTCCTCTTTGTTTAATACATTTGCCAGCAAGTATCCAAAACTGTATTCAACAGCAGTGGTATGTGACGTGCATGTGCTAACAGAATCAGATAGGGTATGCTACCAACTAGTATCAAACAGGTCACGGGCAGAATTATCATTCATCAGATACATGGCGGACACGTCCTCAGTTTGGACTGGAACCGGGAAAATAGAATCTTGATAGATTATAGTCTATCTGGCTTCCTTGTTTTCCTGGATAAATATATCTGATTTTTACAGATTATGTATGGATATATTGATAATTTTTAGGGCCTTGTTGACACCTAAAGTTTGGCATCGACAGCAGCAAGCCTTGCCTAGCTGAACAAGGGCAATTAAAAGAAAATAGCCCGAAATGATGACAGAAATATTTTGCAAAGCCCCGCATCGGGCAAAGGAGAAAAGAAAGAAGATGGAGAAAGAAAAGAAGAAAGAAAGGGGGATCTGCCTTACCGGCACCCTCGTCAAAGCTCCGACCGGCAGCCCCGACACCGGTAGAGAAGAAGAAAAGAACAAGAAATGAAGAAGAAAAAAGGAAAGAAGAGGAAGAGGAGAGGTGGGAGTCCCATCCGGCACCCCCTACTCGAGTCTTTGCTGACGCACTAAATTTGAACACCACAATACGACAGAAATTGTGGGAAGCTTAAGGTGTTCCTAAGGCACACTGCCGTGGGCTCGACTATCAGAACCCGGCAGCGAAAAGACACAAGGAGAGACCGGAATGATCAAATTTCAACACTGGTGATGGCGGTGCCGTATCATATATGTGACACCGTGTCATCATAAATTTGCATCTCGACGGACGAATTGGATTTAGAATCAAAGGAGGCCGGGGCACCCCTGAAGACGTACCGCCGCGCGTCGGATTGCGGAAGCTCAAGCATCATAAAGAGGAAGAAGAAAAGAAAAGCAGAAAAAAAGAAAAAAAACAAAAGAAAAAGAAGAAGAAGAGGGATGGGGGGTGTATCGGCATCAAAAAGAAACAAACAAAGGAAAAGAAAAAAAGAAGAAGAAAAAAGAAGGGGGGAGGGTGCTGAACCGGCGCCCTCCTCATACCCCATTCGGCGGCCCTTCAGTGTTGAACCGGCAGCCCCTCAATTACTTCATCCGGCGCCCTCGCGTGCCCTCGTCCGGCGCGCTCACACGTGCTCATCCGATGCCCCCCTGTTTGGCCGATCCGGCGCCCCCGCGCCCTCTTTCACACCTTCAATCGGCACGCCATTTGGGCACCAAACAGCAGTGCCTTGGACACACGTCTTGGCAGCACTTCAACCCCCTCACCCCTATATAAAGGGCAGAGGAGGAAGGAAAGAAGAGAGGACGGCAGAAAGAGAAAGAAGAAGCCACAAAAAAGAGAGATCAACAGAGAGAAAGAAGAAGAGAAGAAAAGAGATCCCGACGACTCTCCCGAGGCAGAGGAAGGGCGAACAAGGAAGAGCGAAGGGGAGTTCTGGGTGTTTCTTGA
Organism: Amorphophallus konjac; assembly: GCA_022559845.1. NCBI lineage: Eukaryota > Viridiplantae > Streptophyta > Magnoliopsida > Alismatales > Araceae > Amorphophallus > Amorphophallus konjac. Next base: position 594,478,188 of record CM040121.1, read on the forward strand.
ACTTCCTCTTCCCGTGAGCCTCCTCCGAAAGAAAGAGAGAAAGAAAGAGGAGGGAGAGAAGGAGCGCCTGAGCGTTTATTTTCTGTAGGTGGGTCTTTCCTGCTGCTATCCATGCCCGATAGGGCTATAGATCTTGTATTTTCATCTCATTTGTAAAAGTTTGATGCAATCCTATATTATTCCTATGGATTGATGCGTTTATGTGGGTGTATTTCTCTCCGCTGTGGTGAATGTTTTCTTCTCTTTTTCTCTTCTCTCCCCTCCCCCTATATTGGAGTGATCGTTCCCATCGTGCCGTGTGGATTTCACGTTCTTTGGCAATTTATTCCCATCCGAGAAAAGTCTCGATCACAGAGCATCTCTGCACTTAGGATTTGTTCTAAGCTATGAATATGATCCTAAGTTGCAGAACCTGTGAGCTCTGTTTGTGATTTCACAGACCGTTCCTGCTGTATCACGCCGTTTTGTTCTCTTTCCTGGACCCATTTCAAGAGCCACACATAGAGGGACATAGTGCCCTTGCTTCCCCTCTATAACCCACCGTTGGGGAGGAGAAATCTACCAGAAATATGGGCCTCGGAGCCCGCGTAGTCATCTTACTTGTTGGCTCCTCGCAATGCGATTTGTGGGATATCTTACGGTACTCTGTTTCTGGCATATGTGAACGCGCACCTATGTCGGGTGATCCGGCGCACCTATGTCGGGTGATCCGGCGCACCATTAACCCCCTCATATCCCCCTCTGCAACCCACCAGTAGGGAGGAAGAGTTGCCAGGAATCTGGGCCTTGAAGCCCGTACATTTATCTCCTTTTATGACCCTTTATAGCTTGATTTACAAGGGGATTTACGATCTCTCACCCTCTCGTTCTCTCTCTCTCTCTCTCTCTCTCTCTCTCTCGCTCGCTCTTCCTTTCCCTCAAGCTCGCCGACGTGTACATGCAGCACATCGACATGGGGACACCCAGCTGCTTGCCCACGACAGCGCAAGAGTAGAGGAGGCTGCACACGAGGGAGTTACTGGTGTCGCACAGTTGCTCCCCGCCCCACCCGCGGGGCAATGGCGTCGTTTTTGGTGACTGTAGAAGGAAAAGGGAGAAAGGAAGAGATGGGGAGAGGCGGCACTATGACTGCGGTTGGCTGGAGTAGAGACCAGAGTGGCCGTGGTGAGCCGGTGGGGATGAGTGCCGACAGGGCAACAAGGGCGGGGGCATTTGTGGGATGCCGTCGTGGCTGTGGTGGCTGTTTTTTGTCACCCAAATGGTACAAAAGGAGGACGCCACGGTGCAGTTAGCACACTTCTCGACACTTGTGGCAGAGCCAGCGATAACAGATCCTCCTGCTGCAATTCCAGTTCCCAGTCGAAGGTCAAGCCCACTGTACTCATGGTCTTGGGGGATGAACAACAGATGACCGTGCTGCGGTGGAGTACCCCCTGCAGCTACTGGATCCCCCCCGCCAGCACCATAGCCAGAGTAGCCCCGTTCGTGCCCTGGATCACACCCCTATTAGAGCAGCCGAGTACCCCCTGTGGCCATTGGATCAACCCCCCCCCCCCCTGCACAGCCGTTGAATCACCACTCACCACACCGTCGTCTGAGCACCCCCCTTCGCACCTCCGCACCCAGTGGGCTGGAGTTGCCGGTGCTTAGGGGGAGACCTTGTCTCTCTCTATCGGCCCCCTCGCCGCCCCATCCCACTAGGTGGGAGTGCCGGCGCAGGAGGGGGAGAGCCCCTCCGGTGCCCTCCGCTCCTCTCTCTCTCCCCCGCACTTGGGGGTGCCGATGTCGGAGGGGAGACCCCCTCCGGTGGCTTTGGCTCCTCTCTCTCTCTCTCTTTCGGCTCTCACTTAATAGTTAACACAAGGGCATTATGGTCTCTTCTACCTTCCAGGTTAGGCTAGACTATGGTTAGATTAGCCTAACCAGACCTTACCTTACGAAGAGAGATGGCAGGGGCTTTTTCATGTAAGGAGAAGAATTTGGGGGCTTTTAACTAAATAGGTGGATTAGGGGACCATTTTCCTAATTTCAAAGTGTTTTAGGGGATAAAAACTAAAAATCCCATTAGAATAAACTAAATACAGAAACATCTTCTAACATGGCCACCTAGGTGAAGGACATGGCCGAAAATATTCGAGCACCTAGGCAGCTCATGGAGAGAATATTTCAGCATCTTATTCAGTCATACTGCTTTTAAGAAAAGAAGGATATATGTTAGATTATCAAGAAAGATAGGCATTGAACCAATTTACACCACTGGATCACTTTCATGGTCTGTAAAAAGGGTAGTTATTTACTAAATATGCATCTTCTATTGTCATCACTTTTTGGATGGTATCTTGATTCTCTTTCATTGCCTCCGCAAAATTTCAAGGTAAGTTCCTAAACATGGAGTGTAAACTTATCATCAGTTGACCTCTCTTCACGACCCTAGACAAATAACAACAGGCAGCATACATGAGAGGCTTGAAAAGGAAAGTAAAGGTGGATGGGATTGATTGGGGGATGCAAAGAAATAAGGATGAAGAAGAAAGATTGGAATTCTAAATTAGGATGAACACAATAACCACCTTCTGGGAGGGAAAAAACTTGAGTAACAAAAAATGAACGTAGCTCATTATCTACTTTAACATATTAGAAAGTTACCAAGGAAAAAAAACAAAAAGATAATACTGCAGATATTGAACTTACTTCAAGGCCAATTCAGTGTGTTGAAGCCTATAATAAAAGACAGCAAGATCTCCATAGCTTTTCATTGTATCTGGGTGATCAAGACCAAGCTCCCTCTCATTTATATCCAGAGCTTTTTGTTGATAGATAGTGGCCTGCTCATTTACAACCGAGTATCAATTCTCTTGAACATCAATTGTGCTTTTGGCAGCCACTAAAATCTTAACTCTTATGCCAGAGAAAACCTCACTTACATTAATTGAAAAAGAATTAATGAATAATGAACACATCAGAAGCCAACATCAGAAGAATCATGCTGCTGTTGATGTTAGATTGATGCATGCCATCTAAGCACAGAACTACCATAAAAAATGGCAATACATAGAACTGGCTTTTTGTGTATATCTTCACCCATGAAAATGATGAGAAAACTTTTCTTGACCTGACTATCCACAACCACTGATATTTAAACTACTCCTGTGGTACAGGTTTCGTAAGTACTACATCCAAACCCCTTTACACATTTATGAAAAGACTATAAGTCATTAACTCACAGACAGAATGCCAGTTTACTACATGTTTTCTTATGTGTCTGTTATGTTTTCATCCCTTTCTACATGTTTTACATCAACTTGAAGTACAATTGATTCTTAATGCAACATCTTATAATTTGGCACTTCCCCTTAAAGGCTTAACCGATCTTAAATCATGTGTTACCCCTATTCAAAGAAGAAAAACCATTCTGCTGCCTATGTTTTGCACAATTGCATGTATAACTCAATAAATTTACTTATGACAAGAATCAATGAATTTCCGCATGTAAAAGAGAGGGCTGATAGTTTGGAAATAGGAAATGAGTTAACAAAATAATATTTAAAGACTTTCCTGGACACATCAGAAGAATAAAGCAAGGAGCTAAAAATAGGATTTCGAAACCAGACTGGTCCTTGCCAGTTCTGGCTCAAGCTCCAGTTCTGACTCTGAGCAGAAATTGGTTGTTCTTGTTACTTCATCCCCATGGAATTCAAACCAGTTTCTGGCTGTTCCAATCCAGTTCCGCTAGGTTTCTGTAATGCATTACATGCCATGCTAGATGGTTATCAACAGCTAAATGAAAGGCCATTCTTCCATGAATCTAATAGAAAAGCATTTTGTCTTTGGCTGCACCAAACAATTTCATGGCCATCAAGAATCCATCAACTCTGATGCACATACCTGGTTAAAGTCACCAGTATGGTAAAGAACAACAGCCAAAAGACTGTATGCTCCCGCTGTCATTCGATGGTAAGGGCCACACACTGCTACAAGCTTTGCTAGTGCCTTCAAATATGAGAGTTAAGGAATGTAAAGATTAGAACATTTACAATATGATATGTTGTAGGAAGAGCAAAGGTCTAAAATAAGGTAATTTCCAGACCTTGGTTCCATAATTGACAGCATCCTCAAGCTTGCCTTTGTCAAGAGATGTCTTAGATGATTCCAACAGTGTGCGTCCATCTGCAGATGAGCATGCAGCATGCTGCAGTATACATCATCAGTGGCATAGCTTTTGCTGGAATCAATGAACTTTTTACTAATAGAGCCATGTATCTTACTTTGTATACTGGGACCATGCTGATAATATCTGACTTTCTAAATGGAGATGGGCCATCCATGTCATGATCCCTGGGTACCAGTTCAAGCCCAACCTAAGAAGCGAAAGGTTATCTCATTCAGTGAAGGAGAAAGGAAATATCTAAATTAGTCATCACCTAGGCCACTGATTTCCCTTGCATCAGCAAATAACATTGTCAATGAAGAATACCTTGTGGCAAAGACCACGAAGTATTGCATATTTTCTCAAATCACGGCAACTGTCATCTTTCCATCTCCATCCAAATCTCTTCAGAACAAAAGTTTCCACCCATTTTTGTTTGAGATCAGAGTCATTAGCTAAGTCATCATGAATATTATCAGTGGGCAAGGAACCCAACAAGACATTCAGACATGAGGCTATTGATCCAGCCACATCAGCTACACCATCAACTGCTGCAATAACTGCTTGGAGTATATGTTTATATGCCCGAGTTATCATCTCATGTATGCAAAGTGATTGTACATGTGGGAGTTTGTATGCAAGTTCAACCTAATCCAAAAAGGTAAAAAGAAGATTAGGAATCACAAAGACCAGATGGATCCACTGTTTGCACTACGTGGATATCTACAAGTTTCCAAGGAATTAACTTCAAATCAATTAAAAGGTACAAAACATGCAAGCTTCGACATAGAAAATCAGAGAAGCGATAGAAATATTGTTACAGTGTTACTTACAACACGTCCCAGGGAACACATCTGTAAGCCTCTAGTATGCATAAAATCTGTCAATGTCCTCCCATCAACAGGACTAAGTTCAAGGGATCCAAAATCGGCTACCTGTTAGAAATTAAGCAGCATTTAAGTTAATGTCTTACGTTTCATATGACTTAGGGAAGACATAATTCTGACAAGGAGAAAGGGCAGCTAGATTTACCAGCTTTGGTAGGGCAGTATCCTCATAATACTTGTGTGCCATCTCAATCAGCTCATCAGGTGACTGCCAAGAAGCTCAAAAGTAAGACCAAAAATAATGCCACAAAGCAGAATATGATCACAGTAGAGAGATATCTTGAATAAGGTTGAAAAAAGTTAGAAGGTTCTGGTAGTCAAGATCAGCCATGCATTATATAATGAAAGGGAATAATCAATAAGCTAGCTTCTTCATAGATGAGTGCTGGATGTGCTAAAGACATTTAATGGGCGACAATGCAGAATAAGTTCATGCTTATAAGCTTAGCATGTCATAATCAGCGCATAAGATAGGTACATTGTCATCCCTTCCATAGGGAAGTAATATCAAGATTGGAACATCAGATCACAAGAAGCAATGAAGAATACCAACACATTGCTTCCTCATTTCAGTACACAACAAATAATCTTAGATGTCTAAATGAAATCATCTGTAAAGAGAAAAAATGACACTACAAGATGATACAGATTCTGTTTAGAGAAAGGACCTTTGCATGAAGACCAGTATCTGATTCTTTCAGGCGTAAAAAGGCTGACTCAGGAAGCAATTTTTGCAACAAAATTTCCTTCTCCAAGTTAATTTTGCTCAGTTCTTTTTGGTCAGCACCATCTACAACATGTGACTTCTCCATGTCACAGCCATTACAGATAGAACTTTTCTTTGCCACGTCGGTCTGACTGGTCTTATCATCATTCTTCTTTTTAATTACCTTTAGAAGACCAACTTGCTTTCCAAGCCCTTTGACGGTAGGCTCATCTCTTGGTTCTTCATTTCTCTTGGGTTCAATTTTCCCTGATGCCACATTCTGCAAATGTTGCACCCAACATGCTCCAAGCTCCCATCGGATTGACCTCGTATTCTTTGTAGGTTCTCCTTGTAACTTTGTCAGACTATCTGCAAGTACTTTCCTCACTAATAACCTAGCAGAATTCAAATCTTCGGAATCCAAACCTTGAGAACATGGGAGTCCACTTGACAACTGTGGAGAACTTGACTTATGTAATAGCATTCTCAAGCTGTTAAATGAGCAGAGACAAAGACATGATTAATAATGTATGCAAAGACAACCCCAAGGACGCTAAGAAAAATAAAATAATGGTTGATGGTTTAAAATTGCTACTTCACAATTGCTGATTTGCCAAAACTTGTTATGCATAACTATGTTGGACATACAGATCTAAGTATAGGTCATGTAGACACTAGAGAAGTAAAAAACGCGCTTATCTGGTTCAGTTCTTTTGGATGCTTACCTATTTACATTGAGGGCATTGGCACCTCCCTCAGGCTGTTCATCAATATCAACATCCATGGGCAAATTGCCTAGAGTGGAATTATCTTCCACAGGGACCTTCACAGTAGCTGTATATCCACAATGTCTAACTATCACTACGCCCAGAGTTGCAGTATCCTGAAAGAACAGTAAGTTATGTCAGGGTTCAACCAGCAATATTCACTTATTAATTCCCAGATAGGGAAAAAAGCATTGCTTACATGGACAGTCACACTCTCATCTGCAGTTATTCCTTTAAGCAAGTTTCTCCGAGCAAGTTCTTCAGATGACAGACCTGGAGACTGGGTACCATCAATTTTTGTTTCCAGCTTTGCACTAGGATCTGCTTCATCTTTTGTTACACTAATCCTCAAATCCCCAATTTGCTCCTCAAAAACAAGACCATCTGAAAGACCATTTGACACTCCATTTGAAGGCATGTGGCCCTCAATGATATGCTTGATTGCAGCCACTGCTTTAAAGACAGAAACATCGACGAATAAACTATGAAGAAGGAAAGCCTTCCGATCCCTTATTTGCCTCTCCTCTGCTGTTTTACAAGGCATTGCTGCCAAGATTGAAAAGTCCTTTGCCCATTGCCTGCGGTCAAAATTTCCGTCTCTACCTTGACCGCCGCCATTTCCATCCCAACTTGCATCCTCGGTGGGAAGGGGCTGAAATGAAGATGGTGAATCTGCAACAATCGGAGGGACGACCCATGTGTTTGCCCGGAATCCATAAGGAAGATTACCAAACTGTAAATGAAGAAGAAGACAATTCATTCCAGGTTAGTGTAGAAACTCCGCATTAGGTTTCTAATAAAAGCCAAATAAGTCAACACTCAAAATTTTACAGTGAGATAATATGGGCATGCCCGGAAAACAAATTTACATGGTTCGTCCCCCTAATTTGATTAGGCCTTGCTAGAAAGGAAGGGAGCAGAAAAGATGGTAGAAGAATGCAAACAAAGTTTATCCCTTACCGTGCACCTTGATTCCACTAACCTAGTTAGATGGTTCAAGAATTTCATCTAATGTGCACTTCCTAAAGGAGACTTCGGGAAAGTTTAAAGGTAAAAAGAACAGCTGTTAATAATGCTTAGCATCCTAGTGATAACATAGTTATTCATTGAAGTTCATTTTTCAGAAGGTATTCATTGAAGTTCATAGCAATGGCAATGTTAGAAGTTACAATACGTTAGACATTAATAAAAACGCAGTTAAAATGTTGCAGGACCTAAAACTGTTGCATAGGAAATTACAGTGTCACAAAATTCACCTTATTATGCTCCGTGAAAGCTTTCATGAGAGCTTTGTAAGCCTGAAATGAACTCCATTTCAGTCCATAAACATCACCAGAAACATCTTTTGAAGGAATTCTTTGAGTTTATACTTCTACTTACGGCATCAAACGCCCGACTGATCTGCTGCAACAAGCCAACCAAGGAATGGCTCAAGAGGGCCCTCTTTCCCGCCGGGTAGAAGCCCTCCCGAGAAGCCACAATTGTTGCCGGCTTCCCATTACACATCCTGACCTGCAAACGCACATCGTCCCCAAGGCAACTGGTCCAGATCAAATGAGGGGGGAGAAAAAAAAAAGGAACTCATTACACGAATATGAAACCATAATCTTACATCAATCTGGAAGAAATCATCTTCTCTTTTGTCCTCTACAAATGGCCGAGATGACCTCCGGATGTCTAAAAACAGATTCGACACAGCAATTTCTTACAAACATGAGAAGAGGAGGGTAAAAAAGAGGAGCGAGGCGCAGGACGGCATGATGAGCAAGAGAACTGACATTGGAGCGGCGGCGACAGGTGGGCGAGCGAGAAGAAGTCGTAGAACTGCCCGAGTTTGGGAGGAGGGTAGATCGCCTCCTCCTTAGGTGACCCGCCACTCTGCGTGCTGGCCGAGGTCGGAGAGCCCGGCTTCTTGCTCGCCGCACCATTGGCGGGCACCTCCCCCTCGGGCGGGAGCCCCACCGCCTCCTCCTGGCCGGGCTCGGGCAGCTGCTGTTCCGTCGCGGCGCCGGCCGGCGGAGGCGTTCCGGCCCTCGACTCTGCTTTCCCTGGAGCTGCAGTGGCCGCTGCGCCTGCTCCGCCATGCTTCGGCGACGAGGTGGAGGAGCCGAAGGCGGTGGTGCAGGCGACGATGTCCAGGAGGCGGCGGATGTGGGCGATCGCGAGCTCCTCCGTGTAGTCCTCTGCAGGAGAAAACGGAGAGGAATAAGAGGAGTCTCAGTGGGGGCACTGGCTGGGAAATCCGACACAAAAGGCACGCGGCCCTTTAGCGACGGTCCCTGACCCTTTAGCTGCAGAATAGTTTTAGTGACAGAAATAAACGGGAGAGGTCCGTACGTTCGGTGTCCCTATTCCGCGTCCCGCGTGATTAGTTTCGGTCAGTGACTCACTGGCTCACGTCTGCAAACTGCGAACCCTGGTTGTGCCGTTCCGCGTAATGCGTTAAGAGCTATTAATGGGTTCGAATGCCGTTTCGGATAAAATTATTTTATTGATCGTCATATTTATCTATAATCTTTATAATATCAGGCTACTCAGCGAGTGAAATACTCCAGATAATTACGAAAATATCCTTCAACTATTTTCAAATAAATATGTAATTATATAGGTTACAAAATAAATACAAAGATTAAAGCGGTAGCTTCTATATTCGATAGATTATTGTTGTGGACATTGGTATTCGATAATCTTTTCTCCTGGAGTGGTTAAAGTCATAAAACTTGAGATAGATTTATGATATCAAGCTTTCTAATTATTTTATTTCAGATAGCATAAGTGCTTTCAAATGTACCCAAGTGACTTCAACTCATGTGAAAATGAGATTTTTGCTGGAGGAAAGAGAGAGAGAGAATTAAAGATTTGTTTGAAAGAGACAATCTTCGTAGCAGTTCCAAATACGCCATAAGCTCCATTTGAGAGTGTTTAGATGGAAAATTTGGCTGGATAGAATTCTATAGAAATCTAACCTGGGGGTTCCAAGTGTCCAAAGTTAAAATACAGTGTGGTCTTGGTGGTCCTGTCCATCCAAGACCAGTCTCTTGCAACGGTCTGAAAGTTTCTTGTCATCTAGCTAGGGATTAAAAACAAAGATGAGAAGTCATGGTTAACTTCAAGGGCTAGGTGACATTGGAGGATGGGAAATGCTTGTTGTATAACATGGTGTGCAGTAACTGGTTGTACATGTTGTACTGCTATTGATCCATGCAGTACCTGCACATACTCTGCGATATATATGGGACTCACATTTTTTTTCTTTATCCCGTTTGGACCAATAGCAATAAAATGTGTAGTCGGGGTCCACTAGTTAATTAATTAATTGCACTAGGTTGGTTCACCTAAGTCGACTTTAGTCTAAATATATAGACGTGCATACCTTCGATTATGGTGAGGTGACAAGGCTTGAGAGAGACGACCTCCACCGAGTCCTTCAGTTTGGATCCGCGTACCTGTCCATTAGAACGAACAAAACTATGTGTGAGAGAAATGGGGGGTGGGTCGTGCGCCAACAACCGGAGACATGGGCCCGTTGGATGTCCGAGGAGCCCGGGTCCAGTGGTCCTTAGTGGGCTGGGTATCCGATGAGCCCGTCCGATATGTCAATGGACAATGGGAAGGGAAGAGGATGATTACCTCGTGGGAGAGGGAGAAGTTGGTGAGGTGGCAGGTGTCCACGTGGACGGCGAGGAGCTTCCGCACGTCCAGGATCCGGTCCGTCGAGATTCCCTGCGTATATAGGATAGCGAAGCCGTAGGCGAGGTCAGCTATCATGCACCCTTACCGAGGACCCGACCCGTTGTGCCTCTCTCAACCAAGCGTTCCTTATTGGCAGCACCTTTCCTGGGACAAGGACCGTGCTTGCACCAAAGGTTTCCCGCATCGATTAATGGACAAAGAAAGAAGAGAAGAGAAGAGAAGAGGGGGAAGAGAGAGAGAGAGGCGGAGAGGGTTTTGGACTTGGTAACTGATTCAATAATTCTGTCCTCTATCAGAGGTTCCCAAATGTGTTATGAATCCATTTCTTCTTTGTAGAGTCTATAAAGCGAACTTCTACAACATTGAACAAGTTAATACTTGCATACATTTCATCGCAGTTTACCTTTGAATCGTTAAAAGCAAGAAGGATTCGTGAATGAAAGAGCTTTTCTCACTCTCAAACTCGTGGAGATATTGGTGCGAGTACCCAGAGGTCTATAGATGACCCTCTCCCTTGCTCTACTTCACCCGAAGAAAAAAAAAACGGAAAACACTGTTTCACATAAGAATTTGGCTCGGCACCAAGATTCTAACAAGAATTTGGCTCGGCACCAAGATTCTAACAAGAATAAGGAGGGACTGCCTAGTTTTTTTTCCTGAATGGTGGAACTTTTTGAATTTTCATAAACAGTGGTGTGTGTGTGTGTGTGTGTGTGAGAGAGAGAGAGAGAGAGAGAGAGAGAGAGAGAGAGAGAGAGAGAGAGAGCATGAAAAAGGAAAAGGAAACAGGTTCCAAGAACAGAACCATGGGGGAGGGCAGTACCTTGAGCGTGAGTTGGCAGTAGTCGGGTGTGTCCACCGTAATGTCCATAACAGTGGGCAACACTGCAGTGGGAACGAACAAATAACAAAGGTTCACATTACGACATATATATGCAGTTCTCACAGAGGAACGGGAGGGGGAGAACCGGAAAAGTGAGAGACAAAGTGGAAACCAGGATTACCCTTCTCTTCCTTCTTCTTCTTCTCTCCCTTGGCCTTGTGGGGCTTCGCCTTCCCAGACTTGGGCGCCATGGCTCTTAATATCCCACGCTGAAGCTAGCTATACAACCTCTAGCTAGGTCAGAACCCAAAACCACTACACTTCTCTGGAGTAGTACTCCCAACACAGCAGGGCAATACTACGTCGAAGCAAAAGAGAGTAACGTATGAGAGTAACGTATGTGTGGACTTCACTCCAAATTCCCGCAAGCGCAGACGCCACGCCGCACGCCCTGTCCCGGTTCCTCCGCAGCGACCAGAACTTCCCAAGCACCCCTCACCGCCGCCGAGCCGATCGAACGCGCGCGGAAACCTTATAAAATTAACAGACTATGCTTTGACTCCACTTGGGGAGGCCCAGCTGCTGAAACGAGCCAACATTGGGAGCTGAAACTACAGAGTGAGTGTATGTGTGTGTGTGTGTGTGTGTGTGAGAGAGAGAGAGAGAGAGAGAGAGAGAGAGAGCGCAATGCAGGGGCAGCTTAACCACATTGAAAGGGTGTGGGAGAAGCGAGGTGGGTCTCCAAAGAGATAAGTCGAAGAAAGAGATAGAGAGGAGCCGGGAGGTGGCAGGAGTTGGCTTGGGAGAGGGAAGAGTACGGTGTACATGTGTGGAGAGTGGGGATATCTGGAAGAGATAGCTAGAGAGGTGATAGGATAAGGTTCTTATAGTTCTCGTTGTTTCGCTGAGGAGGGTTGCGATCGGGGAGAGCAGGGGGAGATGCGGGTGGGGATGGAGAAAGGTCGACGGAGGGGGGATGTGGTGGGGGCTGGGGGGGGGGGGGGGGAGGAGGGGCGTTCGGGGCCTCTCGTTTCGCTTGGCTTCCTGATGGGGCTCTCTCGCTTTGGCCTCCGCCCGTTCGCTGGCCACATCCCTGCACTGCGCGATTTGTCCCGTGCCGCCCTCGAGCTAGCGTGGTCGCCTGGTCCCCTTTGTTTGGACGCCGCAACCCGCAAGAGCTTGCGGTAAGAAAAAAAAAGAAAAAAGGGATTAATCTACAGCCGAGTTGAGCCCGAGCCGCCGTGAAATGGTAACTTCCTTCCTTTTTGCCGGTGCATGCAGCTGCGAACGGTACCGTGAGACCGGTGCCATGCATGCATATAGGTGCAGTGGGGGATGGGGTGGCATGCGTCAGGAGTAGTGCGAGCCGACGAGGTGCAATGTTATCGGAATAGAATCTACGTGTGAATCGGTCAGTCAGTTGGTTCGATTTGAATAGATTCATCGTAATATTGATAGATGATTCGACTCGATTCTATAATTCAAGACAATCAGAAATAATATATAATGATCAAAATAAATAAATATACATGTATAATTATTAATTATGATTACGTAATTATACAATTAAAAAAATAACAATAATATGATTAAATAAATTAACCTTGAAATTTTGTAATAGTTCATTGGTCTTCACTCTCTACAATTGGCCTCTATACTCTTTTAAATATTTAAATTTCAAATATATATAAAATAAAATGATAAATAACGATAAATCAATAATAATAAGATAATTTTGTTCACACACACACATATATATATATATAATTTTAAATATCTAAATATTTTTATTTTTATTTTTTATTTTAAATGATGAATTAGGTCAGATCGGTTCACCGATCGAACCGCGGTTCATCCGATTCGTCCGATTCTTTAACATTAGACCGGACCGACCTTAATCAGATTGAATCTTGAACCGGTTCACGGTCGAACCGATTCAACCGACCGATTCGATCCAATTATGATAACACTGACGAGGTATATCTGAGCTTGGAATTCAATAACAAAAAGAATGTTGGCTGCCGCTTAATTCGCCGGCGTTGATGAAGTATATATATGAGTAGCTAAAGTTTTTTTTTCCGATGAGTAATCGAATGGAATCAATAAGTTAACACAATTAATTAATTAGACAATATTCTGACAGATCTGAGTTACTTAACTATAACTAACTAATAAAATCAAATAACGTTTACTACACTCTTAGCCCATCTTTGATCGGAGGTTGTCTCTCATTTATCTTAAGAGTAATTCTCAGTTTACTTATTTTTTAGTTTGATAGATAAAAAAAATTAACCAAGTCATTTTGAGAGATAACTTCTATTTAACTCGGATAAATTGTTACATATCGGGATAAAGTTAATCAGGGTTTGCCGTCTCGATCGACCCGCCCGTCCTGGTCATGACCTGGGACGAGTTGGGTCGGTCCCGTCTCGCTCCGTCTCGGTCAATCTCGCTCCGTGTTAAAATTAAAAAAAACTATATATATAATATATATATATATATAATAATATAATAAAATAAAAAATATACTTTATATATATAATATAATATAATATTAAAATAATGAATCGTCGTGGTGACGACTCACGACTCGGGCATCTCGCCCATCACCTGGGTCGGGTCGGGTGGTGCGGGTCATTCCGAGACGACAAACCCTGAAGTTAATTAACTCTCATTTGTCCTAAAAGTTTAATTCATTATCTATCAAAATAAATAAAATTAAATTCTGAGACAAATTAATCTAGAAATAATAACCTTCATTTTATCGATCCCTCTGTCGAAGAGGAACTTAGAGGTGTTGTTCATGGGTGGAATCGATGAGAAGGCGGTGTGCACTTCTCATTGGACGGTTGGACCAATGACAGAGCAGTGTACATTCTCCACTGCACTCTTAGATGTGCAGTAAGTAGAACTCAAAAGTCATAAGCTGGTTTTGAGAATATTATCGGTATTAAGTAGCTAGATTACTGAACGATTTGATCATGTTTAGTATGTTGCTTGTCATAAAAATTTGGTATAATGATTGAGTTATATATATAAAGTAATATTCACACCATGACTCTCGGAGATGATCCGTCTTTTTTCTGTCTGTTTGAGTTTTTTTTCTCTATCCTCTCTGTCATACATAAGCCCGAGATGGACGTGACTTATTTGGAAATGATTATGTCCAATCAAAATTCGATCTAATAATTGGAATATCTTCCATAAGTCTCTACAAATGGATCGGAGATATAAAGAAAACGAATGTATATTGCTTGAATATCTTGACGGAAATTTACCACACGGCCACAAGCGGCATTAAGTCATATATTATATATATATATATATATATATATGAATACTGACGTAATTTCACTTCTAGTAGGAATATGTGCAAAACCAGATCTTAAAAAAATAATTAATTTTATTTAAACACCTCATATATACAAATAGAAAATACACTCTCAAAAATCAGATAATGGATACTTGGAATCCGGCACTTCAGTGTAAAGAGGAACCACCCATTTAGGGGTGTCAACGGGCCGGGCCTGATCAAGCCTGGGTTCATCACTAAAGTGTGATCGGGCCCGGCCTGGGACAAATCTTATGGGCCCGGTGAAACCCTGCTCCGCCTGGGCTGAGAAAGAGAGAGAGAGAGAGAGAAGCGGGCTCCGACTCCGGCCATAGGCGGTAGCTTCCAGTGCCAGGCGAATGAGGGAGGGAGAATCCGGCAGGCAGTGGGGAAGGATGGCTTCGGTGGCAAGTTACGGGGAAGGAGGGCTTGCGGCGGTAGCAAGCAGTGGTGGATGATGCTCTCAAGCAATCGATGAGGCTTTCCGGTGGTAGAGGAGGGGGCTCTCCGGTTGGCGACCATGCTCTCTGGTGGCGGTGGGGGCTCTATAGTAGCATGTGCCAAGACGTGAGGGAGATCGGGGGGAGAGAGAGAGAGAGAGAGAGAGAGAGAGAGAGAGAGAGAGAGAGAGAGAGAGAGAGAGAGAGATGATAAGAAAGGCGGGGGGGAAGATCCGGAGGGGCTCCACAGTCGGTGGCGGCCGTCTAGGTCTCTGTAGGTATCGGGGCGTGATTTTTTATCATTTAGGCTAGGTGGTGAATAGGGTATGTGTGTGTGTGTTATAGAGAGAGAGAGAGAGAGACTAAGTGGTGAATAGGGTTAAGTATTCGAAAAATGGTGTATCCGAAATCGTTTTCTAGTAGTCTAAAAAATATGGTTACTGGACGGTTATCGGATAGTTACCGATCATAAGAGTACTACGTGACTGAAATTTAAGATAAAGTTAACTCAATTAGAATAAAATTTAAATTGAAAATAACAATCCATATGATAAACAAACACATTTCAATTTAATTCTCGTATCATTATCATCATTCATGAGTCAACATAGAATGAATTTAAAAGTATAAAAATATATAATATTATAATATCCTCAAAGATAAGTTGAAATATATAAAGTGAAAATAAGAAAGTAAACTATCTCTCTTAGACTTTAAATATCTATGTCATCTTCTCATTCTTTACATATCTTTAAATATATTAAGTTGAGAATATTATAATTTAGAAATATTTTATCATGATGAAAGTAGAAATGACTTAGATTATGCATTTAACTTATCTTCAACGTCATTTTTAATAAGTCACTCAACTATTTGAGTCAAATTTAAACTTGTTTAACGATAATAGATAAATACGGGTTCGGAACGAGGTGTATCCGTTTTCGTATCCACTAAGAAATCGAATATATTCGTATTCATATCTGTTAATTTATTGGGAGAAAATTACTATTTATTTGTTGTTCATTAAGCTAACGAAACGGGCAGTTATCAGATTATCGATTACAGTTGACATCCCTAGTGGTGACTTATGGGCCAGGCTAGCCAATTAGGTTTGATGTTTAGTGTTTTTTACGAGCATGCGCACGCGCACGCGTGCGCACAAACACATACATATATAATCTTTATATTTTTTTGTCAAATCTATCTTTCATTTAAATCTATTATTAAGAATATCTTCTAAATAGTTCAACATTTTATGATTATACTTAATTAGAGTGAAATACACACATATATAATCTTTATATTTTTTGTCAAATCTATCTTTCATTTAAATCTATTATTAAGAATATCTTCTAAATAGTTCAAAATATTAATTATGATTATACTTAATTAGAGTGAAATATAAGTTAAGGTATAAAATGATTACTTACCCTTGGTTAATCTCTCTCTCTCTCTCTCTCTAAGGGGGAGGGGGGCCGGGTGGGACAAGGAGGGGTGGGAGGGTCCGTTTTCACCTCCTTGCTGATCTCGTAGAGTAGCACCATGTCAGACTGGATAAGCTGGGGTTGCACAGGTTTGGTGGGAAATGGCGAACTGGGGATACGTAGGCGGCGCAAGGGGAGAGGAGGGTGGAGGGAGAGAGGGTAGGGCATCTCCCACGAGGAGATGCTGAACGGGGAGAGGGAGAAGGAAAGTGGCACACAGAGGGGTGGGGCTACAGTTGATGAGAAGACAGTGAGGGGTGGAAGGGAGGTCGCAGAGTGGTGGCAAATGACGGAGGCAGGGCCAGCCGAGGGCACTGATGTCGACGACGGCTGGGTTCGGGCAGCAGGGGGAGGAATGAAGAAAGGGTAGCAGAAGAGGGGGGCCAGTCGTGGACAGGGCGGGGCGAGGGGCTTCGACTGACAGTGGTGGTTGTGGCACTATAGTAGCACGATAGCAAGGTTGTGGTAACGGTGTAGAAGGCAGGGGGAGGGGGGCATGCTGGAGGGGGAGAGGAGGCCGAGGAGGGGGAGTGTCGAGGCAGACATTGTCGTCTTCCATGAAGAGAGTGATGGGCTGCTTCAAGATGTGGAGGCGCCTAGTGACCTCCTGCTTAGGCAGCACCAGCACTAGGTCTTCGGTCCTCTGCTCCTCGATTAGGATTTCCTAGACTGCCCTCTTGCCGGAAGACAAAGAGGAGGGGGATCTAGGGAGGAAAGGGGGCAACGAGGAGACAGAAGAAGGGTTTTGCTAGCCAGTTGCTGAGGTGGTTGCTGTGTCAATAGCCGAGGAGGAGGAGAGGGGCTTACAAGAGTCGGTTTGAGGCCTGTGGTGGTGGTGGGGGGTGGGGGTACTTGCCAGAGGGAGAGAGGAGGCAAGGGAGGGAGATGCTCATTGGAGGGGGAGAGGGGGTCATGAGCTCTCCCTCCCCCCCCCTCTCTCTGTCTTAGTAGGGATATTTAATATATTTTGCATACTCTAACGATGTAAATGACATATTTCTTCAAATATTCACCTAGCGTAGACGTCAAGAAACCGCAGGGGTATAATCACAACATTTAAACCTATTTGGAGGGCATTCATGACAATAGATCTAAATGAGGGATATATTTGATAAAAAAATATAGTGGTATATATGCAAAAGGTCTTTTTTATTATTGTTCATATGAACCCAGGCCAGATCGATTGGGCCAAGGACTGCACGAGCCTGGCCGTATTTGATCTCAGGATAGGCCAAATCTAGTTTAAACTAGGTTGGGGCACTAGGCTCAGCAAATTAGGCCTGTGAGCCCTCCTGGTCAGCTTGACACCTCTTCTTCTATTGAAATGCATATATAGAGCGGAAGAAGAAAGGATGATAATTATTGTCTAATAGCAGATGCTGATATGGCTTCCAAATGAAAGCTCCAGAAAGTTCCCATGCATCTTCGTCAGCCTAGTCATTTTTTTGAGAGAAAAACTAGCTATGAACATTAACGATATACCATTTCTTCACATCTTTTAATTTCCAGTGGAGAGTTCTAAATTAGAACATCCACCAACAATACCACATAACTCAGGTTTAATGAGGGACTTTGACGGATGCTTTATGTTTGGCCCTTTAGGTTGTAGCACTAATTTATAGTATTACTTTTGATATTAATGTTTTTACATGATAGAATAACAATATTAATATTAATATACAAGGAAAATCAAGGATGATGAAAAAAAGAATAATAAAATAAAAAATAGGAGAAGGGGAGGCAATGCTATTGTGGACTCTCAAAATTAAGATTGAATCATTTTAAAAACAGATTTGAGCATGTACTATATTTGATATAACATAATGCTCTTTACATATAATAGTATTACAAGTAACCAGAGTATAATTAAACACCTCCTATCACTATCACTATCAGTATCAGTATCAAAATTGATATTTAATAATAGTGCATGATATAACAACCTAATACCCCCCTTAGTTGAAAATAAATTTATCTGATTTTTCATTCCCGTTTTACATTGAAAAATCATACGAAAGTGATGACTTGTCGAATATTGCCCAAAATATATTTTGTGAAGTAATTTTCTTACAAGAATAATCCAAGACATTATTTTAATTTAATATAGGGCTACATATCCAATATTTTTTGTCAAATTTTTCTACATTCAAATTCCACTATGATACTTAGATCAACTTTCATTATAATTTTGATGTCACACTGATGGCATATAAATGTAACTTTTGACGACTTTCATGACAACACATTTGATATGATTTCACATTTTTTCTTAGTAAAGATCTAAATTCTCTTTGACGATAAAATGTGATTGTGATGGAGGTGAGTTTTCATTGCTCATCGAAAAAAATAATAAATAAATAAATAAATCTAACGTCAATACATTTATTCCCTTCCCAACCTTTTGTAACAAATTTGACAAGTATGTTTTCTAATGAAATTTTCATTTGTATGTTCTCTTTTATTTTCTCTTCTTTTTGAGTGGTACACAAGATCCCCTATCTTATAGTGAAGTCAAAACCCCCTATTTTACTTAGGACCCATCATAATTTTTAAAAAATAAAAAGGGGTGTGAATAGTAACTTAGATCCAAGTCACTATTCACACCTATTTTTATTTTTTTCCTTCCCTTCCAAGTTAAATTTTTGGTAATATGGGCTCTACTCTAAGATAGTAGATCTTGGGTCCCACCTAAAAAATAAAAAAAAAAAAATAGTTACAAATATGAGAAGTGGTCATGACGTCATCACCTAGTGTTGGGTCCATGCATGATGATCACTTTGTATATTTTTAATCACTTTTTTATTTTTTTTATTTTTTTGAGTGAGATCCAAGATCCCTACCTTGCAGTGAGGCCAAAGTCTCATATTTTACTTAGGAGCCAAGTAAGAAAAAAATAAACAATGATGTGAATAGTGACTTACAAATAAAAAATAGGTGTAAATAGTGACTTAGATCAATGACTTGGATCTAAAGCACTATTCACACCACTTTTTATTTTTTTTATTACTTTTCAAAATAAATTTTTGATGGTGTGGCCTCATTCCAAGACAAAAGATCTTAGGACCCACTATTTTTTTTAAAAATAAAAAATAGTTTTAAATATGAGAAGTGATCATGGAGACGTCACCTAGTGCCGACACCATGTGATCACTTCCTTGGGTCACTTCCCATATTTTGTAGTCACTTTTTATTTTTTTTTAATTTTTTTTGAGTGGGACCCAAGATCACATACCTTGTAATGAGATCAAAGTCCCCTATTTTACTTAGAGCCTATAGCAATAAAAAAAGGGGGTTGTGAATATTGACTTAGATCTAAGTCACTATTCACATCT
Organism: Amorphophallus konjac; assembly: GCA_022559845.1. Lineage (NCBI taxonomy): Eukaryota > Viridiplantae > Streptophyta > Magnoliopsida > Alismatales > Araceae > Amorphophallus > Amorphophallus konjac. The sequence goes on from CM040121.1 coordinate 594,497,798, forward strand.
CTTTTTATTTCTTTATTTCTTTTCAAGGTAAATTTTTGGTGGTGTGGGCCCCACTCTAAGATAAGAGATCTTGACCTCACCTAAATTTTTTTTAAAAAATAAAAAATAACTATAAATATGAGAAGTGATTATTCCCATATAATGGGAATTGATCACACGGTGTCAGCACTAGGTGATGCCGTCATTATCACTTCCCATATTTATAGTTATTTTTTTATTTTTTAAATGGGCCCCAAGATCCTCTACTTTACAGTGAGGCCAAAGTCTTCTATTTTACTTAGGACCCATAACAAGAAAAAAATAAAAAGGGGTGTAATTATAGACTTGGATATCCAAGTCACTATTTGCACTCCTTTTTATTTTTTTCTTACCTTCCAAGGTAAATTTTTAGTGACGTGGGTCTCACTCCAAAATAAGAGACTTTAATAGGGTCCCCACCTAAAAAAAATTAAAAAATAAATAATTATTTATAAATATAAGAAGTGATCATGACAACATCACCTAGTGCCGACATCACGTGATCGATTCCCATCCTATTAAATGGGAATTGATCATATGATGCTGGAACTAGGTGATGCTGTCATTGTTATTTCTCATATTTGCAGTCACTTTTTTATTTTTAAAAAATTTTAAAGTGGAACTCAAGATCCCCTACCTAATAGTGAGGCCAAAATCACTTATTTTACTTAAGACCTATAGCAAGGAAAAAATAAAAATAGACGTGAATAGTGTCTTAGATCCAAGTCACTATTCACACTCCTTTTTATTTTTTCATTAACTTTCAAGATAAAATTTTGGTAGTGTGATCCACACTCTATGATAGGAGACTTTAGACTCCACCTATTTTTTTTAAAATTAAAAAATTAATTACAAATATGAGAAGTGATAATGACGGTATCACCTAGTGCAGCCACCATGTGATCGTTTCCCTTATATAATATGCTTCCAATTTAGTGACTTCACTTTGTACACAAACGTAATTTGGAAAGAAGAGGTTTTCTTTCATTCTCATAAAACTTCTTCAGGGAATCGACAATGCACGACAATGCATGTTTGTATGCATATTCTTTGTACGTGAGTTAAGTATCAGGTGCGTTGTTTATGTAGTTAATTTTTATTTAGCATACTTTGAATGTTTCACCTTGTTCATTTTTTCCTTTTGAAGGAAAAAAATGCCACTCTAAAGAAAGTGTATTTGTAATATGTAAAAATATAAATAATAATTCTACTAGTAAGAGGATATATTAATTTTTAAAAATATATTATTCTCATATATAAATTACACCAGAGAACAAGTACATATCTCTGTAGAAGTCGCATTAGCTTCAAATAAGATTTTAGAGTAATACATCGTACACCACCCCCCTAAATATATCGTTGGGTGGTGTACCATTTTTTAATTTTTTTAACATGGGACCTTTGTCAAATTATTTTAACGTAGATCTCACGTCACCCATCTCTCTCTTTAAAAAATTTTAAAAAAATCTTATAAATAGTGTAAACTTACACTATTCACATGATTTTTTTCCTTACTTGACGTCCAAATCACGTCGGATGATCACGTGAGACCCATGTCAAGGTAACTTGACGTGGCCTTCCTGTCAAAATAAATAAATAAATAATGTACATCACCCAATGATGTAATTATCTTGGCGTGGACCCTATATCAAAAAAAAATTCAAAAAAGTTGATATAACGCCCAACGATGTACTTAACGGGGGGTATCAAGCATTACTCAAGATATAATTTCCCTATACACAAACTCAAGGTGGAGGACATGAAAGAATCTGAAAGGTTATGTATGGTTGGAGAGGCAGGAGAGGGTTATGATTTAGAGCACAAGAAAGTAAACATAAAATAGACCTCACTAATATTTTCTTCACCAAACCGGGTTCAAACTCTTAATGGTAGTGGGCCCAAACAGGAGCTATCTTTGTGTGAACCTTTTAATTTTTTTACTTTATATGTCATGATGATCTTCACGGTGTGTGATGGTTGATCTCTTAAGGGAGCACCCGGCCTTGTGGGGGCATCTTACTGTCTTCTAGGTTGAGACTCTGAGTTAGTGTAGTAAGAATAATATTTGTAGAGGAAAAATGGATTAAAAAATCTTGACCATTTATAAATTTTTAAAACGTGGGGAAAATGATGATATCTTCATGTTGTGTCGACAAATAAATTGACTTTCTTGATGTGACGGAGGATGTACGAGTGAATGACGTTTATCCGATTTATTTAATTAAGAGAAATTTAAAAAAAATCATTGTTTCATTTTATTTTTCAAATGGCAGTGATTCATTTGAATCGCATCAAATCATACGGATGGAATGTCAGAGGACATCAACTTAAACATCTGCTGTTGCGTTAGATAAGTTGGTCTCGTCTATGAACAATTGAAGCTGATCAAAAGTTCGAAGGTGTTATTGTTAGAGTGTGGAGTCAGAACTCTTCATCGTGCGTCCTTACACGGGATCACACTCTGCCTCAGGAGCGCATCCACTGTTCCAGGGGAGCATCCTCAGCGTCACGGGAGCATGGCGAGCATATGCAGTCTCAGGGAAGCATCTATGGCCTCTGGACAGCATCACTGGCGTCAGGGGAGCATGCATTGCGGGTTCAAGGTAAGTCGATGTCACTTGGAGAAGGTCGACCTGCATGATGCACCGACCTTAGTATTGGCATTGCACCGACCTGGTCTTGGCAATGCATTAACCTGACTGATGGTGGGGGAGCATTAGCAGTCGTTGGAGGGCATACTCGGTCTCAGGAGAGCATCCTGCGTGACAGGCGAGCATGTACGTTTAATGGACCCCGGAAGATGATTTCTATTTAACAGGGGCATTGTTATCCTTAATACCCTGACTAATGACACCCTAATCTCCTAGTATAAAAGGATGTGCTCTCTCCTTATATTGTAACCCAGTTGGTGATTATTAGTGGATTACTGATGCGGCCGTGAACGTAGGAGGCATCTTGCCTCCGAACTACGTAAAAATCCCTGTGTTCTTGTGGTTTGATTCCTCTTGTCCCTTTCTTCTTCCTCCTCCGTTGTTTGTCATCCTCGTCTGGATTCTCCGTCTATCCCCAACAACTGGTATCAGAGCTTTATTCTGATTCGAGGGAGCAGTAGGAGTAATGGCGGCGGATGAAGGAAAGGTGAGGATCGACAAGTTCGATGGCAAGGACTTCGGTTTCTGGAAGATGCAGATCGAAGACTACTTGTATCAGAAGAAGCTGCATGAGCTGCTTCTTGGAACGATGCTGACAAGGATGAAGAAAGAAGATTGGGATCTACTAGATAGATAAGCACTCAGAGTTGTTCGCTTGACGTTGGTCAGAAACGTCGCCTTCAATATCGTGAACGAGAAGACCACGGCAGGATTGATGAAGGCGCTATCAAATATGTATGAAAAGCTCTCGGCTTCAAACAAGGTATATTTGATGCGTCGTTTATTTAATCTGAAGATGGCCGAAGGTGCTTCTATTACAGATCACATCAATGAATTCAACGTGATTACAACTTAGTTGAGTTCTGTAGAAATAAACTTTGATGATGAGATTCGGGCCTTGATTGTAATATCCCGGACCTTTCGGATCCTTCTTCGTGGGTCCCGGATCTGGTTTTCGGAGTGTCCGGCTCCGTTGTGTCCGAAATTTCGTTTCGGACATCTTTCGTGTTCGGGTCGGTGCGATCCGGAGTTGTTTCGGAGGCCCGGAGGCGTTCCGCGGCTTTTCCGCGTGTGTTTTCCGATTCCCGGTGTGTGTTTCGGCTTTTCTCTTCGGACGCTCGTTGCGGGTGAACCGGGCTGTTCACACGGACACGAGTGGTACCGTTGCGATCGGTGCGTTCCGAGGATCGCGGGGGTGTGATTTCCTATTTTTTGGAATTTTACGGATTTTCCGGATTTTTCTATAAAACCCTTTTTCTTTTCTCTCTCCCCCCACCATCTTCTTCTTCCTCCTTCCTCCTCCACCGTGTCTCCCTCCCTCTCCCTCTCTTCCTCCCGGTTGGCCACGGCGAGCTCCCCTTCGGCTGCAGACGGCGGCGGGGCGACGGCGCGGCGACGTGGGCGGCGGCGAGGCGGTCGTGGGGGCGTGCGGCAAGCGTGGGAAGCTTAAGGAAGAACGAGGGTTTTCAAGCGTTCTTCGCGATTCGTGGACGATCCGGCGGAGCATTCGCTCCATTGAGGTAGGGTGACGTTCCCTAGCTCTTCGCCGTTCTTTTCCGTGGTTTGTAGGCCGCGGGGAGGCCGAGAGAGGCATGTTTGGGCGTTTTTGGGGTTTTTCCATGTTTTGGGGTGAGCCGCCCGATCTATGGTTTTAGCCCATGATTCTATGTTTTGGTGGCTTAGATGCATGCTAGGGGTCCCCAGGGGTCTTCCCCCTTGTTTTCCCCCTCTCCGGTGGAGGTACGGGGGCGTGGTTGGTGTTTTTGGGGTTCTCCCGCCGTAGCGTGCTCTGGGGCAAGCGACGGTCACTCCAGTGACCGTCACATGCTTGTAACGCCCCTAGAGGGGTGCGTTACTTCCCTGGGTGTTGGCCTTTGGGGTCGAGGGCTGTAACGGTCCTTCGACTGGCCGCCGTTTGCTAGTGACGGCCCTGGGCTGGGCCGTCACATGCTTTCGACCGTTGGGTTTTGACCGTTGGGGGTCAGGCCATGTAACGCACCGAGATAGGCGCGTTACATGCGTGTAACGCACTGGGGCAGGAGCGTTACTTCCTGTTGTCCCCCATGTGGATGGGCCAAGCGACGCACTGGGCCCAGCGCGTTACTTACAAGCGACGCGCTGGGGCAGGCGCGTCACTTCCCTTTCCATCCCGAGCGTGAGGGCCATGCGACGCGCTGGTCTAGGCGCGTCACATGCGAGTAACGCACTGAGCCCGACGCGTTGCTTGCAAGCGACGCGCCAGGGTAAGCGCGTTACTTTCCCTGTGGTTTTCGTGGGTGTGGGGTGCCATGTGACGCCCTGGCCTAGGTGCGCCGCTTCCAAGCGACGCACTAGGGTAGGCGCGTCGCTTCCCCCTACCCCCTGGCCGTGTGACGGTCCGCCTTAGACCGCTATTTCCAAGTGAAGGCCCTAGAGTGGACCGCCATTTGGCAGTGACGGTCTGAGGGTAGACCGCCACTTCCTGTGTTGCCCCATGAGGGTGGCAACCTCGCTTTTCTCCGACCGTGGTCTCCGTGTGACGGGACTGGTGCGTGGGGTGATTCCCACACGTTGTCGGGCTTGGGTGTTGTTTTCCGTGACTCGAGAGTCTACTCCTTTAGCGACCCTCCACTAGTCGTAGCCCACCAGTGCGCGGTGCTGGTCTCACCTGGGAGTGGTGTACGGGCACCCACCTTTCGAGACGGTTTGTGGACCGGTTACCGTAGGCCCCTCGTCGGTAGCCAGAGTCCGGCTACGGGGGAAAACCGGTCAGAGGACCAGACCTAGTGACGCAAGGTCTGTGTGTGCACACGTGGTTGGGGGCGGTTGGACCCACGTCGACGGGCGTGACCCCAGCTAGTTACTTGTTTGTGGTTACTTGTACGGTGTTTGCGCCTCGGGTAGGACCTACCATGTCAGGCGGTGCACCTGCGGTGCGGTGTAAGACGCCAGGGGACGCTACCGGCTGTGCTTCTAGTGGGTGGTACTCCTGTCGAGTACGGAGTGTCAGACTGTCAGTCGTGTGTTTCCGACCTTCGGGTTTTTGACGGTTCAACCGTTGAGTTTCAGTTTCCTCGTACCGTGGCACGTGTCTCGGTTTACGTGCCGTTAGGGTCTAGTTCTGTAGAGTACAGGGCTTTCCTTTCCGAGATACTTTTCTACCGCTAGAGTAGTGGTTTCTCGTTTTTCGAGGTAGGGTTCGAGTGATCCCTACTGAGTCTTGTTCCGAGACTCATTCCCTGCGTGTTTTCACCGTGTTTCAGGTGAGGCGCCACCTTCGGGGAGCGCGTCAGGAGCGCAGCGTGGTGCGGGTGCCCAGCGGTAGTGCCGGAGGTCAGAGCCGGGGGATGCCCCGTGTAGCTGTACTTTCCTTTCTTGTCACTGTACTAGTCGTGGACTATTGTTATTGTGTTATTTTCTGTTGTGGACCATGTAAAATGTTATTCTATTATAACTGTTTAATTTCTGCAATTATTTGTGATACTTGTGTAGTCTCTACACCATCCTTTTTAACCCTTCCGAGTCTTCGGGCTCGTGGGTGGCGGTGCGAGTCTCGGGTTATCGGGCCTTCCCGGTAATCGGATTCTTGGGTCGTTACAGCTGGTATCAGAGCGCGGTTGTGGAATTACATGAGAATCATAGGTAATTGTAGTGGTCCACTAGTCCATGACGATGATGTACAGGTGACGCTGGCATTGGGCACCGCGTGTTTATTCTGACCTTGCCGTTTTTGTGTCTTCTGTCTTTTGCTTCAGGAGCGAGGATGGCGCCGAGGAGGAGTTCTCGCTCTCAGCAGGGGCAGTCGGCTGGAGGCCAGGAGATCCAGCAGGAGGTCCAGCAGAGGGACTAGGAGGAGCATAGCAGAGCACCACAGGGGGCTACCGAGGCCGAGGATGCTGCGAGAGTTCCGGGGGCCGAGGGTTTTCTCCGTGGCATGTACCATCTCATGGCTCAACAGTTCGGCAGAGAGGCCGGTGAGGGCTCGTCAGTCAGGGGTGGGCCAGGCCGAGCAGTGAGGGATTTCATGCAGTTCCATCCACCTTACTTTAACGGCCAGGCAGACCCTGATGCGGCTCGTGATTGGCTTGATGAGATGGAGCGGGTGTTCAGTTCAGCGAAGAGTGCTGCCGAGGACAGAGTGGTGTTGGCCTACAACCAGTTGCAGGGTACGGCTCGTAGGTGGTGGTCTTCCGAGTGGAAGACGTCCTTTCAGCTTCGTCCACTTGAGCAGATCGAGTGGGATGACTTTGTCAGTGCTTTCGAGCGTACGTACTGTCCAGACGTTGTTACTACGCAGCGGATGCGGGAGTTTCTGGAGCTGGTGCAGGGTGACATGTCCGTGCTGCAGTACAGGGCCCGATTTGTCGAGCTGGGTCGGTATGCACCTCATATCATGGAGCATGAGAGGGTGAGGACCACGCAGTTTGTGCAGGGCTTGAGGTTGGAGCTGAGGCACCATTTGATCGCGAATGGGGCCACTGATCTGGAGACGGCGTCTCGTGTTGCGATTTCCTTGGAGATGGATATGCAGAGGACTCGAGGACCGATCAGCCAGGGGCAGTCTGTGTCAGGTCGCAGCCAGCAGTCGGCTACCCAGCAGCAGGGTTCCTTCCAGCGTGTGTCGGGTGGTTCAGGAGTACCGGCATCGGCAGCTTCGGTGACAGGATCTGCGTCCTTCGGCTCGAAGGTCAAGAAGTTCTTGAAGAAGAGTCTCCGTAAGAAGCACAAGGATCAGGGGCAGGCTTCATCGGGCAGTGTACAGCAGCCGTTCTCTTTGCAGCGTCAGGGATCGGTGGGTGGATCGCGAGGACCTTGTCCACGGTGTAGTGGGACCCACCCAGGCAGGCAGTGCACGGCGCCGATCATCTGTTTTCGGTGTGACCAGCCAGGGCATATGGCGCGCGACTGTCCTCAGAGGCCGCTGCAGCAGCAGGTTCCCCAGCAGCAGCAGCAGCAGGGACAGTATCCGCCGCTACCCAGGTCAGCTAGTGTGGGAGGCAGGCAGAGAGCTCGTGGCCAGATCACGCACTTGACCAGGGCAGAGGCAGTAGCGTCGCAGCTCGTGGAAGGTACCGTTCAGATTTTGGGTTGTGCGGCTCGGGTTTTATTTGATTCTGGCGCGTCTCATTCGTTTATTTCGGAGGATTTCGCGTCGAGCGTCGAGGAGCCGGTGACCCAGTTGTCCTGTGATTTGGCTGTGGAGTTGCCTTCGGGTGACTTTATGGTCACTCCGTATTGCTTCGACCAGGTTCCGGTGTGGATCGATGGACGGAGTATGCCAGGCAGGTTGTATGCGTTGCAGCTTCGGGATTACGATGTGATTCTAGGCATGGATTGGCTCGAGACTCATAGAGCGGTGGTGGATTGTGGAATGAAGAGGGTCTACTTCCAGCATCCGAGCAAGAGGACCTTCTATTTCCAAGGTATCCGTTCCACCTCTTCTCGATTTCTTATCTCTGCTATTCGAGCCCGTCGATTGCTTGATTCAGGTTGCCAGGGTTTTCTCGCGTCAGTGGTTGTGTCTGACCGGATGGAGCCGAATGTCGAGGACATTGCGGTGGTGTGCGAGTTTCCCGATGTTTTTCCTGAGGAGTTGCCTGGATTACCTCCCCAGCGGGAGATCGATTTCGTGATCGAGGTTGTGCCTGGTACGGGACCTTTGGCGAAGGCTCCCTACCGTATGGCCCCCGCTGAGTTGAGGGAGTTGAGGGCGCAGTTGCAGGAGCTGTTGGCCAAGGGGTATATTCGTCCGAGCTTTTCCCCTTGGGGTGCGCCCGTGCTGTTTGTGAAGAAGAAGGACGGTAGTCTGCGGCTGTGCATTGACTATCGGCAGCTGAATGAAGTGACCGTCAAGAACAAGTATCCGTTGCCGCGGATTGATGATTTGTTCGACCAGCTGCAGTCTGCGCGAGTGTTCTCGCGGGTTGATTTGCGGTCCGGTTACTATCAGCTGAGAATTCGCGAGTCCGATGTGGAGAAGACTGCGTTCTGTACGAGGTACGGGCATTATGAGTTTCTGGTGATGCCGTTCGGGCTCACCAATGCCCCAGCAGCCTTCATGGACTTGATGCAGAGGGTGTTTCATCCGTATTTGGACCAGTTCGTGGTCATCTTCGTGGATGACATCCTTGTTTATTCGCAGTCTGCCGAGGAGCATGCGTACCATTTGGGTGTGGTGCTGCAGACGTTGCGAGATCACCAGTTGTATGCGAAGCTCAGCAAGTGCGAGTTTTGGCTCAGCGAGGTGCACTTTCTGGGGCACGTGATTTCTGGTGATGGCATTTCCGTGGATCCCGCCAAGGTCGAGGCCGTGATGCAGTGGCCGAGGCCGAGGTCGGTGACGGAGATCCGGAGTTTCTTGGGGCTTGCGGGTTATTATCGCCGGTTTATCCAGGATTTTTCCCGCATTGCGACCCCGATGACGAGGCTCACGCGGAAGGATGTGCCTTTCGTCTGGTCCGAGGAGTGTGAGCAGAGCTTTAGGGAACTGAAGAGATTGCTCACCTCGGCTCCGGTGTTGGTTTTGCCTTCTGGATCGGGAGGTTTTGTGGTGTGTACAGATGCTTCCGGCGTCGGATTGGGTGCTGTTCTGATGCAGCATGGTAGAGTGGTGGCTTATGCATCTCGGCAGCTAAAGCCCCATGAGGAGAACTACCCTACCCATGACCTTGAGTTGGCGGCAGTGATCTTCGCGTTGAAGATCTGGAGGCATTATCTGTACGGTGAGAAGTTCGAGGTGTTCACTGACCATCAGAGTTTGAGGTATGTGTTCTCGCAGAGAGATCTGAACCTCAGACAGAGGCGTTGGATGGAGTTCATGAAGGACTATGACTTCACCCTGTCTTATCAGCCGGGCAGGATGAATGTCGTCGCCGATGCCTTGAGTCGGAAGGTCGTGATCAGTGCCTTGATGTTGAGGAAGTGGAGGCTCTGGGAACAGGTGCCCGAAGTATCTTTCAGGCTCAAGATTCCCCAGGAGCCAGGGTTGGCAGTGCTTGCGAGTCTGACTGTCACTCCTGCTATCCGTCGTCAGGTGACAGAGGCTCAGCATGCGGACCCTGAGTTGCCCCGGATTTTGGCGATAGCTGATGTGGAGCTTGGCGAGGACGGTGCTGCGAGGTTTCGTGGCAGGCTGTACGTCCCAGGGGAGGAGCAGGTTCGTCGTGCGGTGTTACGCGAGGCTCATGGGAGCAGGTACACTGTGCACCCGGGTGCGACGAAGATGTATCGGAACTTGCGGAGGCAGTTCTGGTGGCCTGGCATGAAGAGAGATGTGGCCGAGTTTGTGGCCAGGTGCCTGATCTGTCAGCAAGTGAAGGCGGAGCATCAGCGACCAGGCGGTACTCTCCAGCCCTTGGATGTTCCTGCTTGGAAGTGGGACCATGTGACCACGGATTTTGTGGTGGGGTTGCCCAGAACCCCGACTGGGCAGGACAGTATTTGGTTGCTGGTGGATCGGCTGACGAAGGTGACGCGGTTGCTACCGGTCAAGGTCAGCTGGAGCGTGCCTAAGTTGGCTCGTCTTTATGTGGAGCGGATCGTTCCGTTGCATGGGGTTCCCATTTCGATCGTGTCGGATCGGGATCCGCGCTTCACTTCTGGATTCTGGAGGAGTTTCCAGCGAGCTCTTGGCACGGAGTTGGCATTTAGCTCGGCGTATCATCCACAGTCGGATGGTCAGTCTGAGAGGACCATTCAGACTTTGGAGGACATGCTGAGATCCTGCTGCCTGGAGTGGCAGGGGAGTTGGATTCATCACCTACCGTTGGTGGAGTTTGCCTATAACAACAGCTTTCATTCGAGCATCGGCATGGCTCCCTATGAGGCTCTGTATGGGCGTCCTTGTCGGACTCCACTCGATTGGTTTGAGGTGGGTGAGCGTGTTTTGACGGGACCGGAATTGGTGCAGCAATGTGTGGATGTTGTGCACCTGGTTCGTCAGAACATGTTGGCGGCCCAGAGTCGGCAGAAGAGCTATGCTGACCGTAGGCGGCAGCCCCTCGAGTTCGCCGTGGGCGATCATGTGTTCTTGAGAGTTTCTCCGATGAAGGGGGTGATGCGGTTTGGACGGCGTGGGAAGCTGAGTCCCCGCTATATTGGTCCTTTCGCGATTGTGGGGCGCATCGGTGAGGTTGCTTACCGGTTACAGTTACCCTCTGAGTTGGCGTCGGTGCATGACGTGTTCCACGTCTCTATGTTGCGGAAGTATATGCCCGATGACTCTCATGTGCTCGAGTTTTCCGTTTGGCCTGAGGTGACTCCAGATCTTTCTCTCCCAGAGTTTCCGATCCGCGTGGAGGATAGGCGAGAGCAGCGCCTGCGGAACAAGGTTATTCCCTTGGTGAAGGTCGTGTGGCAACGACACTCTGGTGGTGAGGCTTCGTGGGAACGTGAGGACGAGATGCGTCAGCAGTTCCCGTACCTGTTTGAGTGAGTCTTCCTCTTCTTTCCCCTTGGGTTGTTCTCAATTTCGAGGACGAAATTCCTTAAGGGGGGAGGGCTGTAATATCCCGGACCTTTCGGATCCTTCTTCGTGGGTCCCGGATCTGGTTTTCGGAGTGTCCGGCTCCGTTGTGTCCGAAATTTCGTTTCGGACATCTTTCGTGTTCGGGTCGGCGCGATCCGGAGTTGTTTCGGAGGCCCGGAGGCGTTCCGCGGCTTTTCCGCGTGTGTTTTCCGATTCCCGGTGTGTGTTTCGGCTTTTCTCTTCGGACGCTCGTTGCGGGTGAACCGGGCTGTTCACACGGACACGAGTGGTACCGTTGCGATCGGTGCGTTCCGAGGATCGCGGGGGTGTGATTTCCTATTTTTTGGAATTTTACGGATTTTCCGGGTTTTTCTATAAAACCCTTTTTCTTTTCTCTCTCCCCCCACCATCTTCTTCTTCCTCCTTCCTCCTCCACCGTGTCTCCCTCCCTCTCCCTCTCTTCCTCCCGGTTGGCCACGGCGAGCTCCCCTTCGGCTGCAGACGGCGGCGGGGCGACGGCGCGGCGACGTGGGCGGCGGCGAGGCGGTCGTGGGGGCGTGCGGCAAGCGTGGGAAGCTTAAGGAAGAACGAGGGTTTTCAAGCGTTCTTCGCGATTCGTGGACGATCCGGCGGAGCATTCGCTCCATTGAGGTAGGGTGACGTTCCCTAGCTCTTCGCCGTTCTTTTCCGTGGTTTGTAGGCCGCGGGGAGGCCGAGAGAGGCATGTTTGGGCGTTTTTGGGGTTTTTCCATGTTTTGGGGTGAGCCGCCCGATCTATGGTTTTAGCCCATGATTCTATGTTTTGGTGGCTTAGATGCATGCTAGGGGTCCCCAGGGGTCTTCCCCCTTGTTTTCCCCCTCTCCGGTGGAGGTACGGGGGCGTGGTTGGTGTTTTTGGGGTTCTCCCGCCGTAGCGTGCTCTGGGGCAAGCGACGGTCACTCCAGTGACCGTCACATGCTTGTAACGCCCCTAGAGGGGTGCGTTACTTCCCTGGGTGTTGGCCTTTGGGGTCGAGGGCTGTAACGGTCCTGCGACTGGCCGCCGTTTGCTAGTGACGGCCCTGGGCTGGGCCGTCACATGCTTTCGACCGTTGGGTTTTGACCGTTGGGGGTCAGGCCATGTAACGCACCGAGATAGGCGCGTTACATGCGTGTAACGCACTGGGGCAGGAGCGTTACTTCCTGTTGTCCCCCATGTGGATGGGCCAAGCGACGCACTGGGCCCAGCGCGTTACTTACAAGCGACGCGCTGGGGCAGGCGCGTCACTTCCCTTTCCATCCCGAGCGTGAGGGCCATGCGACGCGCTGGTCTAGGCGCGTCACATGCGAGTAACGCACTGAGCCCGACGCGTTGCTTGCAAGCGACGCGCCAGGGTAAGCGCGTTACTTTCCCTGTGGTTTTCGTGGGTGTGGGGTGCCATGTGACGCCCTGGCCTAGGTGCGCCGCTTCCAAGCGACGCACTAGGGTAGGCGCGTCGCTTCCCCCTACCCCCTGGCCGTGTGACGGTCCGCCTTAGACCGCTATTTCCAAGTGACGGCCCTAGAGTGGACCGCCATTTGGCAGTGACGGTCTGAGGGTAGACCGCCACTTCCTGTGTTGCCCCATGAGGGTGGCAACCTCGCTTTTCTCCGACCGTGGTCTCCGTGTGACGGGACTGGTGCGTGGGGTGATTCCCACACGTTGTCGGGCTTGGGTGTTGTTTTCCGTGACTCGAGAGTCTACTCCTTTAGCGACCCTCCACTAGTCGTAGCCCACCAGTGCGCGGTGCTGGTCTCACCTGGGAGTGGTGTACGGGCACCCACCTTTCGAGACGGTTTGTGGACCGGTTACCGTAGGCCCCTCGTCGGTAGCCAGAGTCCGGCTACGGGGGAAAACCGGTCAGAGGACCAGACCTAGTGACGCAAGGTCTGTGTGTGCACACGTGGTTGGGGGCGGTTGGACCCACGTCGACGGGCGTGACCCCAACTAGTTACTTGTTTGTGGTTACTTGTACGGTGTTTGCGCCTCGGGTAGGACCTACCATGTCAGGCGGTGCACCTGCGGTGCGGTGTAAGACGCCAGGGGACGCTACCGGCTGTGCTTCTAGTGGGTGGTACTCCTGTCGAGTACGGAGTGTCAGACTGTCAGTCGTGTGTTTCCGACCTTCGGGTTTTTGACGGTTCAACCGTTGAGTTTCAGTTTCCTCGTACCGTGGCACGTGTCTCGGTTTACGTGCCGTTAGGGTCTAGTTCTGTAGAGTACAGGGCTTTCCTTTCCGAGATACTTTTCTACCGCTAGAGTAGTGGTTTCTCGTTTTTCGAGGTAGGGTTCGAGTGATCCCTACTGAGTCTTGTTCCGAGACTCATTCCCTGCGTGTTTTCACCGTGTTTCAGGTGAGGCGCCACCTTCGGGGAGCGCGTCAGGAGCGCAGCGTGGTGCGGGTGCCCAGCGGTAGTGCCGGAGGTCAGAGCCGGGGGATGCCCCGTGTAGCTGTACTTTCCTTTCTTGTCACTGTACTAGTCGTGGACTATTGTTATTGTGTTATTTTCTGTTGTGACCATGTAAAATGTTATTCTATTATAACTGTTTAATTTCTGCAATTATTTGTGATACTTGTGTAGTCTCCACACCATCCTTTTAACCCTTCCGAGTCTTCGGGCTCGTGGGTGGCGGTGCGAGTCTCGGGTTATCGGGCCTTCCCGGTAATCGGATTCTCGGGTCGTTACATTGATTCTTTTATCTTTCTTACCTGAAAGTTGGGGTGCAACTGTGACGGCTGTAAGTAGCTCTTCCGGTTCAAGCAAATTGAAGCTCAATGAGGTTCGAGACTTGATTCTAAGCGAATATATTCGCAGAAGGGAATCAGGTGAAGTCTTAGGTTCTGCCTTGAATACAGAGAGCATGGGAAGAACAAAACATCGGGGTCAAAATAGGAGCAGATCCAGGTCTAAGAAGAAAGTTCAATCAAAATTTGGTGGTGATGGGTGTTGGAATTGTGGTAAAAAGGGGCACTTAAAGAAAGATTGTAAAGCTCCAAAGAAGAAAAATCACAATGAAGAGTCTGTAAATGTAATTGCAGCAGAGCAAGTTCAAGATGCTTTAGTTCTTTGTGTTGACACTCCATTAGAGTCGTGGATTCTTGACTCAGGTGCGTCGTTTCACTCTACCTCGCATAAAGAAAGTATGCAAAATTATGTTGCTGAAAACTTTGGGAAGGTTTATCTTGCTGATGATGAGCCTTTAGATATTGTGGGGAATGGTGATGTCAATGTAAGGACAACAAATGGTACTTTGTGGAAGTTAAAGAATGTAAGGCATGTACCTGACTTGAAGAGGAACTTGATATCTGTTGGACAGCTTGATGATGAAGGTTATGTCACAACCTTTGTGGGTGGATCTTGGAAGATCACCAAAGACGCTATGATTATAGCACGAGACAACAAGATGGGTACTCTCTACATGACTAGCAATAACAAAGATACAGTGGCAGTGGCTCATTTAGGAGTTGACTTCAATAAATGGCACTGCAGGGTTGGTCACATGAGTGAGAAAGGGATGAAGATACTGCTGTCAAAAGGTAAATTGTCTGGCCTGAAATCTGTGGAAGTTAGTCTTTGTGAAGAGTGTATTTTTGAGAAGCAAAAGAAGGTTACATTCTCAAAGATAGTTAGAATTTTGAAGACACAGAAGTTAGAGCTTGTACATACAGATGTATGGGGTCCTTCACCAGTACCATCTCTTGGATGCTCACTCTATTATGTCACTTTCATTGATGACTCTACTCGCAAGGTATGAGTTTATTTTTTGAAAGAAAATCTGATGTATTTGTTACTTTTAAAAATTAGAAAACCCTTGTAGAGAATGAGACAGGTTTGAAGGTGAAGTGTCTGAGATCAGACAATGGTGGAGAGTATGACAACAAAGATTTCAAGGACTTTTGTGCAGCTAGTGGTATCAGGATGGAAAGAACTGTTCCAAGAACACCACAATAGAATGGAGTTGTCGAGCGCATGAATAGAATCTTGAATGAACGGGCTAGGAGCATGAGGATATATGCTGGACTGCCTAAAACATTTTAGGCAGATGCAATTAACACAGTAGCTTTTTTGATAAACCGAGGTCCATCTGTCCCTTTAGATGGTGAAATTCCAGAGGAGGCCTGGATAGAGAAAGAGGTAAATCTTTCACACCTGAGAGTCTTTGGCTGTGTTTCATATGTGCATGTAGATTCTAATGACAGGGATAAGTTAGATGCTAAGTCTATAAAGTATTTTTTCATTGGATATGGTTCTGATGAGTTTGGATATCGATTTTGGGATGATGAAAATCAAAAAATTCTCAGAAGGAAAAATGTTATATTCAATGAAAATGTCTTGTACAAAGACAGGGCTGTTGTAGAATCTGACAGTGCAGGGAAACAAAATGAGAATGGTGGACAAGTTGAGCTAGAAGAAATTTCACAAGATGATGTGAATGATAAGATATATGATGTATCTGAAACAGAAGCACAACCTTGTACACCGGTACAACTGAGAAGATCTGCAAGAATACCTAGGCCTACATAAAGGTATTCTCCATCTTTGCATTACCTACTGTTGACTGACGAAGGTGAACCCGAGTGTTATGATGAAGTAATGCATGTTACAGATTCTGTTAAGTGAGAGTTAGCCATGAAAGATGAGATGAACTCATTGCAAAAGAATCAAACTTGGGAGCTAACTCAACTCCCAAAGAACAAGAAGGTATTGCACAAAAAGTGGGTTTACAGAGTCAAAGATGAACCTGATGGCAGTAAGAGGTACAAAACAAGGTTGGTAGTGAAGGGCTTCCAGCAGAAGGAAGGTATAGACTACACTGAGATCTTTTCTCCAGTTGTGAAACTAACCACTATTAGATTGGTGTTGAGCATTGTTGCTGCTGAGAACTTACATTTAGAGCAACTAGATGTGAAGACATCTTTTCTCCATGGTGACTTGGAGGAATACATCTACATGTTACTGTTAGTGTTGGTGTGCTACAGGCCAATTTCGGGTCGGGTAGGCCCAATAGTTGTACGATCTTGTTCATTAATAAAGTGATGTTTGAGCGTAAATATGCGATTGTGTTACTTTACGTTGTCCCTGGGATATGTGGTTGTACAGTCAGCTCGAGATGGGATCTCGAACATGAGATTAACTTTACATGTACACATACCTTAAACTGTTCCTGGTTGGAGGGTAATCACTCGGGGACTTTGATTACCTATGAAACCAGTACACATGATGTGTCAGTGACCAGTCTCATGGTCATTGGTGCGGGACACCAACACATATGTGTAGGTGTATGTCCTTGGAGGATGTACACTGAACTGATCCGCTATTGGATCTTCAGATGGTTGATTATACCTAATGTCAACTGAAGATCCAACGGTCACAGTAGCATCGTTGGTCCTTTGACCTGAGACATTGATCGGATCTTACACGAGGACTGGAATGGTTTAATTACTTAGCTAAGTGACTTTAACCATAAGTCATGAGTTGTCGAGTCATTAACCACTCTAGGATACGTGTGAAGATCATCAATGGTCAAGAAGGGATCGCTCACTGTCGGGTATATATCAGACAGTTAATGGGTCATGACATTGACGCTCCGTTAAATCCCTGGCCAGGGTCATATGAGTTCGTTTAGGACGGACGTCATACACTTTAAGGAGGTCATAGTCAAATGGCACGATCATGGGGTTTGACAGAAACCGTACCCTCGATCGTACCAGACTCATAGAAGGAGCGAGGGATTATATCGATGCGGTAACTGTAGACTTACAGGTACCAGACAGGTTGGTTTAAACCCGGCGTCCTCTAGGATCACGCGGATTTGCTTGACCCAACGTGATCGAAAGGTTCGGAATAAATTAAACTATTATTCGGCTCTTGTAGAAGCGAAGAATATGTTTAATT
Organism: Amorphophallus konjac; assembly: GCA_022559845.1. Classification (NCBI taxonomy): domain Eukaryota; kingdom Viridiplantae; phylum Streptophyta; class Magnoliopsida; order Alismatales; family Araceae; genus Amorphophallus; species Amorphophallus konjac. The sequence continues at coordinate 594,514,829 of CM040121.1, forward strand.
TACTTCTAATTAGAAATTAGAAGTTAATGGGCCTTGAACTAGAGTGACTATGGGCCTAGAGGATCACACACAATGGATTCTTGGGTGACGAATTATTGTTATATAAGTGTATGTATTAATTCCTTTTAATTCCTTTTGGAAAGGAGTGTAAATGGAGCTTAATACATATGTATAATAATAGATAGGACATATATACAGTTCCGGTCTTTTGGAATCCTTTTCTAAAAAGCCTAAACTCTATATATAGATCCTACGTGAAGCTCATTCGAGCTTTTTCTTTTCTTCCCTTAAGCTAACCAAGCATTAAGCTTAAGGGAGAGGATTAGTCTCCCCCCTTTCTCCCTCTTACTCTCTCTCTCTCTAGAAGGTGATAGAGTCGGGGATAGTCGTGCCGGGGAGGTACCGTCGCTGCGCAAGGGTCCGTATGGATCTGTTCTAGAGGCCGTACATCTGTGCGGCTCGGTTTCTCTGTATCGGGCTTAGCGGACAGCGTCGTTCCGCGCAAGGTGAAACACGTAACCCGTAATTAGGGTCTTAGAAACACCGATTAGAGCACACATTAAGCTTTCCATAACACCGGGATCGGGCAAATGAAATTTTTGTTATCCGCTGCGTCGTCCGTAGGTGCTGTGCGAAACCTTACAGTGGTATCAGAGCCAGGTTTACGCTCTGGTCGGTGTTTTAGCGTCGTTTAGGACCATGCTTTAGGGGCAATAAAATCTTCAATTATTATTTGTTGAAAGAGATCTAGGCGTCTCTGTTCTTCAAGGATGCTGGGCATCCAAGCAGCAAATTTTTTTTTAAAAAAAAATTTTTAAAATTTTTTTTTAAGGGCCCGTTGGGCGCACTGCGCCCTGGGCGCAGTGCGCCCGCCGCGTGCGCCGCGTGGGCGGCGCACGCGGCAGCCGCGGTCAGCGCCCACGGGCGCTGACCGCGGGGGCGGGCGGGGTGGCGCCCGCCACGCAGGCGCCCGCCACGCAGGCGCCCGCTTGCGGGCAGGCGAGGGCGCGCCCACGCCATCCGCGTGGGCGGCCGCACCCCCCCCTTTGCGGGGGTATTTTTTTTATTATTTTAAAAAAAAAATTTGCTTCATTTTTAATTTACTGATACATATATTAATATATATATTAGATATATATATTAAAATGTTCAGTAAATTAAATAGGATTTTATCTAGTAGGTTAAATTGTGTTATCTCGTTGGTAAATGTCAAAAGTTAATTTTTATTTAACCATATTGAATTTACCGAGGTGAGATAATTACTATTTACCTTGAGATAAAATAGTAATAATTGAAGTTACTTCAGTAAAATTTAATTATTGAATTTTTAATTATTAGATAATTAGAAAATTCTAATTTTGAATTTTATTGAAGTTAAATGTGAAAATTTCAATTATTTGAATTTTAATTATTAGATAATTATTAAATTCAAATTTTGAATTTTAGAAAATTACTAATGGAGGATAATTGCATTATTTTAAATTCATTTTCAAACAAAAATTATTGGACAATTTGTTTGCATTTAAATTTAAAATTATTGGCATGTTTAAATTTTGAATTTAAATTTGATTATTGGATAATTAAATTTAAATTTAAATTTAATTAATTATCTCAATTAGATACCCCTGTAGAAAATGATGGTTCCTTACGTGCTTTACTTTATTTACCTTGTATTGGCCTGCTTGTGTATTTAATTTTAGTTAATCATGCTTTGATTTTTAAAATTAAACAAAGCTAGCCTGTTTTTGTTTGCACATCCCATTATTAAATTCAAACGTAAGGATTATTTTCAGAAAA